>CAUJRU010000225.1:0-351514 GCA_963277665.1 Viscum album
GGAACTTATGATTATAACACTATTTTGGGGGGAACCTATTTCCTATTCTGGGACTCTCTTATAAACTTATGCCATGTTCACATGTTCTTGAATCTCTCGATCATTCCTAAGTATAGGTACATAGATTACCCCTATGTAAGATCAGTCATAAATACGCATGGGTTTGTATCCATGTTTTTAGAAAAATGCCAACCCTTTTATGTAAAGATTAGAGATTCCTCATCCATTTACTAAGACAATGCTGATTTAAGCCACACGATGAGGTGCTTTGGAGTTTATCATCATATAGGGGGATAAGAATTGTTTCGATGTTGTGATCGAACTCATAATATGATTTTCCTATGTATCATCCTTATAGGAATCATAACCCACATAGTTCAGTGCCACTTAACAAGAAACATCACCTTTTAAGGTCATGTGACATGGACCTAACCATTAATTTTAACGTCATTAAACAAGGATTTTTAGGTGGAAGGTACCTAATCAAAATTTGATGAAGGTCTTATGGAGAGGTGGACCAAGAGACCTAGAAGAGATATGGTCTCCCGAGTGGGGGCATGATCTTACAGAGGATATTACCTAATAAGGGTGGTGATGGAAAGGAAACAGAAGGGATATGACCCCCTGTGATGGATATGACCCTACCCCGAATATGGATCAAAGAGTATTAGGGTGACTTAATATTTGGGTTTGGACCTCAAAGAGGCTTCCTATGTATCCCAGTTAGTTGGGAATCAAATCCCACATGGTTCATCTTGAGCTTGGAATTGAACTTTAGAGGAGGCCTGTTAAGGGGACATGATTGGGTCTTATGCATGGGAGCTTCCCATTTGAAGGGATTTGGTCATGTCTTATACCTTCTAAGAGAACTGTTTGGATAGAAGTTAGGGATTATATATATAGAGAAGTCCCATTTGGACTTAAAACAATTGGGGATTATACCATATGGGAGGCCCATTTGATTTGTGGTTGGGGATCACATCTGTGGGGAACGCCCATTTAGGGGGATTTCATTGGGGATTATACCATATGGGAGGATCAGGATATGATTTGGGATCATACAAAAGGTGGGATCAATAAAAACCACTAAGCCCACATGATTCATGTTCAGAGTGAAAAATAATAAGAGGTAGTGGATATACAGATCGTAGGTCTCGCTCTGTCCATTGGTGGATGGTGTTGGAGCCTAATGGGAGAGAGTGGGACATTGAGTGTCCATGTTTTTCCTCTTGTTTTCATATCATGGATATTCCTGATTGGAAATCTATTTAGACATGTCCTAGGATAAGATGAGGAGGAGCAAGAGTGCTTCCTCATGTAATAAAGTCTCGGGGCTTACCACAAGAGGAGTGCCCTAGATTTGGTTCAAGGTACAAGGGAAATATGTTCAACATAGGCCCTCATCAAAGGGAAAGGACAACTGATCCATTTATTCCCTAGAATGGGAAGAATCACATGAGTGTCTTGAGGTTAGAACCAGAGTTACCATGGGAATGTAAACTTAATGAAATCCTGGGGGTCTTCTTTACTACAAGGATTAACCACATGACTCAAATTACCATATGAATTTAAACTCAAAAGAGCATGCCAATGCACCCTATGGTCTCATCATATACATTTGATGGCTTTGGGAGAAAACTTGGCCTGATGTTGTTGGAATGGATCATGGAGGGGTTAGGGGTAATGATAAGGCCGAAGGGAATGATTGGATCTAGTGAGTGGAACACCCTAAGATACCCCATTCTACATAGCATGTTCTTATATGGGATGAGGTTCTCTCCACAAAGCGTGTTTCTATGTGGGTAAGGGGTCGTCTTAATACCATGGTGGTATTCAGATCCGAGTTCAATCTGCGAAGCATTTTTCTAGGTGGGTCAAGGTTACATCTGTTCAGCATGATGCTAAGTAGGGTAGAGTTCTACCCAAATAGCAATTTTCCATGTAAGGAAGGGTTCTGCTAGCATAGATCTTTACTATGATTGATTCCAGATTTCAAAGGGGCCATTGGTTCTGTGCCACACATTAAGTATTTCCTAAAAGGTTGTGGGATTCAAGATCTTTCAATCAGTATTGTTTTTCCTCTTTATTGCTAAGTGACATGTTTCATCTATAGGGAATCATCAAAAGAGTCCATCTTTTTCGATGATCATCGCTAATCCCTTTATTTCTTCTCTAGTTTTTCAATCGATCGATCTCCTTTTTCAGCTCCCCCCAGGTTCAATTTATTGATAAAAGAGGAACTAGATACCAGTTTAGCTGGTCATCCATGGTAGGTCGTGTGTATCTTATTTGGAATCTCACAAATCACTTAGTAAATGGGTGACCTTATAGGGTGATGAAATCCCCACCAGGGTCCTCAAACAAATTTGATTTGTTTTTGGGATCTAGTGACACCACCTTCACCTATGGATGAGTTAGTTTGGGGGAAATATTTTGCAATGTTGGACATTTCCACCCATTTTCAAAAATAGCTTTACATAATTTTGTGACATCACTGTATCCACCCCTTCAATGGACTATTTCTATTTATGAGGATTTCATGGAGTGTCATACCACCATGTGGAGCGTCGGTACACAAAGAGAGTTGGCCTTCATTGTGTTCCTTCATTTGTAATTTTTTACTTTCTCAGAATATATATTATTAATAATTCATTTGATTGATTTTCCTTCCATTGTCAAATAGTTGAAAGTGTATTCTTATTCTATGAGTAATTTTCTTGACCTAATAGGGTTTTAGGATGTTTTAGGGTTTTTAGGATGTTTTAGGGTTTTTATCATTTTTTATGTTTTTATGTTTTTATGGGTTTTATGTGTTTTTTTATTTTTAATATTTTCTTAGTGTTGGACCAGTGGGAGAGGGGAAATGCAGAATAGCTCTCACGCGGCGATTCTTGGGTGATTTTGAGTTGATGATTGATGGAGAACCTGCTAGACTGCTATTTTGATCCTAAATATGTCTTCGTTCCCCCCTCGAAGGTGGTGGTTACGGGTGGAAAGCTTGCTTCGGGTCCTACAGATGCGGTGAAGGATAGTCGGATGAACCCTAGGAGGAAGACTGATGGTTCGGCTTCCCGAAAATAGTTTTTTCTCCAACTCTCAAATTGATTCTTCCTCTTTAATTAAGCGGATCACCAAGAATGGATCGATTGCTTTTGTTGAAGCGAGTCCGAATGTTTTGGAAGATCTCCTTGAAGAATGACGGTTCTCACTCCTTGCTAGGTTATCGGGAACTCGGAGTGAAGCTCCTGTGAGGGTGGACGAAGTGCGCACATTCTTGGCCAAAATCTAGGGATTCTCTGATTGGCGTTTGATCTCAATTGGGAGAGGTATGTTTCATGTCGTTTTTCCATCGAAGGAATTGCAAAATGCAGCCTGGAGTTTTGGACCAATTTCTATGAAACCTAGCTATATAATGGTTCAGCAGTGAGATCCATTATCAAATCCTCTTGAAATTAGGAACTCTTCCACTCAAACATGGATCTGCATTAGGGGACCAAACTGGTTTTTTCGCATCACTCGGTTTTATGGGATGTTTCTTCGGCTGTGGGTTGTCCGATAAAGGTTGATAAGGAAATAGAACACCCTAGATATGGTCATGTTTCTCGTGTCTTGGTAGAAATCGATCTAGCATAGGTTCTTATTAAAATTGTTTTCCTGGTTGCTTGTGAGTTAATGTTAGAACTTTCTATACAATATTTGTGGTTTCTTATTTTTTGTAAGTCCTGTTTATGTATTGGTCATACGTATTTGAAATGTCATAGGAATAATAAATGTACACTTTGTAAATCTTTGGGTCATACTTCTGATCAGTGAAAAAAGAAATAGGTTGTGCACACTGGTGCTAAGCTTGTTTCCAGGGGAAATGACCCTCAAACTCTAGGTCCTGCCTCTTTTTCTAAGGCTCTCATGCATGGTATGTCTAAGATGACTCAGCGAGCTGTTTCTGCTGCTCGTCCAGTGGATATAGAATTGGATCCGGTTGTTGTTGGAATCACCAGGGATGTTGATAATCGGTCATGGGCTGATATAGCTAAAGAGAAGGAAGGGTTCCATCTAGAGCATGAGGCTGCTGTTATTGAAGTTCAGCAGGATGTTGTTGTTGATGTCCAGTAGGGTGAAAGTATGCTTGTTGAGGATGAGGAATGGTATCAATCGGCGCATGAGGCTGCTGTCCAGAATGATGTAAATGTTGAATTTGATCATGCTGCACTGGCCTCGGCTTGTAGGAAGGGTAAGATGAAAGTGTTTGATGAATATGGTTTCTAACTAGTGACCCTGAAGAAGTCACGGGCATGTCCAATCCATGTGCCTACTGTGGGAGCTTAGTTGGAATAGGTTGTGCTGGTGGACAGTGCTATGGTGGGAGAGGCCGCGACCCAGTAGGTTAGTCATGAAGACGTACAAATTAAGGGAGATGCTTCTATTGGGAAGGTGGATGTGTTCGAGAGTTCACATGTGCAGGATTCCATTTTGGAGGGAAGATCTACTCCAACGAATTTGGACCAGAGGGGGACTAAATTGGAGGATGCTTCAATGGATTCTTTGAGTGATGAGGCGTTGCAAAAATCTACAAATCTAGTAGTTAGTTTCTTTTCCATGTTGGATTCAATTAATACTCAGTAGTTTGACTTGCTTAACCTTGAAGGGCTCAAGAATGCAGGATGCAATAATCGAAGAGTTGCTTCTTTGATACCAGCTTCTGTTGATGGGTTGGAGGCCTCAAAGGTGCTGGAATGCACAGGAAATAATGCTTCTATTTCTATTAATGACGTGCAGGATTCTCAAACTGTACATGAGGCTCGTCAGGATATGCATGAGGAGTTTTCTGCTGATTTGGACCACCAGGATGGCACTTCCATGGAAGTCATACTGCATGGGGAATCTTCTCCTGTGGAAAATTATGAGGTTCTTCCGGTTGAGACAGAATATGGAATGAAAATGGGGCAAGGGCATCTTCTGGCCAATCGGGGAGGGTCTAGGGGCCGGGGCCATCCTAGAAAAAGGTGGGGTTTGCCTGTTTTTTAGTTTGCTTTCTTGATGTGGTCTGCTGCATAGTAGCATTTCCCCCTGTATCTTACAACTCTTAACTGTTTCAATAAATTTTGGGGTCATGGGTCTTCGAGCCAATGAAGGAGCCTTTTCTAGTATTTCTTAGTGTTTTTAAATTTTTTTGGATTTGTTTTTTCATTTTTAGGGCTTTTAAAGATTTTTTATGGTTTTTTAGTTTTTAGGGATTTTGATGGTTTTTAGGGCTTTATGAGGTTTTAGGATTATTTATTTTTTTATAATTTTAATTTTTTTAGTGTTTTTTTATCATTTTTATGGGTTTAAGGGGTTTTAGACTTTTTATTTTTTTTAGGTTTTATAGGTTTTAGGGTATTTTAATAATTTAGGGTTTTGTGGTTTTTAGGGGTTTTAGGGTTTATAGGGGTTTTATGGTTTTCTTATGGGTTTTCAAGGTTTCTAGGGTTTTTTATGTTTTAAGTGAATTTTTGGGATTTTTAGGATTTTTATGTGGTTTTTGGGTTTAAATGGATTTTGATGTGTTTTTGTGTTTTTATTGGACTTTTTGTTTTTAGAGTGTTTATGGTGTTTTAGGTTTTTAGGGGATTTAAGTGTTTTTAGGTTTTCAAGGGTTTATAATACTTTTTAGGGGTTTTAGGGTGTTTTATGACTTCATGATTTTTGGGTTTTTTTACTATTTTTATGGTTTTAGATATTTTAGGGATTTTGAGGGTTTTGGGGTTTCTAGTATTTTTTTTTATTTTTATGTTTGTTTTATGTTTATGGGTTTTTTTGTGTTTTTATGATTTTTATTGTTTTTTAACATTTTTAGGGATTTAAATGGTTTATAGAGTGTTCAATTTTTAAATAATTTTATTGGGTTTTTAGTGTTTTAGTGTGTTTTAGTGTTTTTGACATTTTTCAGTTTTTTGGAGTTTTAAGTATTTTTTAGATTTTTATGGGTTTATTAGTGTTTTTTTATCATTTTTAGTGTTTTTAAACATTTAGAGAGTTTTAGGATTTTAAGGGTTTTAAGGGATTTTGAAAAGTTTTCGGGGTTTTAGGGTTTTTAAGTTTTTTAGGGGTTTTAATTATTTTTAGGTTTTTAGGTTTACATAAGGGTTCTCAGGGTTTTTATGGTTTTTTATGATTTTATGGATTTTAGGGATTTGTAAATATTTTATGGATTTTAGGATTTTAATGGATTTTGAGGGTTTTTATATTTTTTAATGTTTTTAGTTTTTTAAGGTATTAGCATTTTTTTTGGTATTTAGAGTTTTTATGTGTTTTTTGGTTTTTGACATTTTATAGGTTTAAATTGATTTTAGAATTTTTATTGTTTTTAGGGTTTGAAGGGTTTTAGGTTTAATTTTTTGAGTGCTTTTTTGGTTTTTAATCATTTTCAAGGGTTTTAGGGTTGTTTTCTGTTTTAAGGTGTTTGAACATTTTTTGTGTTTTTAGGGGTTTTTAAGTGTTTTTTATTTTTTATGGTTTTCTTTATTTTTTTCTAGGTTTTTTTTGATTTTTAAATTTTTAGGGATTTTTGGGGATGTTTTATAATTTTTATGAATTTTTAGGTTTTTTTGGGAATTTTAGGGGTTTTAGGGTTTTTAGGTTTTTAGGAGGTTTTAGGATTTTACCATTTTTAGGGTTCTAATGGATTCAATTTTTTAGGGTTTTAGTGTTTTATTAAGGGTTTTTTGGGGTTTTTTTGGGTTTTTTACATTTTTATTATTTTTATGTGTTTAAGTATTTTTTAGGGTTTTTATGGTTTTTGAGGTTTTTTAGTGTTTTTAGAGTATTATGGTTTATTTTGGGTTTTAGTGTTTTTTGAGTTTTTTTGGGTTTTTAATTTTTTTAGATATTTTAATTACTTTAGGGGTGTTGATGGGTTTTTATAGATTTTATTGGTTTTTTTGTTTTTAATGGATTTTAACGTTTTAGTGGTCTTATAGGATTTAGGGTCTTTTTAGAGGTATTTTTGGTTTTTAGCTTTTTTAGGTTTTTAAGTTTTTAAAGTTTTTTTAGATTTTTAGGGTTTTATTAGTGATTTCAACAGTTTTTAGGGGTTTTTATATTTTTAGGGATTTTTATGGTTTTTAGAATTTTGAGAATTTTTAGGGTTTTTATGGATTTTGAGGGTTTTTATGGTTTTTATGGTTTTATGGGTTTTTTTAGGATTATATGTTTTTTTAATTTTTCATGTTTTTATAATTTTTTGGAGTTTCTAACAATTTTAGGGGTCTAATGGGTTTTTCATTTTCTTAGTGGGGTTTTATTGTTTTTATGTGGTTTTTGGGGTTTTTGGGTTTTATGGGTTTATTCTATTCTGAGGGTTTTTAGGGTTTCTATATTTTTTAGGTTCTTATGGGTTTTAAGCATGTTTAGGGTTTTAAAGGTTCTCTAAGGGTATTTCAAAGTTTTTAGGGGTTTTTAGTTTTTAGGTATTTTTAGGGAATTGTTATGATTTTTATGAGTTTTAGGGTTTTAGGAATTTTTATGGGTTTTAGGGGTTTTGAGATTTTTTTTTGCGGTTTTGGGTTTTTAGTGGTTTTTTAAGTTTTTTAAGGTTTTATGATTTTTTAGATTTTTAGTGGATCTTAGGGTATTTTTGGGTATTTAGGATTTTTATATATTTTTAAGGTGTTTAAGGTTTTTTGGGTTTTAGGTTTTTTTAGTTTTTTGCATTTTTTACTGTTTTTAGGGGTTTGAGTTATTTTAGGTTTTTAGGATTTTCCTAAGGAGTGTTACGTTTTTTAGTTTTTTATGTATTTAAGGATTTTTTTGGTATTTTTTAGGTTTTTTAAATTTTTATGGTTTTTATGAATTTTGATGGTTTTTATGGGTTTTGGGTTTTTTATGGGTTTTATCATTTTTAGGTTTCGTAGGGGTTTTTAGTATTTTTAAGTTATTTTTGGTTTTATTAGGGGTTTTCATGGATTTTAGGGTTTTTTTTATTTTAAGTATTATTAGGGGTTTTTTATGTTTTTTATTTTTTTTGGGTTTTTAGGGTTTTTTAGGGATTATAGGGTTTTTATGGTTTTTTGGATTTTTAAAAGTTTTGGAGTTTTTTAGGATTTTAGTGTTTTTTTAAAGGTTATTGATTTTTTAGGGGTTGAAAAAGTTTTTAGTGTTTTTAGTGGTTTTTAGGGTTTTTATTTATTTCTAGGGGATTTTATGGTTTCTAGGATTTTATGAGTTTTTTAGGGTTTTAGATTTTTTAGGTTTTCATGGGGTTTTTAGTGTTTTTTGGGATTTTAATGTTTTCTTAGGGGTTTTCAGTGTTTTAGTTTTTTTACATTTTGAGGGATTCTTGATATTTTCTAGGATATTTATTGTTTTTTGGTTTATTTTGGATTTTGATGGGTTATAGGGATTTTATGGTATTTTAACTTTTTAGAAGTTTTTTTTTGAGTTTTTAGTGTTTTAAAGGGTTTTGACATATTTTTAATGTTTTTATTGGATTAAAGGGTTTTTAGTATTTTTAGTGATCTTTAGGGTTTTATGGGTTTTATCATTTTTTAGGTTTTAGGGTTTGTTATTATTTTTATGGTTTGATGGGTTTTAGTGTCAATTAGGATTTTTTGGGTTTTTTTTTCATTTTTATGTTTGTTAGGGGATTTATGTGTTTTTTTAGATTTTCTTAGGTTTTTTCAGTGCAATAGGGTTTTCATATTTTAAAGGATTGCTAGTTTTTTTACGATTTTATTGGTTTTTAGGGTGTTTAGGTATATTGAGGGGTTTTAGGGTTTTTTTTGAGTTTTTTTTTGGATTTTTTGGGATTTTATTATTTTTAGGGTTTTAGGGGGTTTATGTGTTTTTTGGGTTTAAAGGTTTTCATAGGTTTTTTTGGTTTATTAGGGTTTTTTGTATAATTTTAGGGATATTTGTGGCATTTTTTAGTTCTTTTTTGTTTTTATGGTTTTTTTGGATTTTGAGTGTTTTTACTTTTTTTGGGTTTTAGGGGTCTCCATAGTTTTTAGGGGTTTTAAATTTATTTAGTGTTTTAAATATTATTAGTGATTTAAAGTATATTTAGAGTATTTGGTGGGTTTTTAGGTTTTTTATGAGTTTTTATGGGTTCTAAATATTTTTTAAAAAAATTCTAGTTTTAAGGGGGTTTTTACGGTTTTTAGCATTTTTTGGTTTTTAGGGGTTTTGATTGTTTTACGGTTTTAAGGTATTATTATTGTTTTTATTGTTTTTAGAGGGTTTTTAGGGTTTTTAGGGTTTTTAGGTTTTAAAATGTTTTTTGGTTTTCTCAATATTTTGAGTATTTTTAGATTTGTTAGGGTCTTTAATAATTTTATCATTTTTAGGATTTAGGGGTTTTATGTTATTTTTGGTATTTTAAGTTTTCATAGTATTTTTGAAGGTTTTTAACTTTTTTTATGTCTTTAGGGATTTTTAATGATATTTTAGGATTTTTAAGGGTTTTAGGGTATTATGAATTTTGATTGTTTTTTTGGATTTTTTAGGATTTTAGGGGGTTTTATTGGTTTTTTGGTTATTAGGTGTTTCTTTTATAGTTTCTTGGTGTTTTAATTATTTTCAAGAGTTTTTGACAATTTTAGGCGTTTAGTGGTTTTTTAGAGGTTTTATTGGGTTTTTTGATTTTTATCGGGCTTCAGGACTCTTAATATTTTTAGGGGCTTTTATTTTTTAAGGATTTTAAAATTTTACATTCTTTTAGTATTTTAGGGACATTATAGTTTTTTTAGGATTTTATGGGTTTAATGCGTTCTTTTAGTTTTTATGGTTTTCTTAAGGGTTTTCAGTGTTTTTAACGGTTTTTATGCTTTATGGGATTTTAGAGATTTTTTGTATTATTATGTTTTTTATTGGTTTTATGAATTTTGAGGGGTTTTCTGTTGTATTTTATGGTTTTTAGAGTATTTATCATATGTTAGGTTTTTAGTTGTTTTAAGTGTTTTTAGGTTTTTATGGTTTTCAGTGTTTTTTGGGGTTTTTATGTTTTTTTGAAAAAATTTAGTTATTTTTATGATTTTTTTTCTTTTTAAAGTTTTTATGGATTTAGAGTGTTTTTAGAGGTTTTAAGGGTTTTTTTTTTGATTTTTTTAGGTTTTTTTGAGTTTTTAAGCATTTAATGTTTTTTGTTTTTTTAAAGTTTTGAGAGGTTTAAAGGGGTTTTAGAGGTTTAATATTTTTTTTCTATGTTTTTATGGGTTTTTAATGATTTTTTGGTTTTTTATGTTTTATTATTTTTAGGGATTTTAGGATTTTTTGGATTTTATATGGGTTTTACAATAATTTCGGATTTTTTTATATTTTTCTGTTGTTTTAAGGAATTTTACAGATTTTAGTGGTTTTTGGGTTTTTATGATTTTTTAGGGTTTTCCATGTTTTTATGGGATTTAATAGTTTTTAGGGGTTTTAATTATTTTAGGGGATTTTAGGGTTTTTAATATTTTTTTGGGGTTTTAATGGTTTTAAGTGTTTTAAGATTTTTAAGGATTTTTTAGCGGATTTCAGGGATTTTATAATTTTCAATGTTTTAGAGAATTTTTATAATTCTTTTTGGTTTTATGGGTTTTTAGTGATTTTGAGGGTTTTTAGGGCCTCTTTGGAGTTTTTAGGGTTATTAGTATTATTTTGGATTTTTAGGGGTTTTAAGTGTATTTAGGTTATTTTTGATTTATTATAGGTTTTCAGGGTTTTTATGTGTATTTATATTTTTAGATATTTTTTATATTTTTATGTTTTCTAGGGATTTTAGGGATTTTGAGTGTTTTGGGTTTTTTTAAGGTTTTTATGATTTTTGGATTTTTTGGGGGTTTTGAGTTTTTTTGGGGTTTTTAAGGATTTTAGAGTTTTAAAATTCTTTTAGGGGGTTGTAGATTTTTTCAGAGTTTTAGTGGAGTTTTTATGGTTTTTTGAGGTTTTTGGGTTTTTGGTGTCTTTTATAGTTTTTATCATTTTCATGTTTTTTCATCGTTTTAAGTGCTCTTAGGTTTTTAAGGGTTTGTATGGGATTTTATATTTTTTCTGTTTTTAGGGATTTCTAAATATATTAATAGTTTTTGGGATTTTTAGGAATTTTAAGGATTTCTATATTTTTTAAAGGATTTTATGGGTTTTATAATTTTTTACTTTTTTATGATTTTTATGTTTTTAAGTGTTCATTGTTTTCTTATGGTTTTTAGGATTTTTTTTCATTTTAAATGATTTTTATGGACTTTTAAGATATTCATGGGTTTTCAGGGTTTTTAGGGTTTTTGAGTGGTTTTAGGGGTTTTATGGTTTTTTAGGGCTTTTGTTTTTTTTGTTTTTATTATTATTTTTGTTTTCTTTAGTTTTTAACATTTTTAGGGGTTTAAAGTGTTTCTAGTCTTTTTAGTGGGTTTTGGGGAATTTATTGGTTTTTAGGTTTTTAAGGGTTTTATGGGTTTTATAGGGTTTTGGGGTTTTAAGGGTCTTTTATGTTTTTTGGGTTTTTAATGATTTTATTGGTTTTAAGAGTTTTTATGTTTTTAAGGTTTTATTAGGGGTTTTTATTTTTTTAGACTTTTTATGATTCTGGGGATTTTTTTGGGATTTTTAAAGATTTTGATGGTTTTTTATTTTTTGGGATTTTGTTGGAATTTTGGGTTTTAAGGGCCTTTTTTGGATTTCTTAGGGTTTTTTGAATTTCATATATTTTTTAGGGTTTAAAGTGTTTTTAGGTTTTTACGGTTTTCTTACATGTTTTCTGGGTTTTTATGGGTTTTTATATTTTTAGGGATTTTTATTATTTTTACGAGTTTTTATGGATTTTATGTGTTAGTGGGTTTTTAGAGTTTTAAGGGTTTTATGGTTTTTTTGGTTTTTAGGCTATTTTTGAGTTTTTAGTATTTTTTTGGTTTTTATGGAATTTCATAGTTTTTGGGGTTATTATTGTTTTTAGGGGTTGTTAGGGATTTAGGGTCTTTTAAGGTTTTTAGCATTTTTATATTTCTTAGGGGTTTTAAGTGTATTTCGGTTTTCAAGGTTTTCATAGGGTTTTTTTAGTGTTTTATACTTTTTACATTTTTATTGATTTTCAGGAATTATTTAGGATTTTATGATTCTTTAGGATTTTAAAGGATTTATGGAGTTTTTGGGGTATTTTTATGGTTTTTAGAATTTTTCATATTTTTAGGGGGTTTATGTGTTTTTAGGTTTTGTGGTTTTCTTAGGGTTTTTTAGGGTTTTTTTAAATATTTTTATTGTTTTTTTGAAATATTTATAGTTTTTATAGTTTTTAGTAATTTTTATGGAGTTTTTGTGGTTTTATGTAATGTTTGGGTTTTTAGGGTTTTTTTAGTTTTTCGGGTTATTATGATATTTTTTTACTTTTAAACGTTTGTGGGTTTTAAAGGGTTTTTAGAGATTTCTGTGGGTTTTTAGGGTTTTTATGTCTTTTTACGGTTTTAGGGGTTTTTTGTTTTTTTGGCTTTTAGGTGTTTTTTGTTTTTGAATGGTTTCTTAGAATTTTTTTGTTTTTTACGTTTTTAATGATTTTTAGTAATTTTTAACAATTTTAATGGTTTTTAGTGTTTTTAGGTAATTTTAGGGATTTGGGGGTTTTTGGTTCTTTTTTTTTGGGTTTTTAGTGTTTTATGGTTTTTAGATGTTTTAATTGTTTTTGGTTTTTAATATTTCCTTAGAGATTTTTAGGGATTTTTGGGGGTTTTTTTCTTTTATAGATTTTTAATGATATTTATGGTTGTTAGAGTGTTTATTTATTTTATAGGGTTTTTTGTTTTTAGGATTTTTATGTTTCTGGAGGTTTTTTAGTTGTTTTTGGTTTTAATGGGTTTTTAGATTTTTAAGTATTATAAGGGGTTTAAAAGGATTTAAAAGTTTTTTTTGGGTTTTTTGGGATACATGGTTTTAAACATTTTTAAGATTTTTGAGGTTTCCTATTTTCTTTTAGTGGTTTTAACCTTTTTTAGGTTTTTATGGGGTTTAGCTATTTTTCACTTTTTAAGGTTTTCTTTGGGGTTTTCAAGGTTTTTAGGGTTTTTACATTTTTAGGGGATTTAAAGATTTTTATCATTCATTATGGTTTTGGGGAATCTGGGGGTTTTTATGGGTTTTAGGGACTTTTAATGTTTTTTAGTTTTTTTAGTGATTTTATGTTATTTTGGGGGTTTTAATTGTTATTATATATTTAAGGTTTCCTTATATATTTTAGAGTTTTTAAAATTTTTAGGGATTTTTATGGATTTTTTTAAAAAAATTATGGTTTTTAGGTTTTTAGGGATTTTGAGGGTTTTTAGGGGTTTTTTTGGTTTTTTGGGGGTTTTAGGATTTTTATAGTTTTTTAGATTTTTAACTGTTTTTTGGGATTTATAAGGTTTTATGAGTTTTTAGTGGTGTTTTAGGGTTTTTAGGTTATTTATGTTTTTCGGGGATGTTTTTATTTTTAGGGGGTTTTGGGTTTTTAGGGTTTTTAGGGTTTTTAGGATCATTAAGGGGCTTTAATGTTTTTAGGTTTGTAATGTTTTCTTATGGATTTTTAGGGATTTTTGTTTTTTTGTAAATTTTTAGTGATTTTTATGTATTTTTATGGATTTTAATTGTTTTTAGGGTTTTTGGAATTTTGAGGGGTTCTAGGATTTTTTTATTTATATAGTTTATTGGGTTTTTATGGTTCTTAACATTTTTATGTGTTTAGGGGTTTTAGTATCTTTAGGATTTTAAGTATTTTTTAGTTTTTAGGGGTTTTTACATTTTTAGTGCTTTTTAGGGTTTTTAAAAGATTTTATGGGGGTTTGCTGGATGTTTTTGGGATTTTTAGGTTTTTTTTTTATTTTTACGGTTTTAGTATTTTTATTGTTTTTGGGTTTTTTAGGATTTTATGGTTTTTATTATTTTAAACAGTTTTAGGGGTTTAATGTGTTTCTATAATTTTTTAGTGGGGTTTGAGGTTGTTTATGGTTTTTTAGGATTTTTAAGGTTTTTATTGGTCTTTTAAGAAATTTTAGGGTGTATGGGGCTGTAAGAATTATTTATTGTTTTTAGAATATTTGTGGTTTTTAAGGGTTATAATCGTTTTATGTTTTTTTGTTTTTATGGTGTTTTTAGGGTTTTTTATTTATATTAGGGAACTTACAATTTTAGGGACTTTTTGGAATTTTTAGGAATTTTATGTTTTTTAGAGTTTTTAGGGATTTTGATGTTTTTAGGGTTGTATAGGGTTTTATAGTATTTTTATGTTGTTTAGCGGTGATATGTGTTTAATGTTTTTAAGGTTTTATTAAGGGGTTTTTAGATTTTTTTTACAGTTATAGGGATTATTAAGGCTTTTTAGAATTTTTATGGTTTTTAGGGATTTTGAGGAATTCTAGAATTTTTATTTTTTAAGGGTTTTTGTTTGGTTTTAAGGGGTTTTATGAGCTGTTTATTGTTTTTATGGGTTTTAGAGTTCTTTAAAATTTTAAGGGTTTAATTGGTTTTAGAGTTTTTAGTGCATTTTTATCATTTTTATGAGTGTTTTGGGGTTTTTAAGGTTTTTAAGGGTTTTACGGTTCCCCAAGTTTTTTATTGTTTTAGGGTATTTTTAAGTATTTTATCATTTCTTTAGTTTTTAGGGGTTTTAATAGTTTTTTGGTTTTTAATTTTTTCTGAAGGGTTTTCATGGTTTCTATTGTTTTTTAATTTTTTGGATTTTTAGAGATTTTTTAGGATTTTAATGGGGTTTTATGGATTTTAAGGATTTAGTGGGTTTTTGGGGTGTTTTGAAGTTATGTTTTTTGGGATTTTTTGGTATCTTTTGTTTTTTTATATTTTTTTCATGTTTTTTTGTTGTTTTTAGGGTTTTTATGGATCTTATGGGTTTTTAGTTTTTTTTTTCATTTTTAGGTTTTTTTATGAGTTTTTTTTTAATATTTTCTTAGGGATTTTCATGGTCTTCAAGGTTTCTTACATTTTTTTGGGATTATTAAAGATTTTTGAAATTTTTATGCCTTTTTGGGGTTTTTAGGGGTTTTCAGGGTTTTTTAGTTTTTTAGGCTTCTTATGGTTTTTTAGATTTTTTTTAAAAAATTAAGTGTTTTAAAGGGTTTTTAGAACTTCTAGTGGATTTTTGGTTTTTATATATTTTTAGGGTTTATAAGATATAGGTGTTTGTATGGTTTTCGGGTCTTTTTAGAGGTTTTAATTGTTTTTACCATTTTTAGGTTTTAAGGGTTTCTATATATTTTTAGGTTTTATACTTTTCTTGGAGATTTTAAAGGATTTTTATGTTTTTATTGATTTTTAGGTTTTTACAAGGATCAATATGGACTTTATGGTTTTTATAGATTTATAGATATTTTTAGGGTTTTATGGTATTTGTTTATTTTTTTAGGGTTTTTGTGGTTTTTTAGTGTTTTTAACATTTTTAAGGGTTTTAAGGGTATTTTGGGTTTTAATGGGTTTTTGTTTATTTTAATGGGTTTTATAGTTTCTATAGGTTATAGGGTTTTTTATATTTTTTAGGGGTTTTAGGGTTTTCATGGCCTTTTAGGGGTTTTAGCATTTTTTTGGGTTTTTATGAGTTTTATGCTTTTTAGGGTTTTATTATTTTCTTATGGTTTTTCAAGTGTTTTTTCGTTATTTTATGTTTTTAGGGGGTTTTGGGATATTTTATGTTTTTAAGGATATTGATGGAATTAAGGGAGTATAATATTTTTAGAATTTTTCGGATGTATTGGTGTTTTATGTGTTTTTAAATATTTATAAGTTTCTCAGTGTTTCTTACAGTTATTGGGGTTTTCTTCTTTTATGGATTATTAGTGGATTTTTAGTATATTTATTGATTTTTTGGGGTTTCAGGGGTTTTGAGGGTATTGGTCGATTTTATGGTTTTCTAGGGTATTAGGGTTTTTTTTTTGAGTTTTCAGGGCTTTGAATGTTTTTATTGTTTTTTATAGTAGTTATGTTCTTAAAGGGTTCTTATGTTTTCTGTTGTTTTTAACGTTTTTATGGGATTTTAGGTGTTTTTTGGGTTTTAGGGGCTTTTATGATTTTTAGGGGTGTTTAGGGTTATTAGCATTTTTAGGTTTTTTGATATTTTTAGGTTTTTAATATTTTCTAAGGGGGTTTTGAAGGTTATTATTATTTTTTACGTTTTTAAGTATTTTAGGGAATTTTTTGTATTTTTCTGGTTTTTTGGAATTTTTCAGATTTTTCTGGGGTTTAATGTTATTTTTCATGGGTTTGTACGGTTTTTTATGTTTTTAGGGTTTAAATGTTTTTTATTGTTTTTAAAAAAATTGGGTTTAGAGGGGTATTACAGATATTAGTGGGTTTATAAAATATTTACAAGGTTTTAGGGTTTTGAAGGTTTTTATGGGTTTTGGTTCTAGAGGTTTTTATGGTTTATAGGGTATTTTAGGGTTTGTTCTGAATTTTTAGGGTCTTAGGGGGTTTTATTGTTTTATAGTTTTAATGTTTTCTTATTGTTTTTATTTTTTTGGAGAATTCTTTTGGGATTTAAGAGATTTTTCTAGGTTTTTTAATGTTTTTTATGGTTTCTATATATTTTGAGTATTTTTATGGGTGTTAGGGTCTTTAATATTTTTATCATTTTTAGGGTTTTAGGGGTTTTTTGTGATTTTAGGTATTTTATGTTTTCATTGGATTTTTCAAGGTTTTTATGTTTTTTTATGTCCTTAGAGATTTTGATTGATATTTTAGGATTTTATGGCTTTTAGGGTATATTGACGCTCCTTTCGTCACAGAATCTAAAGATCGGAAAAGGGGAATACCTGAGCTCAAAGTGATTCAACCTTTGAAAAAAATATCAAAAATCGACAAAGGCATGAACAAAGGATCAAAAGCAACATCACCACGCAAGTTATATCACTGTCGCGCAAGTACACTTGCGCGATGCCCTTGGTCGCGCAAGTGACTTGCGCGACCTAAGTGATAACCGCCCAGGGTCTTCTCCTGCCTATAAATAGACTCTGTGGGCCCCCCATTCGAGAGGATCTTTTTCCAGAAACTCGGATTGAAGCTCCCGACGCCCAAGTCCCTTCTCAAAGCTTCCAGAACACTTCTAAGGTAATTTCTTAACTAGAACGGAAGATCTAAAGAGAATAAGGAAGCCCTAAGTGTTGAAACTCATCAACACTTGCGCGCCGCCTTATTTCCTTCAATAGAACTTGCGCGTCCCTTTTCCGGAAGAACCTCAAGAGGATTCTAAAGTGATTAAAAAAGAGTCGCTCAAGTATTCTAATGCTGGTTGAAAATCGCGCAAATACCCCACATGTCGCGCAGGTATACCTCCACGACCAATACTTGCGCGCCCACGTAAGACTTGCGCGCCTTTCAAGACTTGCGCGCCCCTACCTTTTGGGTGCCCATCTTGCCCATTTTACCCCTCTTAAGCCATTTCACCTTTCCTATTCAAGATTCAGTCTTCAAGATACTCTTCAAATCCATTTATGGCATGATTTCTTGATTTGAATTCCTTATTTTAAAGGAATTCTGTGGAATATCTCTCAAAATATAGTGATTTATACATTTTTATGTCACAAATGATTGAGAGTTCATTCATTCAACCTAATACTTTAAGATGAGAGAATCCTAATCGTGGACATCCTCCTCAGGAGTAAGCCCCAAACCTTAATCCTTAACCTGGGCTTCTTTTTCAGGAATAAGTCACAGTCCTAAATTTTGGGCATCCTTTTTAGGAGTAAGCCCCAAGTCCTCTAATTTTTGGGCATCCTTTTCATGAATAAGCCCCAAACCAAGTCCCCTAACCTGGGCCTCCTTTTCAGGAATAAGTCCCAGTCATAAATTTTGGGCTTCCTTCTCAGGAGTAAGCCCCAAGTCCCTTAATTTGGGCATTCTTCTTTGGAATAGGCCCCAATATCAAATATGGGCATCCTCCTCAGGAGTAAGCCCCAAACCTTAATCCTTAACCTGGGCATCCTTTTCAGGAATAAGTCCCAGTCCTAATCTTGGGCTTCCTTCTCAAGAGTAAGCCCCAAGTCCCTTAATTTCTCTTTAACCAGTCCTAATATACCCTTCATTTGGGCTTCCTTTTCAGGAGTAAAACCCAATCATAAGTCCCCTCCTAACTTGGGAATCCTCCTTAAGAGTAAGCCCCAAGATTAGAGTATTCAAATCTCCATGAAGCACATATACCTTTATGGACCCTGTTCATGGATTTTCTCCCTAAAAGTGAATCCTAAACCTTCATATATCTGGGCAGTCATACATACATAATCCCCAAAACATTTCTTATGATTGCATTTTTCATGGCACAATTGTCTAATTTTTACCAATACCTCTTGTTTCGAACACCGAGCATGACTCACGTGAGCTTAGAGTGTAAAAGTAATTGTGACATCCTGCTTTGAGCCATCAATCATAAACATCATACCCTTTACTCGAACTATGTGGGTTCTAATTCCTTTTCCAAAACAACGGATACGTAGGTAGCCCATCTATGGGTTTGATCCCAACTCTGAAATAATTCATGTCCTTCTGAATGACAACAAATTTCAAGTGTCCCACTGAGTGGCTTTAAAACCAGCCTGGTCATCATAATGACCAAGAGTCTTTTATATGAATGTATTGAAGGTTACCATTGACCAAGAATCTCTAAATAGATATAGATGATTCTCTATTGATTAAGAACCTCGAATACAGATAAAAGATTCTATAAATTTCTTACATACTTAATCATTGATTTTCAAAACTAAAAGAAAAGCTCATTTTATACTTGGTAATGTAATAAGGATTCACGAACATAACTTAAATCTATAAAGAGAGTCCCGTAATAGACAATAATTCCCCTCAAAAAGGAGTGATGAGTCCGACCTCCCATCCTCTCGACCAATGAAAACTCCTAAGCGTCATCAGTCCACAAGCTAATGAGAGACTAACTTTGGAAAGTAGGTCCAAATGGATGTGGAATAATTGGATGTTTCTGGTTCTACGAACAAACCCGCTAGAAACCGATCAGAACGTTTGAATCTCCCATCCAGGAGGTCATCCAAGAATTCCGAGGGAAACAAAAAATGGTGAACCTGACGTGAATCCTTAACCAAGTTAATGTGATGTTATTCTTATTTGTTAGGCCCCTTGGTCCAATAAAGAAATCATTGACATGTGCTCATCCACAAGATGCATTGGCCAGATTCATCTTGATTATGTTTGTTATATGGAATAGGCACTCTTTTCTCAAGATCTTTTGCAAAATGGCTTTCCTTAAAATCACCCCTGTGAATACTGCTGTTGTGAACACCTCTACTGTGAGGTCCGCTGCTGTGAAAATCAATGCTGCTATTCCTACTGGAACGTCATCCGCTCTGAGGATGACATCACCAACTCAGCATCTTCAATGATGGGTTTCTAATGAACTGGTTAAGGAGTACCGTTGCAACGGTACTATCCCAACTTTGGAGGCCACTCGTCAAGCCCTCCAAGTTAACAACTCTACCTGGTCATCCGGACAATGGAGGCCAGCGATCAAGAAGCAGGAGGTGCTGACTACCGTCTCCAACCGTTTCGGGTCGTTATCTCCGGAACGAAATTTACATTCACTCCCTTACTCCGAGGAAGTGAATGAGAAGGTCCCTCTCGGCCTTAATTCAAAAAGACAGGAGTCCTTCCCAAGGGATCCCATCAACAATCGCCGCCAGACTCGTGCGGTAGTGCGCCCTCAACATGATGAGGGTACTGACTCCAGGCATTCAGCTCAGGTTCCTCAAACCCGAGCTGACAAGATGAACCGCCAGAGACGGAATCCGGTTAATAATAGGTAGGTTATCATCCCTACCATCTCCGGAGAAGTCCACCAACCCAACTTGGTGTCAAACAACAAACAGCCACACACACCTGTCCGTTTTAATTCCGTTGTCCAGCAGACTCGTCTGGCAGCATCAAGCCAATCCCGCCAGGCAATTCCGGCGGAGTACTATAGGCAGGAACATGCACCTGCTTATGCATCACCAGTTAGTCAGCAGGCTCGTCTAACTACATATGATGTATCTCGTCAACCGCGTTTGGCGAAGTGTAATCAGAAGGCACATACACCTGCTAATACTAATCAAGCCTACCAACAGTCTCGCTTGGTAGCGCACGGAGAAGTCAGTTGGAATGCCCCGACGACAAACAGGAGGTAGAATCAACTCTCTGCCTCCACACTTGAGTACTGTCAGGATTCACTGATAGGAAAAGGAGGACATGATCAGGTACATACACCTACTCAAAACCCGGAATGGACGTATATTCCCGTTCCGGCGGCTGAAGTTACCAAGCATATTTTGTCAATGGTGAAAGAGAAGAAGTAAATTCCTGCTCATATTCTGGATTCTTGCCAGGATATCATAACAGCTTCAGCATCATCTCAGGGACAGACACATAAATCTATCCCTAGCAGTGGAGTGACACATCAACGATTCACTCCGGAACAGACACACACATCTGTTCTAGTCCAAGAGGGTTATGGGGCATACTCACCCATATCATACGGACAACCAATTCAGGAACATACACCTGATTTGAGTGAAGATCGTCAGCCTAACCTAACAATCTGTCCTGATCAGGCACATACACCTGCTCAGAGTAACCACTTTCGTCAACAAGTGGTTTCCAAAGCGAGTAAGAAGGCATCTATGAAAAAGATCCGCCCAGCACAGTCATAAGATCAAAGGCCAATATGCAACAAGGCCTTGCTTGATACTAGAGTTCTTGAAGCCCCCAGACATTTATCTGTCGGAATTCAAGATTCTACTCCTTCATTTCCCAATAACATGAACATTAATTCTGAAGGTCTTCAACATACACTTCCTCATGAAGGCTTGCTTCATGAAAATTCGGTCAATCTTGAAGTTTCTTCTTCAGATGAGAGCCACAGGAACCCTCTGTGTGGTCAGAAGACCAAGGAGCAAGAGATCTCATCTTTTGTTGTAACCCATTATGGTGGTCCTCCCCTTGATGATGAAATTCACTGTGAAAGTCCTCTCCGCAGTAGTGATTCACATTGCCTGGAAAATACTCTAGTGGACAATGTAGTGCTGAGAAAGCCCTCTTATCTTGAGGCACTTGCAAATGCGAAACCAGTCATGTCTGATGCTTTATCGCTAGCAAGTGAAATACTTTCTCAATCAGAAGATAGACCAGGGTGTAGGTCATTATCCGAACCACCCCTAAGTCATGCATCTTCTAGTTTGATTAATGATGTCTCTACCAATCTTGTTGAATCTGATGAAGCAACAAGGAAACACCAACTCTGGTCAAAACAGGTAGAAGAATCTTCATTTAATGATAAAGAGGAAATACTGACCATGAGGAAGAAACTGGCATAAGGTGAGGTACCAGTCATGTTTTGGCCTTCGGCTGACTCCCAGTATGACATTCCAAAGATGTTGACGGATGATGGAATCCATGATGTTAGTCTAAACATATGGAAAACTCTTTGTCAATTAAAGAAGAAGTTATTATCTTATGATGAATATGAATATCATCTTAAGATAATAGAAGGGCTACAACGTCAGATTGATTTGGCATCTCTATTAGTCTCTCAGTATCCGAAGGCTGAAAAGCAACAGAGAACCCTTCAACGTTCATGCCTTGGCGCACTAAGAAAATTGTGTTAGTTAATTACCAATGCTCCATTTGATGTTCATATCAGAGGATGGGGTGTTCACAGAGCACTACATCTCATAGTGCTTTCTAGTCAGCAAAGCCTGCCGAAAATGGTCTCATGCAATGTTATTGCTCATGGTCGGCCACAGTCAATGGGCTTTTTTCATAATCAAAAGCTTGTTCAAGAACAGGCTTAAACTAGTTCCTCTCAAAATCAAGCATATAGAGAACAAGTTGTTAAATTTCCCCTACATCAAGCAGGCGGGAATATTTCACAAGCCTCTCGTATGGAGGAAACAAATCATCAAATGACAAAAGTTTCGGAAATCATCCAACGGTCTGTTGAACCAGGTGATAAAAGTGGTTACAGGCCAATGCATCCAGCTAATTTCCGAACTAAGATTCGCAAGATCAAGAGATCTTTTAAGAAGATCTCAGACGTAGCATATCAAGAGCCACCCCATCTTGTCAGACTGGGGACTCCTTTATCCCAACCCTCAGAGTCAACAAATGGGATTCGAGGAGTTGAGCGGAATCAGTAGGAACATCCCCAGTTCATGAGATTGTGGACTCTTTCAAATCATCAATCCCCTTCTCAGAGAATATCGGTCTTTTATCGATTGAGGAAGAAGCCCCAAGAGGAATGAAGAGCCAAATTATCAGGAGATTCCCTCCAAGTTATAGCTCGTCAAGAAGTTCCTAAAATATTAAATCAACAAAAGGCAATGTCTCATCAAAGACATGAAAGAAGACAATATCACAGAAATGTTGATAGAAGGGATGTGATAAATTATGCATCAATCAATGTCATCAATGCCGTTGTTTCTAATCCACCAGAGGAGACTCAATCAGGGGACTCAGATGAAGAGCGTCCTACTCAAGTAAATGTACACACCAATATAAATGAAGATGGTGTGCGTACACGAAGTCAAAGGATTACTCAGAACTTAGGTAATCCACTTCCTTCAATCCAAAAAGTATCCAACAAAGGAAGGGGAAAGAATCATGTTACATATCCTTCCTCTGGAGAAGGTCAATCGCTCTCATTAGAGCAAAGGTTTGCACAACAGGAGGAAGAAATGAAAGAATTAAGAAGAATGAATGCAGAACTACTTCAGATTAGTCTTCTTCTTAAGAATGCTGATGTTCGACAGCCGAAGGAATTTGTTGCAGTTACTGAAATAGATCAAGAATATCCTCCTTTATCAGTACACCCTCAGAGGTCTAATCTCGTGGGTCAAGCGCAACAACGGTTGGCAGTGCTACCATCAGTTGCAGCACCAACCACCACGTTTGTCCAAGCTCCATTCATTTCACCTACTCAAGACCAGGTTTAACCGGCTGTTTCTCAAAAGTAAATAACTAATATTGAGTCATTAACAGCTCGGTTAGAAACTATGGAAGGGAAACGGGCGCAAGTTCAACCAGAAAAGAAAGTTTACCCTGAATGGGTAGATTCAATTTCTCCTCCATCTAGTTTTGGAAACCCTGTTTTCCCTACTTTCAATGGATCAGGCGACCCTGAACAACTTTTGACGCATTACGTGTCTTGTTGTGATCCTATGATGGGAACTCCAGAGCAGCAAGAAGTAGTGAAACTCAGATGCTTCGTGCGAACTTTGCAAGGACCAGCTTTTTTCTGGTATACAAGCTTGCAATCCCGGTCAATCATCGGATGGGAGGATCTTCGTGAAAAATTCCTTCTTCAGTTCAGCTCAACTTTTCCAAAAACGACAGTTTTCGATCTTACAAACTGCAAGAAAAGGGAGAATGAAAGAGTCTCTGATTTCATTGCTCGCTGGAAGGGATTAACATATTCCCTAAGTTTAGCACTCCCTCCGGAAGAGCTGTTGCCAATCTGTGTGGAAAATTTGCGTGACGAATTATGCCCTCCATTGATCCCTGTGAAATACACAGGAGGGTTTCGAGACCTTATTTCAATCGCTCAGAAGATTGAAGATTCCCTTATACAGGCTAAGGTTAAATCTCGTGTAATTCCATCAGCTCCAGGGAGGAGAATGGGTAAAGAAAAAACTGCTACAGTTATGCTTAAACAAGCACCTGTACCTATTTCTACTTCAAAACCTTCATCTTCTCGAAGGGCTCCACCTCCTGAACGCCAACAACAAAGGCCGTTTCGTCCAAATGATCCAAGAGATCAACGACGAAAACAATTTGAAGATTTTAAGAGTAAAACATACTGTTTCCGAAGTGAGCAAGTTCCTGGTTACTTCATTTCTTCTCTGGAAAATAATTTGGTTCAATTACCAGTGCCCAAGAGGCCAAACAAGGAAGGAGGTGAAGACCATCCCAATTATTGTCCCTTTCATCAACTGTTGGGGCATCCCATCCAGGAGTGTTTTGTCTTTAAAGACCTCCTGCAAAAGATGGTCGACTTGGGACAAGTCAAATTGAAGGGTTCTTCAGCTCATGTAGCGTCTGTTACCTCTACAGATCCAGAAAAAGAAGGCGAATGGAAGGAAGTCAAAAGCAAAACTGCGCAAAAATATGATGATTGGATGGTCAGAAAGACAATCAATCGGACCCATGCCATTTTGCGAACACAATTGAAGAATCCAATTGTGTCTCCTACAAAAGCTGCAGTGAAGTCTCCATCAAAAGACAAATCCTCAAAAGGGAAGCGCAATTCAAAGAAGAAAGAGGAATCAGAAGAAGTTGAGTATGTATCGAGGCCTAAGTTGTCTTTGACTCTAGAAGATTTCATGCCATTTACTTCAAAGCCACGGGCACTGCCCCATCAAACGGCACAGCCTAAACGGGCTAGTCAGGCAGGGTCTTTATCAGACGAAGAGTTAATCTTCAGTTCTGTTAATATGATTCAATTAACAGATCCATATTCCAGTCTTGATGAGCCTGAATTCCCTGTACCAAATAAGGGAATCCGAGGAAGTTCTAGAGGTTCAGGATACAAGGGAAGATTTGGATCTTTCCGAATCCACTACTCCAATTCTACCCCTGCTAGCACTGTGTATGCAGCATAAACTCGTGGTAGAGCCCTTCAGCGAGATCAAAAAGAACATGCAAGTTCTTCTGACAATGGCCGACTCAGTTTTGGCACATTTATTTTAGAAGACCGATTAAAGTTTCAATCTTCTTTATCTCAGCAATTAAATGGACCTAATCGGTCTAATCTTCTAAAACCAAGGATGTTGCCAACTTCTATCCCTATACAAGATGCATCAGCTTCCAAAACATCTGCTTCCAAGGTACCTGCTAAACCACATGTTCCTATTGAGAAACGCAGACCTCTAGATCAAAAGTATGATATATTGAAACACTTGGCCCAAGTACCAACCATGTTATCAATTTTGGATGCTTTGAATCTGTCAAAAGATCTTCGGGAATCACTCATCGAAGCTTTGTCAAGTCCTCAGGAGTTTGAAGATGAAATTGCTGCAGCTGAAGTCTATCACATAGAGAATAATCCTACAGAATTCCATGCAGTGATATATTTTATTGATAAATATGAAGATGATTTTGTGCATGGGAACATAAAACCTTTGTAATTATCTGGAAAAGTCAATGGTGTAGATATCCGAAGAGTTTTCATTGAAAATGGTTCACGAGTCAACCTCATGCCCATTCGTACACTTCGTTGATTGGGTCTCACGGAATCTGATTTATCTCCTTCTACCATGATGTTACAAGGATATGATAAAAATGAACAAGAACCACTGGGCGAAGTTACACTCAGAACCTAGTTTGGCGATCTTGTATCCAAATAGGATTTCATGATTGTTGATCAAGACTCAGCTTTCAACGTCTTGCTTGGAAGACCCTGGCTACATCAGCATGTAGCTATTCCTTCATCATACCATCAATGTCTCAAATACTGTTTCAATGGTCAAGTTGGAACATTGTATGGTGATAAGGCCCCGTTCAAGACATGTGAGTCTCAATACATTGAGGCAGAATTTTATAACATGAAGGGAATAGAAAAATCTACAATGAAGGAAATTACCAAAATTAATGCTCCATATAGTTTGGAGAAAATTCCAATAAATCCATTTACACATGTGAGTACAGATTATGTGTTACCTATCAGTCAAATAGAAAAAATAGGCCCAAATCAAAATACTCTTATGGAAAGATCCATAATGTCAATTACGGCAATTGAGCCAGACAACATGGGAGAAATTGGAAACCTACCAAACAGTGATGAAAGCATAAGTGGTGACGTTTTCATTTCATCTGCTGAAGTCCAACAAGTCTATACATCGCCAATCAGGCCAGAAGAAGTTATAGCAACACCAGAGGTGAATAATGATGTCGATTCTCAATCCATGATCTCCCCTTTATTTCCCAAAGAAGGCCTTTTATCATCAATAGGGTCGGAAATGGAAGCTTCTTCTTCAAAATGTGAAAATTTTGACATCTCTTATGATCATGAGAATTTCGTTTTGTCATCTACTATGCAAGTAGAAACGGAAGAAATAGCACATAATGAAGAGGAAGAGGAAGGTCTTATAGATGCTCCACCAGCATTTGAAGAGGGTATCTCTACCATTGTGGATGAACTCAGAGAAATAAATCTGGGTACAGAGAAAGATCCACGCCCCACTTTAATTAGTGCGGCCATGACCCTTGAATAGCAAGAGATGTATATTTCTTTTCTAAAGAAAAATAATGATATTTTTGCTTCGAACTATACAGAAATGACTGGGCTTGATCCTGATGTTGCTACTCATCATTTGGGTTTACCAAAAGAACATCGAGGATTTAAGCAAGCAGCGAGAAGAACACACCCAACTTATGCTTCCAAAATTGAAGCTGAAGTGGATAAACTGATCAAAGCTAACTTCATCAGAGAAGTTCAGTATCCCAAGTGGTTGGCTAATATTTTCCCTGTAATGAAAAAGAACAGACAAATTAGGGTTTGCATCGATTTCAGAGATCTTAATCGGTATTGTCCTAAAGATGATTTCCCAGTTCCGATAACAGAACTCTTAATTGATGCGACCGCTGGCTATGATGTACTTTCCTTCATGGATGGATATTCCGGATATAATCAGATCCGAATAGCCCCAGAAGATGAGGAATCTACCGCTTTCAGAGCTCCTCAAGGTGTGTTTTGTTACCGGGTGATGCCCTTTGGTTTAAAGAATGCAGGTGCAACATATCAACGCTCCATGCACCGTATCTTCAAACCATTATTAGGGAAGTTTGTTGAATGCTATGTGGATGATTTGGTGGTTAAATCCAAACAACGTTTTAATCACTTGACTGATTTGAAAGTCATATTCAACAAACTTCGACAACATAATTTGAAGATGAACCCATTAAAATGTGCTTTTGGGGTAACCTCAGGAAAATTCATCGGCTTTGTTGTACGCCATCGTGGTATTGAAGTCGATCCTGAGAAGACCAAATAAATCCTTGGTATGTCACCTCCTCATAATTTGAAAGAATTAAGAGTACTTCAACGACACTTAGCCTATATTCGGCGTTTCATCGCCAATTTGGCAGGCAAAAGTTTACCCTTTACCAAATTATTGAAAAAAGGAGTCACTTACAAGTGGACTAGAGAATGTCAAGAAGCATTTGATGTTCTCAAGAAATACCTCTTGAGTCCACCAGTACTCATGTCACCTGTTGAAGGTAGACCACTTATCCTCTATGTGACAGCTCTAGAGCGATCATTGGGTGCCTTTCTCACTCAAAAGAATGATGCTGGGAATGAAAATAGCCTCTACTATCTCAGTAGAACTATGCTTGAAGAAGAAACCCGGTATTCAAGTATTGAGAAGTGCTGCTTAGCATTAATCTTTGCAGTCCAGAAACTGAGACACTACCTGCAACATCACGAGGTCCAATTGGTATCTCACAATAATCCGCTCAAATTCATCCTTAGTCGTCCAATGCTTACAGGACGTCTAGCAAGGTGGGCGGTTATTTTGCAGCAGTTCGACATTCAGTATGTATCTCAAAAGGCAATTAAGGGCCACGCTCTGGCTGATTTCCTGGATAAACATTCTTCAGTGGAATACACGTCTTTAGATATTGAACTCCCTGATGAGGAAGTTTTCTCTATTCAAGATAATCCTCAAACATTGGAAATGTATTTTGATGGTGCTTCCAGAAGTCCAACAGGGAAGAAAATGGAAAATCCTAAATTCAACAAAGTGGGATTTGGAATTGTGCTCATTTCTCCAGATAGAGCAATGTTACCTTATTCCTTTTTATTGTGGGAAGGTGGTACCAATAATGAAGTCGAATACCAAGCTCTTATTACAGGCTTGGAGTTAGCGCTCCAAGCACAAGTGAATCACTTAAAGGTGAAAGGTGATTCAGACCTTGTAATCAAACAAGTCAATGGGGATTATGCCATCAGAAAAGAAGAATTAATCCCTTTGTATGATTACGTTAGAGAGTTAATGGCAGAATTCCCTTCAGAACTGGCATTTTCTTATGTCCCAAGATCACAAAATGCTCAGGCTGATGCACTGGCTAATATAGCCACATCTCTGGAAGATCCAAATCGGGACGA
The DNA here is from genome assembly GCA_963277665.1 of Viscum album. NCBI lineage: Eukaryota > Viridiplantae > Streptophyta > Magnoliopsida > Santalales > Viscaceae > Viscum > Viscum album. The sequence continues at coordinate 28,082 of CAUJRU010000225.1, forward strand.
GACAACCATCAGTATTTCCCACCGTCGTGCAATTTCACCTTATGTTCAAGCCAGAACAGAAGAAATTAATGAAATTAGTCCCATTCCTGAACCGTATAGTCATACTACAGGATGGATGTCACCTATCAGGGAATAACTTCAAAATGGAACACATCCACTTGATAGAGCCGAGAAAGAACAAATCTGGCGACGTGTGGTCAATTTTACTCTTTATGATGGCCCAAACCACCTAGAGAAAATTCTCTAAAAACGTGGTTTTGATGGAGTTCTCTTCAGATGCATTGATGGTGAAGAGACAATGGCTGTCATGAAAGAAGTGCATGCAGGAGTCTATGGTGCCCACCAGTCTGGACATAGATTGTCTGATCAAATTCGAAGGCTTGGATACTTTTGTCCTTCAATGATACAAGATTGTGTTGATTTCACAAAGAAGTGTCATTCATGTCAAGTACATGCCAAATTCATTCATCAACCTTCATATTTGCTTCATATAGCTAAATACTCATGGCCATTTGACACATGGGGAATGGATGTGGTGGGACCTTACCCTTCAGCTACGGCCAAGCAGTTTAAGTACATTCATACTACTATTGATTTCTTTTCCAAATGGGCAGAGGTAGTACCTCTCAAAGAAGACAGTTCTAAATGCATTGTTAGCTTCATCAAGTCTAACATCATTACTAGATTTGGTGTCCCTCATACCATATTGACGGATAACGGCACCAACTTCTGTTCTTCTGAGGTGAAGAAATTGTGTCAAGAATACAACATTAAATCCAACCATTCATCTCGGTATCATGCGGCAGCCAATGGCCAAATAGAAGCTTTTAACAAGACTCTTTCAAATATACTGCAAAAGATGGTGGATAATAATAAGAGGTCATGGCCTGATAAACTCTTTCATGCTTTATGGGCATATCGGACTACCACCCGCAATGCAATGCGGTCAACTCCATATTCGTTGGTATATGGAACAGAAGCAGTCTTGCCAATTGAATTTCAATTGCCCTCACTCAGAGTAGCCATTTGTGATCAGTTATCTACAGATGAGAAATCCCAAAAGCAATTGAATGAATGGGAATAGTTAAATGAGAAAAGATTGTGCACTTTGCACCACTTGGAAATCTATCAGAATCGAATAGCATGAGCTTTTAACAAAAAAAGTTCGTCTTCGTTCATTCATTCAGGGAGAATTGGTATTAGTTCTCAGAACACCAATGATACCAGGAAAGAAGCCTCCCAAGATTGAACCCAAATGGGAAGGAACTTATTCAATACATAAGGTCTACTCCAATGGAGCTTATTCATTAATCTTAATGGATGGAGAACTCATCACGACTCCAACCAATGCCTGATTTCTGAAGAAATATTTTGTATAAACACAAAATATGGTCCCGAGAACCAAGATTCTTACAATTGGTTCATACAATCTTAGTCCAGTATGACTTTAAACTACATCATCCACGGTCTATGCATATAACCTTAAAATATTTGCACTTTCGTCCAACATGATGTTAAACTGTAGTAAAGAAGATATCCCTGCAACATGAAACTAAACTGTGCATCACCATTTCGTCCTTGCTATATGACATTAAACTATACAGCAAAGGTCCTGTATGACCTTAAACTGCAACTTCGTCCCACATGACGTTAAACTGTGAAAAAGTTCCCTAAATAGTCCAGTATGACTTTAAACTACATCATCCACAGTCTATGCATATGACCTTAAACTATTTTCACTTTCGTCCAACATGACGTTAAACTGTAGAAAAGAAGATGTCTCTGCAACATGACACTAAACTGTGCAGCACCATTTCATCCTTGCTATATGACATTAAACTATACAGCAAAGGTCTTGTATGACCTTAAACTGCAAATTCATCCCACATGATGTTAAACTATGAAAAAGTTCCCTAAATATTCCAGTATGACTTTAAACTGCATCATCCACGGTCTATGCATATGACCATATACTATTTGCAAGTCCCTTATGTCCAACAAGACCTTAAACTGTGACGTCCTAACTACATGACGCTAAACTATATAAAAGTCCCTTACGTCCGGAAAGACGTTAAACTACATAATCATCAGAGGTCCTATATGACATTAAACTACACCACCATCCAGCATGACATTAAACTGCACCATCCATGGCCCATGCATATGACCTTAAACTATTCACACTTTCATCCAACATAACGTTAAACTGTGGGGAAAAAAATCCCCAATGCGTCCAACATGACGTAAATGGTGTGTTATTTTGTCCTTACAGCATGACATTAAACTGCGCAGTCCCCCTTTCGTCCAAAATGACGTTAAACTCTATTGTCCTCATCATCCAAACTACATGACGCTAAACTGTACAGAAAATTCATGATACGTCCTGCATGACATTAAACTGTATTTTGTCCCTGCTACATGACACTAAACTGCGCAGCACCAATAGTCCTAACTGCAAGACTTTAAACTTCATAGTCCCTTGATATGTCCTACATGACATTAAACTATGCATCGTTAAAGTTGTTGTTACCTCTTGTTTCTCACAACGAGTATGACTCATGTGAGCTTAGAGAAAACCTCAACCGTAACACTCTCTTTGTGCCGCTAACCATGTATAAGTCCCAACAACATTATTTTTTATTTTATTAGATCGATGTCCCCAAGAACAACTTGATCATTAATTCATTCTTTAATTTAACTACATGGACTATGATCCTTGCCCTCCATGCTGGGTATGTAGGCAACCTCCCAAGGTTCAAGCCCAAAAAACAATCTCTTCACATCGGTTCACCACCATCTCATATGATGTTGATTCATGAAACCGCCCCTAGAATCAATATCTTTACATTGATTCACTCTTGTCATTTTTATATGACGTTAAACTATGCAAAACTTTTGTCCGGTACGACAATAAACTACAATACTCTTTGATTTCCTCATTTGAGAGAGAACTATTATTGACATTGATTTTTCAATCATGGTTTTCATTTTCAAAAGACTACGTGCATACATGGTAATACCTAAACTTTTTATCTCAGGTTAAACCATCATTCCACTAAAGTCCCCTTTCACCCTTCACATGTACGAACCAAATTTGTACAAATGGTAGTTCTACAACTACGTGGACTTGATTCCCATCCTTATGGGATACGTAGGAACATTCGAGTATCCGTCGAATCCAGTCCCAATTCTTTTGGGCCTAACCAAAAATTTCACTTTTAGTCCCTTGGCTGAAAAGTCCTCATGAAAACACACACTATGTATTCATTATTATGGTCCGAATTCTATGACCCTAAGATAAGATCTCTCATACTTTCATCATGCACGACGTTAAACTGCATTTCAAGAACTACGTATGGCTTGATTTTCATTCTTATGAGATACGTAGTGAAGTCCAAAATTTCAATTCAGGACCTAGCCACAACATGATTATGGTTATCATTGACCCATGTATATCTATATATATTGGACAATACCCATCTTTATGTTTTTTAATCCTAACCTTAAATATTTTCAGATCTTCATAACCCTTTTCATGACTTCTAGTCACAAAAATGTCAAACTTCTGAGAATTCTATTGCTTGACTATGCAGCACGTGCCCATAGGTGGCCTTGCATAAACAGTCCACATAACAGACTTGTCAGCCAAAAGATGCTATTTATTTGACCATGCAGCCAATGCCCTTAGGTGGCCCTGCATATTTCAACCCCCTAACGGGTTTGTTAAATAATGGTAACTTCATTCTTGGGAAGAATGCCTCTTTTGTCCTTATTTGTCTTAAATGACAGTATGTAGGGATCCGCAAAAAATAGCCATCCTAAACATAATTTTCCCATATCCTTTTTCATGATTTGAAAGTATTCAAGTCTATGGTTTATTCTTCTTCCCTACGTTTGGGTCAGATCTTCGTAGGAGTGATATTTATCAAGTTCTTCGATAATCTGGTCTGAAAATATCTTCTCCATATTCAAGTACCTCTTTCCATACAACAAACTCTATACTTTTGAAAATTTGAATCTCCATAAACTTTCACTGGGTTTTAGCACTAGGAAAGTAATTTTTGAGAGTTCTTTTGCCTGACTATGCAGCACGTGCCCATAGGTGGCCTTGCATAAACAGTCCACATAACAGACTTGTCAGCCAAAAGATGGTATTTATTTGACCATGCAGCCAATTCCCTTAGGTGGCCCTACATATTTCAACCCCCTAACGGGCTTTGTTAAATAATAGTAACTTCATTCTTGGAAACTACTTCTTCTAATGCCTTCTAGCTCTTTTTCATATCATTCCTCAGATTCAAATATTCTTAAGCCATAGTTTACATATTTTCTCTCATATAATTGAGTATGGTAATATGTTTTCAAATAAATATTCAAGGAATTGAATCAATTTTAATCGATTTTGGTCAAAGATATTTCGACCTTAAACATTAGCCCCTTTATGTCCGGCATGCATGACTTTAAACTGCCCACAAAAGACAAAGGAACTCTGAATAAAAGTCAAGTTCCAGCTCACTGAATATACATTTTCGTATGATTTAGGTAATATTGAGCAATTAAAAGATTCAAAGTTTGTAGGTTTATTTGTAATAATCCTAGTAAAGATCAAACTATGCCTACTAGGCCCATTGGCTTAAGTAAATTTGAAACAGGTAGTGAAAGAATACTGGTACAAATAAGTGAAAGTGAAAGTGTTTTTCATTGATGCATAGGAGTTAGAAGGACATCCACAGACTGGAGTCTCTTATCTTTTTCAAGAATTACAAGAGGCTTTCAACATAACACTTCATTTGATTTACGGCATCCCGAGCTTCATCAACAACCACCTGGAATTCATTCATTCAAATGGATACAATAAGAGATGCAGTGATACCAGCTCTTCTTGGAACAACTGTAAAAGGATGTTCTTGAGTGCGGTTTGAGAAAATTTTATGCTGATCAAACAGTGACTCTGTTTCTGTCCAAGAGACTTGGAAGAGGGATACATGGATTTGAGAATGGAGAATTGGAAGTAAAGATCCATTTGGAGGGAGTACTCTTTTCAGATATTGCTCTAATACCATGTTTGTCTTCTCTCCACCAACCGGTAGTGGAAAACATTTCAGCCCATGGGTTTGCCATTTTCATATCTGCAAGGAAATGACATGGAAGAAGATTTTGAAAGTTCACACCATTGTTGTTGCTCTTAATGCACAACATAACCGAAATGAAGGAGTAGCAGCGTAGCTGCATTTCAGGTGTATAGTTCTTTGCATCTGGAACATTGACTCCTTGCAGGTGACCATAACCACATAGAGGCAGGTAGATGCTCTGTAGGATATTAAGATGATATTTCTTCAAGTACTTAGCCAAATCTGGGATAGTGTTGTTGCAGATATCATAGTAATCATGGCCAATAATGTTCATCATGTCATCTATCTGCTTGCTAGCCAGTTCATCAATTAATCCGGGTCTAAGAGCCATTAATTCTGCACAAAGAGTTGAATAAATTAATTTATAAATGAATTAATTTTTCACAATTTGTGAAAGAAATAAAAAAAATGGCTAAGGCATAAAGGCGCGCAAGTATAAAAGAATAGAGCGCAAGTATTCGTGTGCCGCGCTAGTTTTTGACGCGCAAGTATAAACCGTGCAAGTACAAATTCGTTTACAGTAGCGCAACATCAAGGAAAACACTAGAAAACAGAGCAACCTGCACAGCGAGAGCTCGAGAAATTCGGGATCAGACGTTATACCCGGCCAAAAGCCATGTATTTATAGGCCAGGAGGCCTATCTGCGCGCCATACCCAGTACGCTTAAGGCCTGTGCGACGCCAACTTGCACGCCGCCTCTACGCCATGAGGACTTGCGTGCCCCCTTTTCCTTTGGATGGATTCAATTTCCTCAGAATCAAATCCTCATTTCTCTCCGGATCCAACTCTGAGGGGGGACTTTTGTGGACGCTCCTTTCGTCACAGAATCTAAAGATCGGAAAAGGGGAATACCTGAGCTCAAAGTGATTCAACCTTTGTTGAAAATATAAAAAATTGACAAAGGCATGAACAAAGGATCAAAAGCAACTTCACCGTGCAAGTTATATCATTGTCGCGCAAGTACACTTGCGCGACGCCCTTGGTCGCGCAAGTGACTTGCGCGACCTAAGTGATAACTGCCCGGTAACCGCACGGGGTCTTCTCCTGCCTATAAATAGACCCTGTGGGCCCCCCATTCGAGATGATATTTTTCCCGAAACTCGGATTGAAGCTCCTGATGCCCAAGTCTCTTCTCAAAGCTTCCAGAACACTTCTAAGGTAATTTCTTACCTAGAACGGAAGATCTAAAGATAAGAAGGAAGGCCTAAGTGTTGAAACTCATCAACACTTGCGCGCCACCTTATTTCCTTCAATAGAACTTGCGCGTCCCTTTTCTGGAAGAACCTCAAGAGGATTCTAAAGTGATTAAAAAAGAGTTGCTCAAGTATTCTAATGCTGGTTGAAAATCGCGCAAATACCCCACATGTCGCGTAGGTATACCTGCGCGACCAATACTTGCACGCCACGTAATACTTGCACGCCTTTCAAGACTTGCACGACCCTACTTTTTGGGTGCCCATCTTGCCCATTTTACCCCTCTTAAGCCATTTCACCTTTCCTATTCAAGATTCAGTCTTCAAGATACTCCTCAAAGCCATTTATGGCATGATTTCTTGATTTGACTTCCTTATTTGAAAGTAATTCTATGGAATATCTCTCAAAACATAGTGATTTATACATTTTTATGTCACAAAAGATTGAGAGTTCATTCATTCAACCTCATACTTTAAGATGAGAGAATCCTAATCATGGGCATCCTCCTCAGGAGTAAGCCCCAAACCTTAATCCTTAACCTGGCCTTCCTTTTTAGGAATAAGTCCCAGTCCTAAATTTTGGGCATCCTTTTTAAGAGTAAGCCCCAAGTCCTCTAATTTTTGGGCATCCTTTTCAGGAGTAATCCCCAAACCAAGTCCCCTAACCTGGGCCTCCTTTTCAGGAATAAGTCCCAGTCATAAATTTTGGGCTTCCTTCTCAGGAGTAAGCCCAAAGTCCCTTAATTTGGGCATCCTTCTTAGGAATAGTCCCCAATCTCAAATATGGGAATCGTCCTTAGGAGTAAGCCCAAAACCTTAATCCTTTACCTGGGCTTCCTTTTCAGGAATAAGTCCCAGTCTTAATCTTGGGCTTCCTTCTCAGAAGTAAGCCCCAAGTCCCTTAATTTCTCTTTAACCAGTCCTAATTTACCCTTGATTTGGGCTTCCTTTTCAGGAGTAAAACCCAATAATAAGTCCCCTCCTAACGTGGGCATCCTCCTTAGGAGTAATCCCCAAGATTAGAGTATTCAAATCTCCATGAAGCACATATACCTTTATGGACCCTATTCATGGATTTTTCCCTAAAAGTGAATCCTAAACCTTCATATATCTGGGCAGTCATACATACATAAGCCCCAAACCATTTCTTATGATTGCATATTTCATGGCACAATTTTCTAATTTTTACCAATACCTATTGTTTCTCACACCGAGCATGACTCACTAAGAGCTTAGAGTGTAAAAGTAATTGTGACATCCCGCTTTGAGCCATCAATTATAAACATCATACCCTTTACTCGAACTACGTGGGTTCTGATTCCTTTTCCAAAACAAATGATACGTAGGTAGCCCATCTATGGGTTCGATCCCAACTCTGAAATAATTCATGTCCTTCTGAATGACAATAAACTTCAAGTGCCCCACTGAGTGGCTTTAAAACCAGCCTGGTCATCATAATGACCAAGAGACTTTTATATAAATGTTTTGAAGGTTACCATTGACCAAGAATCTCTAAATAGATATAGATGATTCTCTATTGATGATGAACCTTGAATACATATAAAAGATTCTCTAAATTTCTTACATACTTAATCATTGATTGTCAAAACTAAAGGAAAATCTCATTTTATACTTGGTAATGTAATAAGGATTCACGAACATAACTTAAATCTATAAAGAGAGTCCCGGAATAGACAATAATTCCCCTCAAAAAGGTGTGATGAGTCCGACCTCCCATCCTATCAACCAATGCAAACTCCTAAGCCTCAACAGTCCACAAGATAATGAGCGCCTACCTTTGGAAAGTAGGTCCAAATGGATGTGGAATCATTGGATGTTTCCGGTTCTACGAACAAACCCACTAGAAACCGATCGGAACGTTTGAATCTCCCATCCAGGAGGTCATCCCCGAATTCCGAGGGAAACAGGGTATTACAAAATTTGATGGTTTTTTTTGGGGTTTTAGGATTTTAGGGGTTTATTGGTTTTTTTGGTTATTAGGAGTTTGTTTTTTAGTTTTTTGTTATTTTTTTTCTTTTTAAGATTTTTTGACATTTTTAGACGTTCAATGGTTTTTTATAGTTTTTAGTGGTTTTTTGGATTTTTATGGTACTTCAGGGATCTTAATATTTTTAAGGGATTTTATTTTTTTAGGTATTTTAGGTTTTTACATTCTTTTTGTATTATTATGGATTTGAGAGTTTTTTAGGTTTGTAGAGTTTTTATGTGTTTTTTCAGTTTTTAAGGTTTTGTTAGGGTGTTTTAGTGTTTTTAGTGTTTTTTATGCTTTAAGGGATTTTAGAGTTTTTTGTATTATTATGATTTTATGAATTTTATGGATTTTTAGGGTTTTAGTTTTGTATTTTATGGTTTTAAGAGTATTTATCATATTTTATGGGTTTTAGTGGTTTTAAGTGTTTTTAGGTTTTTATGGTTTTCAGGGTTTTTTTGGGTTTTTATGTATTTTGAAAATTTTTAGGAATTTTTATGAATTTTTTTTTGTTTTTAAGGTTTTTATTGATTTAGAGTGTTTTTAGAGGTTTTAAGGTTTATTTTATTATTATTTTTTTGTTTTTTTAGGTTTTTAGGGGTTTTTTGAGATTTTAAGCGTTTAATGGGTTTTTGTGTTTTTGATGTTTTGAGTGGTTTAAAGGGGTTTTTGTGTTTTATTTTTTTTCTAGGTTTTTATTGGGTTTTAATGATTTTAAGGTTTTATTTTATTTTTATTTTTTTTAGGTATTTTAGGGGTATTAGGATTTTATAGGGTTTTTACAGTATTTAATGATTTGTGTGACATTATTTGTTGTTTTAAGTAATTTTATAGATTTTATTGGTTTTTGGGGTTTTATGGTTTTTTAGGGCCTTTCCATGTTCTTAGGTGATTTGATGGTTTTTAGGGTTTTTAATTATTTTAATGGATTTTAGTGTTTTTATTATTTTTTGGGTTTTAATGGTTTTAAGTGTTTTTAGGATTTTAGGGATTTGTTAAGGGTTTTGGGGATTTTATAATTTTTTGTGTTTTAGAGAATTTTTATAATTTTTATTGGTTATATGGGTTTTTGTTGATTTTGAGGGTTTTTAAGGCCTCTATTATCTTTTTAGTGTTATTTGTAATTTTTTTGGATTTTTAGGGGTTTTAAGTGTTTTTAGGTTATTTTAGTTTTCTTTGGGGTTTTCCGGGTTTTTATGGATATTTATATTTTTAGATATTTTTTTATATTTTTATGGTTTCTAGGAATTTTAGGGATTTATAGTGTTTTGGTGGGTTTTTAGGTTTTTATGGTTTTTATGATTTTTTTGGATTTTTAGTAGGTTTTTTGAGTTTTTTGGGGGATTTTAAAGATTATATTGTTTTTAATTCTTTTAGGGGCTTGAAGATTTTTTTAGAGTTTTAATGGGTTTTTATTGTTTTTTGAGGTTTTTTTTGTTTTTTAATGTCTTTTAGGGATTTTAGCATTTTCATATTTTTGGGGGTTCTATGTGTTTTTCAGTTTTTAAGGGTTTGTAAAAGATTTTATAGTTTTTCTATTTTTAGGGATTTTGAGGGATTTCTAAATTTTTTTATAGTTTTTGGGATTTTTAGGAATTTTAAGGCTTTCTAGATTTTTTAGAGGATTTTATAGGTTTTATAAATTTTTACTTTTTTATGATTTTTATGTTTTTTAGTTTTTATGGTTTTCTTACGGTTTTTAGGATTTTTTACATTTAAAATTTTTTTTAGGGACTTTTATGTTTTTCATGTATTTTTAGGGTTTTTAGGGTTTTTGAGTGGTTTTAGGGGTTTTTATGGTTTTTAGGGATTTAGTTATTTTTTGTGTTTTTTATTATTTTTTATGTTTTTTGAGTTTTTAACATTTTTAGGTGATTAAAGTGTTTTTAGTATTTTTATGGGGGTTTTGGGGATTTATCAGTTTGTAGGTTTTTAAGGGTTTTGGGGTTTTATGGGGTTCAGGGGTTTTAAGGGTCTTTTATGTTTTTAATATTTTTAAGGATTTTAGTAGTTTTTTGTGTTTTTAAGTTTTTAAGGTTTTCTTAAGGGTTTTAAATATTTTAGGCTTTTTATGCTTTTACGGATTTTTTTTGGGATTTTTAAAGATATTCTTGTTTTTAAATTTTTTTGGGATTCTGAACGAATTTTGGGTTTTAAGGGTCTTTTTGGGATTTTTGGGTTTTTTTAATTTCATGCATTTTTAAGGGTTTAAAGTGATTTTAGGTTTTTATGGTTTTCTGAGGTGTTTTTAGGGTTTTTTTGGGTTTTAAAATTTTTAGGGATTTTTATTATTTATAAATGTTTTTAGGGATTTTAAGTGTTAGTGGTTTTTATGGGTTTAGGGTTTTTATTGTTTTTTTTGTTTTTAGGGTATTTTTGAGTTTTTACTCTTTTTTTTGGTTTTTGGGGACTTTATAGTTTTTTGGGTTAGTATGGTTTTTAGGGGTTGTTAGGGCTTTAGGGTCTTTTAAGGTTTTTAGCATTTTTATAATTCTTAGGGGTTTAAAGTGTTTTTAGGTTTTTAAGGTTTTCTTAGGGTTTATTTTAGTTTTTTATATTTTTTACATTTTTATTGATTTTTAAAGATTATTTAGGATTTTATTATTCTTCAGAAATTTAAGGGATTTAGGGTGTTTTTTTGAGTAATTTTATGGTTTTTAGAATTTTTTAGATTTTCAGGGGTTTTAAGTGTTTTTAGATATTGTGGTTTTATTAGGAGTTTTTAGGGTTTCTAGGGTTTTTTTGTTTTTAGATATTTTTATGGATTTTTTTAGAATATTTATAGTTTTTATGGTTTTTAGGAATTTTGATGAGGTTTTTGGGGTTTTACGGGTTTTATGGATTTTTTGGGTTTTTAGGGTTTTTGTTTTGTTTTTCAGGTTGTTATGTTTTTTTATAATTCTTCACGTTTTTTGGGTTTTAAAGGGGTTTTAGAGCTTTTAGTGTGTTTTTTGGGGTTTTATGTCCTTTTATGGTTTTTAGGGTTTTTTTGTTTTTTTTTGAATTTTAAGATGAGAACTTGCCCAAAAGGGAAAGCCTCTTTTATTAGCAAAAAATAAGGGCAAACTTACAAGAGTCTGATGATAGGAAGTTTACATTGGTCCCTCTGAATAAAAGAGAGAAGGTCATCAGGGATCACATCACACCATAAGAAGTCAATTCCATTGACACCCTTATTTGCAAGACCATCTTCCACAAAATTCTCCTCCCTGTAGACATGAGTGATGAAATAATTCATGGATGAAAGATGATCCAAACATTTGGGCCACCGATTTGTAAAATTCCAAGATAGATGAGAGGAACCATTTCCAATGGTGAGAACAATAGTGGTGGAGTCGCATTCAAGCCAGATATTGTTCGATCCACGGTGATAATCTTGCTCCAATGCTGACATAATTCTGATCATTTCAGATTAGAGAGATGAAACAAGGCCACAGGAACCATATAAACAGCCAAGGACATCCCCCTTGTGATCTCTGAAAATGGCACCATAGCCAGAGGGACCAGGGTTACCTCTCAAGGCACCATTGGAATTGAATTTAATCCATCCCACAAAGGGGGGCTGCCAAAAAACCTCAAACATACCGTGGTGGGGGCGAGGTCTACCCCTAACACTAATCCTATTGAGGATAGTGAAATCATGGATCGAGTTTGAGGAGTAGTTCTTCAATGGAATCCTGGAGTCCCGAACAACAACAAGAATAGCAGAAATAGCAGTTGCAACAGTGAATTGGAAGCTTTCGTGGAGCACTTTATTTCTTACAGACCATAAGATGTGAATTAGTTCTTCCATAGAAACCTGAAACAGACTATTGAGAAGGGGTGAGAGTGAAAGCCCCAGCCAAATCATGATTAGCTCATGAATTTAAGAAACCCAAGGGAGGATCACTTCAAAAATATCAACAACGGCTTTCCACATTGAAGAAGCAGTGGCACAGCTTTAGAAGAGATGATTGATGTCATCTCTGTGTTGATGACAAAGAGCACATCGGGAACCTAGTGAGATTCCACATGCTTGAAGAAAACAGTCTATGGGAAGCTTCCCATGCGCCAGTCTCTATACAAGAATGGAGCGTGACGGCCTGATAAAATTCATATTCATGTTTCCAAGCCACTTCAAGTCAAGAGAGTTACAATTAGAGTGCCTATAAAATAGTTTGGATGTGAGGACTCTGTTGACAGCAGGTTCCCAAGCCCAAAAATCATCTCTGGATGAGAAAACATATTTCTCCATAGTGCGAACAATGTGATCTGGTAGTTTCTCCATACTTCATAGCTGGTCCTTATAGAAATGTCTAGATTCAGGTTATTTTACTCACCCACAAGAGAGTTAATTAGGGGGGTACCAGTTCAATTCCCTTTCCAAAATTGGAGAGAAGTGTCCCTGGAAACAGTCCATCTGGAGTGAGAATCAATAGATGCAAAGACAGACATAAAAGCAGGCCACACCGAGGAGTAGAAGTAGTTGCAGTTTCCGGTCTTGACTTTATGTAGAAATCTAGCCCGGAGAAACCCAAGAGGTTCAGAATTACCATTCATGAGCTTCCACAAAAAAGAGGCCTACAAAGAGTCATTAAAGTGTCCAAGATTCTTAATGCATAATCCAACGAGTCATAAGACTTGCTGCAAGAGTTCCAAGAAATAGTAGCAATCTTTCTTTCCATCATGCTACCACTCCAGAAATAGTTCATAATTGAGATATTGAAGCTTTTGATGATAGAACTGAGACATTTATAAACCATAATGGAGTAAACCAACTTGGAAGTAATAACTCATTTCAGCAAAAAAACACGAACAGCCATGGATAGGGACTTTCCCTTCCAGGAAGAGAGTTGCCTTTGGATATTTCTAATGATTTCTGAAAAGTAGCAGGCCTTCGGTCTTCCCCAAAACAAAGGAACCCCAAGATAGATAAAGGGAAGATATCCCTCACGAATTCCCAAATCCATGATAATGTCCATCTTCCTGTTGATAGATATATTTCTTCCAAAGTAGAAAAAAGGATTTTCCCCAACTGATCTCTTGACCATAGATTTTTTCGTAATGCAGTAGTGCTCTCTTGATGTTTCTAATGTTTCTTTTGTCCCCTTTAGTGAAAAGAATAATTTCATCAGCATACATAAAATGTGTGGGAGCGATAAGATCCCTACCAGCAGAAATTGATCTCATTTTCCCATTGCCAGCCATGATCCAAAAAAAACTACTGATATAGTCCTCAACGATGGAGAAAATAATTGCAGATAGAGGGTCACATTGTCTAACCCCACTAGAACAATCAAAGTATCCTTCAAGCGAACCATTAAGAAGAATGGAAATGTTAGAAGAGATTAAAATTGCTTTGACCCAGGAAGTAAAAACACTTTCAAAAGCAAATAAGAAGAGAACACTGCAAATAAAATTCCAACTCATCGTGTCAAAATCATTCCTTACATCAAGTTTGAGCGCAATATTTCCACCCCTCACAGGTTTCATAAGAAGGTTGACACATTCGGATGCAGTGATAAGGCAGTCTTAAATTGATCGTCCTTTAATGAAACCAAACTGGTTAGGAGACCCAATTTTTCAAGCAATTGGAGAGAGTTTGTTAGCCAGAATTTTTCTAATGATCTTGAAAATGGTGTTACCCAGGACAACCGGTCTAAAAAGATGAATATCATTAGCATTCTCCACTTTGGGAATAAGGGCAATAAACTGAGCATTTATCCCTTGAGGAAGAGTGCCCCCTTTGAAGAAATGAATTATCAATATGCATACATCAACTTGAATGATATCCCAATAAGTCTGGAAGAAGTTGTTTCCAAAACCACCTGGTTCGGGAGAGCTTTAGATTTTGAGGCTAAAAACAGCCTCCCTAATTTCAAAATCCATAGGTATAGAGGTGAGAGTGGGGTTTTCATCTTGAAGGACAATCCTTGGAATAATACTCTCCTCAGGATAAAAAATAGGGGATGCGCCATTAAAAAGATTCTGAAAATAGGAATTTTTTTCTGAGATGTCCCTCCTATTATCAATGAAGTGATCACCATTTTTGATCAAGGAGAGAGGCCTAGAGACCATCCTGAGTATTTGGAGTGAATTAATGAATTTTGAGTTTTTATCACCGTCCTTAAACCACTTAACCATGAAAACATCCCTTTTCAAGGCATCATTGAGGCTGAGAAGATTATTAACCTTGGATGTCATCTCAACTTCATCCATGAGATTATTAGAGAAATTGTTGTGAGTGTTGACCTCTTGAGCTTGATTAAGCAAGGTCTGAAGGGAAGAAATTTCAGATTCAATACAGCTGAAACAGTTTTTGCTCCAAGTTTTTAGGTGATTCTTGAGGGTTTTAAGCTTGAGAACACAAGCATAGGCATCGTCTCTTCAATGGATATAATTCCAAACTCTTTGAACCAAATCCCTACAGCCATTGTGAGTCACCCATGCTTTATTGAACCTAAAGGGAAGAGGGGGCCTAGAGTCTCTGCCAACAAGATTAACCTAGATAGGGTGGTGATCCAAATTAAGTCTTGTAAGAGTTCAACTGGAAATAGAATCCCAAAAGTCCAAACATGATTTATTTACAAAGGTTCTGTCGATTCTGCTAGAAACAAACATATTTATAAATCTCATGTACCAAGTATACTTTGCTCTGACAAGGTTAACCTCAATCAGCTCATTGCTTTCAACAACATTTTTAAATTCCTTGGAGGAGATAGAGTTAGTCATAGCTCCCATCTTCTCATACAGATGCAAAATAGAATTGAAATCTCCCAGAATAATCCACGGGCCTAGGATAGCAGAAGTAAGAGAACTTATATCCATCCATAAGGTTCTACGGTCCTTGTACTTGTTAAACGCATAAATGAAATAGCAGGAGTGTTGAATACCAAGAAAATGAAATTCACAAGTGAGATGCTGCTCAGTGGAGGCAACCAAGGAAATACTAGACAAGGAGGAGTGAGCCAAGACCCAAAGACTCTTAATTTCAGAAGAGCATCTATTGGTGTTAATAAGATGGAAGCCTAGGAATTCCAGGTTAGCAATGATGGAGAAGAAAACTATTTTAGGTTTAGACAGTCCTTTGAGGATAGGTCTATGTGTCTGAATAAGGTGCAATAAGGACCTAGTGGTGTCTCTATTGGACAACCCTTGGCAATTCCCAAATAAAATATTCATTTGAATTTAAAGCCAGTGCTGGGAGACCCTTTATTATTTTCCAAAACCTTCTTGTTTCCAAATTTTGGAGGTATCCTTGCTTTTATTTTAGGAATGGGGATCCCTTGAATAAGATCTTTATTGTCTGGGTTCCCTCTTTCAGGACAAGCAGTGTTGGCTCTATTAGTGAGAGATGTCACTGCACTATCCTTGTTGGCTGCTATGTTCTTGACACCAGAATCATGTTCAATATGTGCTGAAATCTCGTAGCTGGGGGTGCAGGGTTTAACCTATGGACCAGCAATCTCATTCAGATTACCATAATCCACTACTCCGGCTAGATCAGGTAAGATAGAAGGGGCCCTAACAGTGGGATCAAAATCAATAACTTCCATGATAGGGTTAGGATTCACTATATCCGCTAGGGGGACACATGGATCCTTTGAATATTCAAGACTGTCAGCAAAAAGGGGAGCTGTTCAGTCACCAGAAGTGCCACCATCTGAGATGTGAGATTAGGGAATAACAACATTCGGTTTCACCAATTCAAGGGGACCAGCGATATTTCATTCAATGTTGACCCCTGAATAATTAAGATCTTCAGATGGGGTCATCATGGGATCAAGTAAATTCTCACCTCCATGAAGTGAAAGGACCAAATCACTAATGTTTTGGGACAGCTCTTGTGACAAGTTAAGATCATCTGTATCCACTTTTAAATCATAGGCTAGCTCAAATATTTCCTTTGAAAGGGTAGAATTCAGGTCTTGATCTATGGAGAGGGCCATCCCAATGGAGTTGAGATCCCTATCTCAAGCCTTGGCAGGTAGAATGGACAAGGCATGACTCCCTTGATCTTCTTCATCAGCAATATCGGCCCATGATTTATTAGGAGGGATGGAACTGGAAGGACCAGCATGAGGCAATTCCCCCTTTCCAATATAAACACCTTTATTCTTTCTGTTCTGATTGACTTCTTTCCACTTGGAATTCTTGGGTGCTTCATTCACCTTTTTTTGAATCATTCTACAATTGACAACCGAGTGACCAAAAATCTTACATACATCAAAAAGTGGGGACTCATTCATATTCAACTTTGACATCAGTTTTGTTTCCATTAGCAATAAATATAATGCTATCAGGACGCTTGGATTCAAGATTTACATCAAAAAACATTCTAGCAAAAAAACCAAGATCCCCATCAAGTGTCCTTTGATCCAATATGAAAGGGATACCAATGCAAGAGCCAAGGTCATTAAGGATCTTGGGATTCTAGTACATCCAATTCAAACCATGAAGCCTGACCCAGATCTGAGCATTAGTTTGCTTCAAATTAAAGGGATTGAAATAAACATCCCATTCCGAGATCCTTAGAATTGTAGGATTGAGTTGAAGATTGTCAGTACCCCAAGCCTTGTTGAAATCCTCCCTGGATTGCATAATGATATGGAAGTACGCTCTCCCGATAGGAATCATCCTCCAGTTTCTAAAGCCCCAGCAATGAGAGACCCTACACTTAAGGTCGGTATAGGACTAGGGCCTATCCCCCTTTGTGTAAATAACGCGACCCAATATGGAATACTTGCATAGATTAGCATGCTTCTGTAGTGATTCTGGACCAACCAAAACCGGAAATCCTCCATTTTCTAATCTACAGATGTTAGAGGGTCTATAATAACCCTCCTTGATTGGATCTGAGGCGCCAGATTAAGCCTCCGCGAAGGAGATACCCTTGTTCCTCAAAGTAGCAGGATCCTGATCAGCCGAGATCTTGCCTTGAGCTTGTAAGGGATGATTATCATTAAAAGCGAATTCCCAATCTGGATTAAATGAATCCATTAAAATAATCAAATGTTAAGAAAAGATCTAATAGAATCACCATCACCATGTTCAAAGAGGAAAGCTCCCACGCTCACCATCTCTAGATCTCTTAATATCAGTTTTTTTTTGGTTTTTTTGGTTTTAAGTGTTTTTTGTTTTTATATGGTTTCTTATACTTTTTTTATGTTCCTTTACGTTTTTAGGATTTTTAGTAATTTTTAATAATTTTAATAATTTTTAGGGTTTTTAGGGAATTTTAAGGATTTGGACGGTTTTGGGTCTTTTTTGGGTTTTCAGTGTTTTTAGGGTTTTTATATTTTTTAAGTGTTTTTGGTTTTTAATATTTCCTTAGGGGTTGTTAGGGGTTTTTTTGGGTTTTATGATTTTATGGATTTTTAGAGATATTTAAGATTTTTATGATTTTTAGAGTGTTTATGGATTTTAGAGGGTTTTATGTTTTTAGGGTTTTTATAGTTTTGGAGGTTTTTTAGTTGTTTGGGGTTTTAATGGATTTTTATATTTTTTATTCTTATAAGGGGTTTAAAAGGATTTAAAAGTTTTTTTGGTGGGTTTTTAGGGTTTTAGTGTTTCAAAGGTTTTAGATTTTTTAGGGTTCTTAGGTTCTTTTAGTGGTTTTAACCTTTTTTAGGTTTTTATTAGGTTTAGTTTTTTTTAGTTTTTGAGGTTTTTCTTTTGGGTTTTCATGGTTTTTAGGGAATTTATATTTTTAGGGGTTTTAAATATTTTTATCATTCCTTATGAAATTTTAGAATTTGAGGGTTTTTAGGGTTTTTAGGGACTTTTAATGGTTTTTAGTTTTTTAATGTTTTTATGTTTTTGGGGGTTTTAATTGTTTTTATGTATTTAAGGATTCCTTAGAAAGTTTATATTTTTTAAAAATTTTAGTGATTTTTAGTAATTTTTTTTAAAAAAATTATGGTTTTTAGGTTTTTAGGGATTTTTCTGGGTTTTAGGGGTTATAATGGTTTTTACAGTCTTTTAGTTTTTTAACTGTTTTTTGAGATTTATAGTGTTTTTTGAGTTTTTAGTTGATTTCTAGGGTATTTAGGTTTTTTATGATTTTAGGATATGTTTTTATTTTTTGGGGGTTTTAGGGTTTTTAGGGTTTTTAGGGTTTCTATGATCATTAAGGTTTTTTATTTTTTTTAGGTTCGTAATCTTTTCTTTTTTATTTTTAGGGGTTTTCGAGTTTTTAAAATTATTAGTGATTTTTATGTATTTTTGGGGATTTTTTTTTGTTTTTTTGGTTAATTTGGATTATGAGGGGTTTTGGGATTTTTTTGTATTTATATAGTTTATTGGGTTTTTATGGTTTTTACAATTTTTTATGTATTTAGGGGTTTTAGTGTCTTTAAGATTTTAAGTATTTCCTAGATTTTCTAGGGTTTTTAATTTTTAGTGATTTTTAGGGTATTTAAATATTTTTATGGGTTTTTTTGGATTTTTTTGGATTTTTATGTTTTTTCTTATTTTTAGCGTATTAGGATTTTTATGGTTTTTTGGGTTTTTTATAGGATTTTAAGGTTTTTATTATTTTAAACATTTTTATGGGTTTAAAGTGTTTCTATAGTTTTTTAGTGTGGTATTAGGTTGTTTATGGTTTTTATGGTTTTTAATATTTTTAGTGGTTTTTTTGTTTTTAGAAGTTTTAGGGTGTATAGGGTCTTTAAGAATTTTTTATTGTTTTTAGAATATTTATTGTTTTTATGGGTTTTAATGGATTTAAATGTTTTTATGTTTTTAAGGTTTTCATAGGGTTTTTTAATTTATTTTATGTGTTTTACAAATTTAAGGACTTCTAGGATTTTTTAGGATTTTTATGTTTTTTTAGAGTTTTTAGGGATTTTGATGTTTTTGGGGATTTGTAGGGTTTTATAGCATTTTTATGTTGTTTAGAGGTGTTAAATATTTTATGTTTTTAAGGATTTATTAAGTGTTTTCTGGTTTTTTAGATTTTTACAGTTATAGGGATTATTAAGGCTTTTTTAAAATTTTTTTGGTTTTTATGGATTTTGAGGACTTTTAGAATTATTAGGATTTTAAGGAGTTTTTTTGGTTTTAAGGGGTTTTATGAGTTGTTTATTGTTTTAAGGGTTTTAGAGTTGTTTAAAATTTTAAGGGTTTAAATTGTTTTATGGTTTTTGGTGGGTTTGTAGGGTTTTTATGAGTTTTTCGGGTTTTGAAAGTTTTTTAATGGTTTTAGGGTCCCCTAAGATTTTTACGGTTTTAGAGTCTTTTTAAGGATTTTATCATTTCTGTGGTTTTTAGGAGTTTTAATAGTTTTTAGTTTTTTAATTATTTTCTTAAGGGTTTTTAGGGTTTTTAGTTTTTTTTATGTTTTCTGTATTTTTAGGGGGGGTTTTAGGATTTTAATGGGGTTCTATGGATTCTAAGGATTTAGTGGGTTTTTGAGGTTTTTGGGTTTTATGGGATCTAAATGTTTTTTACATTTTTTGGGGTTTAAAGTGTTTTTATAGTTTTTTAGTTTCTTTTTAAGGTTTTTATGGGTTTTTAGAGTTTTTAATATTTTCTAGTGTTTTATGGTTTTTATGTAATTTAGGGGTTTTATAATTTTAGCTGTTTTTATGTTTTTAAGGGTTTATTAGGTATTTTTCACAGATTTAAGGTTTTTCTTACATTTTTTTTGGGATTTTAGGTATTTTTAGGGGTTTTTTTGGATTTTCATGGTTTTTTCGGTTTTTATGTATTTTGACGTTTTTTAGGATTTTTTTTTGTTTTTATGGTTTCTTAGAGTTTGCACAATTTTTTATGTTTTTTATGTGTTTTAAGTGTGTTTTGTTTTTTATGGTTTTCTAAGGGTTTTCTTGGTTTCTTAGGATTTTTTACATTTTCTGCAATTTTTCAGGACTTTTTAGGATTTTATTATTTTATGGTTTTTATAGATCAAGAGGGTTTTGTGTTTCTTATGGATTTTCGAATTTTTATGGTTTTTATGGTTTTTTTTGGTTTTTTAAGGATTTTATATTTTGTAATTTTTTTAGCAGTTTAATTATTTTTTGAGTATTTAGTGGTTTTTAAGGATTTAATGGTTTTTGGGGTTTTTATGGTATTTAGGGGTTTTAGGGTTTTAGGGATTTCATTGTCTTTTTAGGGTTTTTATTTGTTATTTGGTTTTTAGTTGTTTTACATGTTTTTTGATTTAATGGTTTTCTTTGGGGTTTTTGGGTTTTTAATAATTTAGTGATTTTTTTTGTGATTTTTTATGATTTTTATGGATTATAAGATATTTAGGAATTTTTTGAGTTTCCGAGGTTTTTAGTGTGTTTAATATCCTAAAATTTATTAGGGATTTTAAATATTTTCATGTTTTTTGTTTTTTTTTGGATTTTTATGATTTTTATTGTTTTTATGGGTTTTTAGGGTTTTTTTTGAGTTTTTAGGTGTTTTATGATTTTTTTTGTTTTCTAATGTTTTTAGTGGTTTAAAAAGTTTTTAATGTTTTAGTTGGTGTTTACGGTTTTTATGGGTTTTTAAGATTTTTAGGGGTATTTTAGGGTTTTTTGGGGATTTGGTGTTCTTAGGGTCCTTTAGGGGTTTTTGTGTTTTTCCGGTTTTTAGGGGTTTTATGTTTTTTAGGTTTATAATGTTTTCATTATGGTTTTATTGGTTTTAGAGGTTTTTAGAATTTTAGTTTTATTTTAGGATTTTTTCGTTTTAGGGTTTTTTTTTGGGATTTTGGGGGGTTTTTGGCGTTTTAGCAGTTTTTAGGTTTTTAGGTGTTTTAAGTGTTTTTTATACTTTTCTGGTTTTCTTAAGGATTTTATGGTATTTTATGATTTTAGGTATTTATAGTAATTTTAGTATTTTTATGTTTTTTTACTATTTTTAGAGATTATGAAGGGTTTTAGCGTTTTAGGGGTTTTTACATTTTCTTTTGTTTTTTGGTTTTTAGGGTTTTTTGAGTTTTAATGTGTTTTCTTGGTTTTTAAAATTTTTAACGTTTTTTCATGTTTAAAGGGTTTTTAATGTTTTTATTGGGTTTTCTGGGTTTTTATGTGGTTTTAAGGTTTTATGGTTTTAATGGTTTTTGGGTTTATTAGGGTTTTATTATTGTTTTAGTGATTTTAGTTTTTCTAGGGGCTTTAATTTTTTTTTGTCTTTAGGTTTTTTCTAAAGGTTTTTAGGGTTTCTATGGTTCTCTTCTTTTTAGGAATTTTTATGGTTTTTAAGATTTTTACGGTTTTTAGAGTTTTTTGGATTTTTATAGATTTTAGTGTTATTAGAGTTTTGTAGGGTTTGTAGAGTTTTTATTTTTTAAGGGTTTTATGTGTATTTTGGTTTTCTTATGGTTTTTCTGGTTTTATGTTTTTCTCTGTTTTAAGGATTTTTAGTTCTTTTTTTATGATTTTTATGGTGTTTCTGGATTTTGAGGGTTTTAGTATTTTTATGGGTTTTAAGGTATTTTATGGTTTTAGGGATTTTTCGGAGTTTTTATGTTTTTAGGGGGTTTAAGTCTTTTTAGGTTTTAAGGTTTTCTTTGAATTTTTTAGGGTTTAATGGGTTTTTGTGTTTTTAGGATTTTTTATGGGTAAATTTTTTATTTAATTGTTTTTAGGGGTGTTTGTGATTTTGAGGGGTTTAATGGGGTTTAGGGTTTTTATTTGTTTTAGATTTTTAAGGTTTTTTTGTGTTTTAGGATTTTAATGTTTTCTTTTATGGTTTTATGTTTTTTTTGGGGTTTTTATGTTTTTTTGATTTCTATGGATTTTGTTTATTTTTATATGTTTTTATGGTTTTATGGATTTTGAGTGTTTTTATTTTTTTAGTGTTGTTATGGGTTTTTGGTGTTTTAGGGTATTTTTGATTTTTCTAGAATTTTTACGGTTTGATTAGTTTTTCAATTTTTTTTATAGTTCAAAGGGTTTTTATATTTTTTAGTGGCTTTTGGGTTTTTATGTGTTTTTAGGGTTTTTAGGGTTTTAGGGGTTTTAATGGGTTTTAATGGGTTTTTTTATGGTATTAGGGGTTTGTAATGTATTTATTGGTTTTAGGGTTTCAGGGATTTAAGTGTTTTTTTGGTTTTTATGGATTTCATAGGGATTTTCAAGGTTTTTTGGGTATTTGTGTTTTTACGGATTTTTAGGGAATTTTTAGGATTTTCATGGAATTTTTGGATTTTTAGGGATTTTGAGGGGTTTTAGGGTTTTTACGGTTTGAAACATTTTAAGTGTTTTAGGGTGTTTTATGGTTTTTAATGGTTTTCTAAGTGTTTTTCATGGTTTTTATTGGTTTTTATGTTTCTAGAGATTTTGAAGGGGTTATTTTGGATTTTTATGTTTTTAGGGTTTTTATGGATTTTGAGGGTGTTTATGATTTTTAGGTTTTTTTTGTTTGGATTTATGGTTTTTTGATTTTTTTTGTTATTTGACGTTTTTATAGTTTCTTGATGTTTTTATGGATTTTTTGAGTTTTTCGTGGGTATTCCGACTTTTACAATTTTTAAGGTTTTGAGGGGTTTTATTTTTTTTTTCAGGGATTTTTTGTTCTTTTTTGTTCTTTTTAGTGTTTTTAGTGTTTTTAGGTTTTTATTGGTTTTAAGTGTTTTATGTTTTTATGGATTTTTTGATCTTTTTTTGGGTTTTTATATTTTTTTGGGTTTCTAGGTATTTTGATGGTGTTTATGCTATTTTAGGGTTTTCAAGGGTATTAAGGTTTTAGAATTGTTTATATTTTTATGGGGTTTATCTGTTTTCAGGTTATTAATGTATACTTATGGGTTTTCAGGGGTTTTAGGGGTTTTTACTATTTTTTGAATTTTCAGTGCTTTTTCTAGGATTTTTATTGGTTTTAGGATTTTTGTGTTTTTGAGGGGTTTTAGGGGTGTTATGGTTTTTTGTTTTTATGAGGTTTAGGAGTTTTTAGGGGTTTTAGAGTTTTTTTAACATTCTTAGGGTTTAAAGTTGTTTTATATTTTTTAGTGAATTTTTAGTATTTTTTGGGTTTTTAGTGTTTTTGAATATTTTTAGTTGTTTTTATAGATTTTAGGGGTTTTAGGGTCCCTATAGGGTTTTAGTGTTTTTTTTAGTTTTTCTTTGGGGTTTTACTTATTTGTTTGAATTTAAGGGTTTCTTAGGGTTTTCAGGGTTATTACATTATTAGAGGTTTTATGTATTTTAAATAATTTTATGATTTTTGAAGAATTTGAGGTGTTTTAATGTATTTTTACGTTTTAGGGCTTTTATCATTTGTTAGTTTTTAAGAGTTTTAAGAGTTTATAGTTTTTTAAGGAGTTTGTCTATGCTTTTTGTGGTTTTTTTACATTTATAGGGATTTTCGGGATTTTTAGTATTTTAAGTCTATTAGTGGTTTAGGGATTGGGGGGTTGAGTTTTTAAGGTTTTTTTTTGGGTTTAGGGGATTTCTGTGTTTTTATAGAATTTTTGGTCTTTTAGTTTTTTTCAACATTTTTGAGAGTTGAAAGGGTTTTTAGTGTTTTTTGTGGTTATAAGGTTTTTATGGGTTTAGGTTTTCTATGGGTTTTAAGGGAATTTAGGGTATTTATGGTCTTATTTTGGTTTTCACATTTTTTATGTTTTTAGTGGTTTAAGTGTTTTTTTAATTTTGCCGATTTCTCAGAGTTTTCAATGATTATAGAATGTTTTATGTTTTTAAGGATTTTTTTGGATTTTTTTGGTTTTTTATGGTTTTTTGGGGTATTAATCATTTTATTGGTTTTTACGGTTTTAAGTGTCTTAAGGTTTTAAAGGCCTTCTAAGTGTTTTTCATCGTTTTGTTGGGTTTTTATTTATTTTTTGATTATTAGTGTTCTTATTTATGATTTTTATGGATTTTATGGGTTTTAGTTATTTTGAGTGGTTTTAGGGTTTTTAGTTTTTTTCGAGTTTATATAAGTTTGTACGAGTTTTATGGGTTTTTGTATTTTTGTTGTTTTTAGGGTTTTTAGGGGTTTTTTTATCATTTTTTAGTTTTTTAGGGGTTTGATGTTTTATGGGGTTTTAAGGGTATCTTTGGGTGTTTTCAGGTTTTCTTTATTTGTAGGGATATTTAGGGTTTTAAGGAATTTTATTGTTTTTTAGGGATTTTTATATTTTCATGGGTTTTTATGTTTTTTAAGATTTTTTTGGATTTTTAGGGAATTCTTATGATTTTTAATGTTTTTTTATTTTGTTATGGGGTTTTTGGATTCTAAGGGTTTTTAGGGGTTTTAGGTTTTTTTGGGTTTTTAGGTTTTTTTGAATTTTCTTGGAATTTAAGGTTTTTTTTTGTGTTTTAGGGATATCTTTTGTTTTTATGGTTTTTACCATTTTAAGTTTTTAAATAGGTTTTAGGGTTTTGTAGTTTTCTTAGGGGTTTTCATGGTTTTTAGGGTTTTTATTTTTTAGGTTTTTTTAGTATTTTTAATGGTTTTTATGGATTTTGAGGGTCTTAGGGCTTTTAGGATTTTTATGGGTGTTAGGGATTTTAATTTTTTGGGTTTTTAAGGGTCTTAATTGTTATTATTTTTTTATGGGTTTCATATGGTGTTTTAAGGTTTTTAGGGTTTATACATTTTTGGATATTTTTAGGATTTTAATGGTTTTTAGGGTTCTTATTGATTTTGAGGGGTTTTAGGGTTTTGTGTTTTATGGTTTTTAGGGTATTTTTGGTTCTTAGGTGTTTTATGTTTTTTTAGTTTTTAGTGTTTTTAATATTTTTTGAGAATTTTAATATTTTTAGGATTATAAAGGGGTTTTAGAGTTTTAGGTTTTTTAGGGTATTTAAGTGTTTTTAAGGGTTTTAATGGTTTTTGGGGGTTTATGGGTTTTAGTTGTTTTTAGTGGTTTTAGGGTGTTTTTATTGGTTTTTAAAGGTTTGGGATTTTTTTGTTTTTTTGGATTTTATGTATTTTTAGGATTAAAGGTTTTTTTGAGAGGTTTTCATTTTATTTGGTGGTTTTTACTTTTATAGATAATTTTAGGATACTTTTTAATATTTATTTTTTTTATTGTATTTATGTATTTTGAGGGTGTTAGGGTTTTTTAGGGTTTTATCAATTTTTAAAAAATTTAGGGGTTTTAAATGTTTTTTTCTTTTTAAATTTTTTTAGGGATTTTTTTGTTTTATGGTTTTAATGTTATTTGTGATTTTTATGGATTTTTTGGATTTTTTGGATTATTAGGTTTTTGAGGGATTTTGAGGGTCTTTATAGATGTATTTTACGGGTTTAAAGCTTTTTATGGTTTTTTGGGGGTTTTGGTTTTCTTTAGTTTTTATGGTTTTTAATGTTTTTAAATATTTTAATACTATTTGGGGGATAAAGGGTTTTAACAGTTTTTAGTAGTTTTTAGGGGTTTTAAGTGCTTTTTGGTTTTTACAGTTTTAGGGGTATTTATGGTTCTTAGTGGTTTTTAGAAAATATATGATCTTTTTTGGGATTTTACGGTTTTTAGAATTTTTGGGGGTTTTAGGGGTTTGATGTGTTTTTAGGTTTCTAATGGTTTCTTATTGTTTTCAGTGTTGTTTGGGTTTTTTATAATTATTGGGATTTTTTGATTTTTTCTAGTATTTTTATCTTTTTATGGTTTTATGGATTTTTAGAGTTTTTAGGGGTTTTTTAGGGTTTTTAGGGTTACAACAATTTTTCGTTATAGGTATTTTAACTGTTTCTATGTTTTTAACGTTTTATTAGGGGTTTTATTGGATTTTTTGTTTTCTTTTTATTTATGTGAATTTTAGGTTTTTTAGGATTTTATGGTTATTTATGATTTTTTTGGGATTTTCAGGGTTTTTATCATTTTTAGGGTTTTGTTGGATTTTTTGGGTGTTTAGTGTTTTGTTTGAGTTTTTAGGGGTTTTAATGGTTTATAGAGTATTTAACATTTTAGTTGTTTAAATTATTTTTAGATCATTTAGTAGTTTTTAGGGGTTTTATCTTCTTTTAGGGGTTTTATAGTTTTAAGGGGGTTTTATAGTTTTAATGTGGTTTTTATTGGTTTTAAGGGTTTTAGAAATATTTATGGTTTTTACATTTTTTATAATTTTTTTGGTTTTTTAGGGGACTTATGTGTTTTTAATTTTTTATGGTTTTCGAGGTGTTTTTTATGGGTTTTAACATCTTTTACGTTTTAGGGTTTTTTCTTGTTTTTATGGGTTTTTATAATTTTTTTAATATTTTTAGGGGTTCTAGAGTTTTTTTTTGTGTTTTTAGTCTTTTCGGATTTTTATGGGGTTTTATGTGTTTTTATGTTTTTATAGTTTTCTTAGTATTTTTTAGGATTTTATGTTTATTTACATTTTTTATGTTATAAGTTTTTAGTAATTTTATGGGATTTATGGGTTTTGATGAATTTTTAATGGATTCAAAGGGTTGAAGGGTTTTGTAGAGTTTTTATTGGGGTTTTACGGTTTTTGTGGTATTTTAGGGTTTTAAATGGTTTTAGATGTAGTATGGTTTTTAGGGGTTTTAGGGTTTTTAGGGATTTTAAGGGGTTATGGTTTTTATCATTTTTAGGATTTATGGGTTATAATTGGTTTTAGGTTTTTAAGGTTTTCATAGGGTTTTTATGATTTTTATGTTTTATTTAATTTTTAAGGATGTTTAGGGATTTTATAAATATTATGGGTTTTTTGGGATTTTGGAGCGTTTAGGGTTTTTTGGGGCTTTCGAATTTTTATGGTTTTTAGGGTTTTAAGAAATTTTAGATGTTTAAGGTTTTCTTAGGGATTTTTTATGGTTTTAGGATCTTTTAAATTTATAGGTATTTTGGGGACTTTTTAGGATTTGTATGGTTTTTAGTGTTTTATAGATTTTGAGGGGTTTGGGGGGGGGGGGGGGTTAGGGTTTTTATGGTTATTTATGTCTTTAGTTGTGTTTTTGGGTTTTTATGGTTCTTAATGTATTTTATAATTTTTAGTGTATTTTTACGGGTTTAAGTGGTTTAGAGTTTTTAATGGGGTTTTTTTTGTTTTTTGGGATTTTCTGATTTTTTCTTGTTTTTTGGTGGGATTAGGGGTTTTAGGGTTTATTTAGGGGTTTTAGCATGTTTTTGTATTTGTATTGGTTTAACTTTTTTTGGTTTTTAAAATTTTCTAAGGGTTTTCTATATTTATCATATTTTTTACGTTTTATGGAATTTTTAGGTTTTTTTATTGGTTTTAATGGTTTTAGTGATATTGATGGTTTTTATGTTTATTCGACTTTTAATGGTTTTTAGCATTTTTCACATTTAAGGGTTTTAATGTTTTCCTAGTGTTTTTCATCACATTATGGTTTTTATGTTTTTATGGATTTTTAAGGATTTTTTTTGTGATTTTTTATGGTTTTTAGGTGTTTTAAGGATTTTGATAGTATTAATGGTTGTTTAAGATTACTATGGATTTAATTTTTCAGGTTCTAGGGTTTTTTGAGTTTTTAGGTTTTTTATTATTTTATGAGTTTTAATTATTTTTAAGGGTTTAAGAGTTTTTTATTATATTCAGTTGTTTTATGGTTCTTATGGTTTTCAGAGGTTTTAAGGTTTTTATGGGTTTTTGGGGTTTTTGATTTTTTTTGGTTTTTATGGTTTTTATGATTTTTTAGGTTTTAGGGGTTTTCATTGTATTTTTTATTTTTTGTTTGAAAGGGTTTTCTGGGGTTTTAGTGGTTTATAGTTTTATAGGTATTTTTTGTGACATTTTAGGATTTTATGGGGTTTTGGGTTTTTAGAGATTTTGGGTGGTTTTGGGGGGTTTTAGCAGTTTTTGGGTATTATGGTTTTTTAGTTTTTATTTTATTTTGAGTTTTTAGTGGATTTAAGGTTTTTTTAGAGTTCTTAATGTTTTTCATGGTTTAAAGTGTTTTAATTGTTTTTATTAGTTGACGGGGCCTATTATTTTTTAGGGGGTTTTATGATTTTATGGTTTTTCGGGGGTTTTAGGGTATCTAACAAATTCATGTTTTTATGGGTTTTAAATATTTTTAGGTTTTTATGGATTTATTATGGTTTTACAGGGTTTCTGGGGGTTTCATTGATTTCTATGGTTTTTAAATATTTATAATCTTTTTTGGGTTTTATGGATTTTGAGGGTTTTATGGTGTTTAGGGGTTTGAATGTTTTTTTTATAATTTGTTCTCATTTTCAATGTTTCTTGTGTTTAAAGTGTTTTTAGAGTGTTGATTTTTTTTTGTTTTTATGGGTTTTATGGGTTTTAATGGTTTTTGTAGGTTTTTGGTGTTTATGGTTTTTAGGGATTTTTAAGATTTTTAAAATATTTTATTGTTTTTAGGGGTTTTATGTTTTTTAATATTTATGGTTTTATCAATGTCTTTTGACCTTTTTATTTATTTTCTATGTTGTTTTAGGATATTTATTATTTTTCAGGGTTTTAGGTATTTTTTGGGTTTGGAAGGTTTTTTGGGTTTACAGGGTATTTAGGGTATTTAGCCTTTTTTAATTTTTTAGAATTTTATGATTTTCTAGAGTTTTTATATTTTTTATTCTTTTAAAGGATTTTAGAGTTTTTAGTAGGGTTTAATGATTTTTATGGGTTTTTAGGGTTTTAGATATATTTATGGTTTGTAGAGGATTATGGTTTTTATTGTTTCATATTTTTTTGTATTTTTAGGTATTTTAGGGGTTTTAAGTGTTTTTGTGGTTTTAAAGATTTATTAGGGGTTTCAAATGTTTTAGGGTTTTTAATGTTTTAGGGATTTTATGCTATTTAATGGTATTTTAGTGGATTTGAGGGTTATTCGGGGGATTTTCATATTTTTTTGGATTTTTAGCTATTTTTATGGTTTGTTAGGGTTTTTAGCATTTTAGGTTTTTTGAGGGGTTTAAGTGTTTTTAGGTGTTTAAGGTTTTCTTAGAGTTTTCTAGGGTTATTAGGGGTTTTAGTTTTTAAAAGTTTTTCGATATTTTTTTTGGATTTTTATGAGTTTTTACTGTTTTGATGGGATTTGAGTGTTTTTGGGGGGTTTTATGATTTTTACGGTTTTAAGGTTAATTTTTTGTTTTTTAGTTCTTTTTGTTTGACTTTTTAACTAGTTTTAATGTTTTTTATAGTTTCAAAATTTTGGGTTTTTAGTGGTTTTTTGGGGATTTAAATATTTTTAAGGGTTTTATGGTTTTTAGGGGTTTTGGATTTTTTTTAGTTTTTAGGGGTTTTATGTTTTTTAAGATTTTTATGTTTTTATGGATTTTCATGTTTTAAGGGTTTTTTAAATATTTCGGTGTTTTTGGATTTTTTTTATTGTTACGGTTTAATGGGTATTTAGGAATTATGATGATTTTTAGGTTTTTTAAGTATTTAGGAATTTTCAGTGTTTTTTCATTTGTTAGGTTTTTGGGGGGGTTTAATGTGTTTTTAGGGTTTTAATGTTTTCCTAGAGTTTTTTGGGTTTTAAGGTTTTTACATTTTTCAGATTTTTACGGATTTTTTATTATTTTTATGGTTCCTTTTTATATAGATTATGAGAGTTTTTAGGGTTTTTAGGGGTTTCAAGGTTTTTTTGTTTTCAGGGTTTATAAGGGGTTTTTGAGTTTTTAGGGTCTTAAATGTTTTGAGGAGTTTGTTAACATTTTTCGGGGGTTTAAAGGGTTTTTTTGAATTTTTTTGGGTTTTCAAATATTTTTAGATTTTTAAGATTTTGTTTGGGTTTTTAAGGTTTTTAGATTTTAGATTTCTTTATGGTTTTTACCCTTTTTAGGGGTTATTACTTATTTATGAATTTTTCAGAATTTTTAGGATTTTTATGGTTTTTATGGATTTTAGGTATTTTGACTGTTTTGGGGGGTTTTTGTAGTTTTTAGTGTTTTTAGTGGTTTTATGTGTCTTTAGGTTTTCAGGTTTTTTCATTGTTTTTAGTGTTTATTATGTTTTTAGATAATTTTAGGGCTTTTAAGGATTTTTTTTTTGATTTTATAGGGTTTTTAGGGATCTTATGGGTTTTAGTGTTTTTAGGGATTTTAGAAGTTTTTAGTTTGTTTTATTTTATTAAGGTTTTCTTAGGGGTTTAAAAGAATTTTGGGGTTTTTTTACATTTTTAGTGATTTTTAGGGCTTTTTAGGATTTTTATGTGGTTTTATGTATTTTGATGGGTTTTTAGGTTTTTATGGTTTTTAGTGGGTTTGACATATATTTTGTTTTTCATGGATTTTACGTTTTTTTATTTTTTAAATTTTTTTTGGGATTTTAGGGGATTTTTAGGTTTTTATGGGTTTTAGGAATTTTGAGGGATTTGAGGGGTTTTTGTTTTTTTAGGGTTTCTATGGTTTTTTGGGGTGTAGGTGTTGTTCTGAGTTTTTTTTTGTTTTTAAGGTTTTTTTGATTTTTTTTAATGTTTTTAGGATTTAAATGATTTTTAGAGAATTTAGTGGGGTTTTAGGTTTTTGGTTTTTCTTATGTGTTTTAATATTTTTAGGATTTTTTGGGGTTTTAAGTGTTTTAGTGTCTTTTTAGGGGTTTAGGAGAATTAATTGTTTTTTAAGGTTTTCTTACATTTTTCAAGATTTTTAGGGTTTTTACGTTTTTTGGGATTTTTAGGAATTTATAAGGTCTTTTAGGTTCTAAAGGGTTTTAGGGATTTGGATGGGTTTTTAGAATTTTTAGTTTGTTTTTATGGTTTTTATGCGAATTTATGGGTTTTAAAGGTGTTTAGATGTTTTTATAGATTTTATGATTTTTAGGGATTTGTAGGGTTTTAAGGTGTTTTAGTATTTTTTTAGGTTTTTAGGGGTGTTAAGTGTTTTATGGGTTTAAAGGTTTTCCTTGTAGTTTTTTATGTTTTTAGGGTTTTTTTTATATTTTTATGGATTTTATCAATTTTTATGATTTTATGGGTTTATGGTTTTTAGGGTTTTTTAGGGATTAGAGAGTTTTAGGGACTTGTTATGATTTTTTTAGTTTTTTATGATTTTTTTTGTGTTCTTAGGGTTTATATGGATTTTATAGTTTTTTAATGTTTGAGGGGTTTAAAGGGTTTTTATAATATTAAGTTGTTTTAGCGTATTCATCAGTTTTTAAATGTTTTTATTGGTTTTTAGGGTTTTTGTGTTTTTAATGGTTTTAAGGTTTTAGTGGTTTTTTTGGTTTTGGGGGTTTTAATTAATTTTAGGTTTTTATGATTTTTGTAGGCACTTTTTGGGGTTTTGTGTTTTTGGGTTCTTAACTATTTTAGTGATTTTTTAGGGTTTTAATGGTTTTTAATATTTTTAGTGATTTTGAGGATTTTTACTATTTTAATTGGTTTTAGGGTATATAGTGTTTTTAATTTTATTACAGGTTTTTAGGTTTTCATATAATTTTTTACGGTTTTCAGAATTTTTAGTTTTTTAGGGGTTTTTATTACATTTAGAATTTTAAGGTTTTCTTATGATTTTTGCAGGTTTTATATTTTTTTTGTTTTTATGGATTTTTTGGACTGTTTAAGATTTTATGGTATTATATGGTTTTTAAGGATTTTATCAGTTTTATGGTTTTTATGTTTTTTATGTGTTTATTTTTTTTTTGTGTTTTTTTGTTTTTTAATGATTTCTAATGTTTTAAAACTTTTTAGAGGTTTAAAGTGTTTTTAGAGTTTTTAGTGGGTTTTAGGGTTCTTATGGGTTTTATGGTTTTCGTGGTTTTTTCTGAGGTTTAAGGTAATTTTTTTATGATTTTCATGTTTTTTAGGTCTTTTAGTGTTTTATCATTTTTTAGGTTTTTAGTGGTTTTAAGTGTTTTAATGGTTTCTTGTTATTTTTAAGGGGTTTTTTACATTTTATGGGTTTTATTTATTTTTAAGGTTTTTAGGGTATTTATAAATTTTGAAGGATTTATGGGTTTCTAGGGGTTTTAGGGTGTTTATAATTTTTTAGGATTATTAGGGGTTTTATTTGTCTTTAGGTTTTTATGGTTTTATTAGGTATTTTCACGATTTTTTCTTGGATTTTATGTTTTTTGGGATTTTTTTGTATTTTTTTGTTTCTTATATTTTTTCAGGTTTTTTGTGGTTCTTAGTGTTTTTATTGGTCTTAAATTTTTTTGTTGTTTTTATCATTTTTAGGTTTTTTATGAGTTTTATTTTTTTTGGTTTTTATATTTTCTTAGAGAATTCTATGGTCTTCAAGGTTTCTTTCATTTTTTTGGGAATTTTAATGAATTTTGAAATTTTTATGCCTTTTTGGGTTTTTCATGGGTTTTGGGGGGTTTTTTAATTTTTTTTGCTTCTTTTGGTTTTTTAGAATTTTTTTTTAAAATTGAGTGGTTTAAATGGTTTTTAGAACTTCTAGTGGATTTTAGGTTTTTATATATTTTTAGGGTTTTTAGAATTTAGGTGTTTGTAAGGTTTTTGGGTCTTTTTAGGGGTTCTAATTGTTTTGACCTTTTTTAGGTTTTAAGGGTTTCTATGTATTTTTAGGTTTTATGCTTTTCTTTGATATTTTAAAGCGTGTTTATGTTTTTATTGATGTTTAGGTTTTTCAAAGGATCATTATGGTCTTTAGGGTTTTTAGGGATTTGTATTTTTTTTTACGTTTTTTAGGTATTTTTTGATTTTTTATGGTTTCTAATGTTTTTAGGGCTTTTAACATTTTTAGGGTTTAAAGGGGTTTTTGTTTTTTAAAGGGTTTTTGTGTTTTTAACAGTTTTTATAGTTTCTATAGCTTTTAGGGTTATTTATATTTTTTAGGGGTTTTAGGGTTTTCAGTGCCTTTTAGGGGTTTTATCAATTTTTGGGGTTTTATGGGTTTTATTCTTTTTTCATGTTTTATTATTTTTATGGTTTTTCAAGTGTTTTTCTGTATTTTATGTTTTTAGGGGTTTTTTGGGATATTTTATTTTTTTAAGGATATTGAGGGAATTAAGGGTGTATATTATTTTTCGAATTTTTTGGATTGTTTGGTGTTTTATGAGTTTTTAAATATTTATCAGTTTCTCAGGGTTTCTTAAGGTTAGTGGGGTTTTCTTGTTTTTAGGGATTATTAGTGGATTTTTAGTATATTTATTGATTTTTAGGGGTTTCAGCGGTTTTGAGGGTTGTGGTGGATTTTTTGGTTTTCTAGGCTACTAGGGTTTTTTTTGAGTTTTTAGGGCTTTTAAAGTTTTTATTGTTTTTTATAATATTTAAGTGTTTAAAGGGGTTTTTATGTTTTATGTTGTTTTTACAGTTTTTATGGGATTTTAGGGGTTTTTTGGGTTTTATGGGCTTTTATTATTTTTAGGGATTTTTAGGATTATTAGAATTTTTCGGTGTTTTGATATTTTTAGTTTTTTAAAATTTTCTAAGGGGGTTTTCAACGTTATTTTTATTTTTTATGTTTTTAGGTATTTTAGGGAATTTTTTCTATTTTTTTGGTTTTTTGGAATTTTTTAGATTTTATGGGGTTTAATGGTTTTTTTCGTGGGTTTGTAGGGTTTTTTTAGTTTTTAGGGTTTTAATGTTTTTTATAGTTTTTAAAAAAAATTTGGGTTAGAGGGGTTTTATAGTTATTAGTGGGTTTATAAAAGTTTTAATTGGTTTTAGGGTTTTGAGGAGTTTTATGTGTTTTTTGGGTTCTAGTGGTTTTTATGGTTTACAGGGTCTTTTAGGTTTTGTTCTATATTTTTAGGGTCTTAGAGGTTTTGATTGTTTTATGGTTTTAAGGTATTCTTATTGTTTTTATTGTTTTTAGAGATTTGTTTTTGGAATTTAGGAATTTTTTATGTTATTTATGTTTTTTATGGTTTCTAGATATTTTGAGTATTTTTATTGTTGTTAGGGTCTTTAATATTTTTATCATTTTTAGGGTTTTAGTGGTTTTATGTGCTTTTAGGTATTTTATGTTTTCATTGTATTTTTCAAGGTTTTTATGTTTTTTATGTCTAGGGATTTTTATTGATATTTTATGATTTTTATGGGTTTTAGGGTATTACGAATTTTGATGGTTTTTTGGGTTTTTAGGATTTTAGGGTTTTATTGGTTATTAGGTATTTTTTTATTTTTTTGTTGTTTTTATTGTTTTTAAGAATTTTTGACATTTTTAGGCGTTTAATGGGTTTTTTATAGTTTTTAGTGGGTTTTTGGATTTTTATGGGGCTTCCGGGCTCTTAATATTTTTAAGGGAATTTATTATTTAGGTATTATAGGGTTTTATGTTCTTTTAGTATATTTAGGGATTTTAGAGTTTTTTAGGTTTTTAGAGTTTTTATGCGTTTTTTCAGTTTTTTAGGTTTAATTAGGGTTTCTTAGTGTTTTTAGGGGTTTTTTATGCTTTGGGGGATTTTAGATATTTTTTGTATTATTAAGGTTTTATGGGTTTTATGGATTTTTAGGGTTTTAGTTTGGTATTTTATGTTTTTTAGAGTATTTATCATATTTTAGGGTTTTTAGTGGTTTCAAGTGTTTTTAGGTTTTTATTGTTTTCAGGGTTTTTTGGGGTTTTTATGTATTTTGAAAATTTTTAGGAATTTTTATGATTTATTTCTTTTTAAGGTTTATATGGATTTAGAGTGTTTTTAGGTGTTTTAAGGGTTATTTTATTATTTTTTTTTGGTTTTTTAGGTTTTCGGGTTTTTTTGATTTTTTAAGTGTTTAATGGGTTTTTTTTTGTGTTTTTAAAGTTTTGAGTGGTTTAAAGGGGTTTTAGTGTTTTAATTTTTTTGTTCTAGGTTTTTATGGGGTTTTAATTATTTTATGGTGTTTTTTTATTTTTATTATTTTTAGGGATTTTGGGGTTTTTTGTATGTTATAGGGTTTTTACGGTATTTTATGATTTGTGTGACATTATTTGTTGTTTTAAGGAATTTTACAGATTTTAATGGTTTTTGTGTTTTTATGGGTTTTAAGGGATTTTCCAATTTTTTAGGGTATTTGATGGTTTTTAGAGGTTTTAATGATTTTAGGGGAATTTAGGGTTTTTAGTATTTTTTGGGTTTTTAATGGTTTTAAAGATTTTTAGGTTTTTAGGGATTTGTTAAGGGTTTTGGGGGATTTTATAATTTTTTTGTGTTTTAGAAATTTTTATATTTTAGTTTTCTTAGGGGTTTTAAGGGTTTTTATTTATATTTATATTTTTAGATATTTTTTTTATATTTTTATGGTTTCTAGAAATTTTATGGATTTTGAGTGTTTTGGGGGTTTTTTAGGTGTTTAGGGTTTTTATGATTTTTTGGATTTTTATGGGTTTTTTGAGTTTTTTTGGGGTTTTTAAAGATTTTCTTGTTTTTTATTTCTTTTAGGTGTTTGAATATTTTTTTAGAGTTTTCGCGGGTTTTTTTGAGGTTTTTGGTTTTTTAATGTCTTTTAGGGTTTTTAGCATTTTGTTTTTTTTGGGGTTTTCAGTGATTTTTTATTTTTAAAGGTTAGTAAAATATTTTAGAGTTTTTATTTTTTTGGGATTGTTAGGTATTTTATAATATTTTTATAGTTTTGGGGATTTTTTGTAATTTTAAGGGTTTCTAGATTTTTTGGAGGATTTTATGGGTTTTATAATTTTTTACTTTTTTTATGATTTTTTTGGTTTTTGGTTTTTTTGGATTTCTTATGGTTTTCAAGATTTTTTACATTTAAAATGATTTTTAGGGAATTTTATTTTTTTCATGGATTTTTAGGGTTTTTGAGTGGTTTTAAGGGTTTTATAGTTTTTCAGGGCTTTAGTTATTTTTTGTGTTTTTATTAATTTTTATGTTTTTTTTGATTTTTTAACATTTTTAGGGGATTACATGTTTTTAGTATTTTTTGTGGGGTATTGGGGATTTATTTGTTTTTAGGTTTTTAAGGGTTTTGGGGTTTTATGGGGTTTGTGGGTTTTAAGGGTATTTTGTGTTTTTATTGTTTTAAAGGATTTTAGAAGTTTTAAGTGTTTTTATGTTTTTAAGGTTTTCTTAAGGGTTTTAATTATTTTATACTTTTTATGATTTAATGGATTTTTTTGAGATTTTAAAAGATTTTCAGGATTTTTTTGGGATTTTTTAGGAAATTTGGGTTTTATTGGTCTTTTTGGGAATTTTTGGGGTTTTTGAATATCATATATTTTTAAGGGTTTAAAGTGATTTTAGGTTTTTATGGTTTTCTGAGGATTTTAAGGGTTTTTTTGGGTTTTTACATTTTAAAGGGTTTTTATTATTTTAAAGAGTTTTTAGGGATTTTTAGTGCTAGTCGGTTTTTTGGGGTTTTATTATTTTTTTGGTTTTTAGGTTATTTTTGAGTTTTTACACTTTTCTGGTTTTTAGGGGGTTTATAGTTTTTGGGGTTATTATGGTTTTTAGGGTTTGATAGGGATTTAGGGTCTTTTATGGTTTTTAGCATTTTTATAATTATTAGAGGTTTAAAGTGTTTTTTGGTTTTCATGGTTTTCTTAGGGTTTTTTTAGTGTTGTATATTTTTTACATTTTTATTGATTTTTATAGATTATTTAGGATTTTATGATTCTTTAGGAATTTAAGGGATTTAGAGTGTTTTTAAGTATTTTTATGGTTTTTAGAATTTTATAGATTTTTAGGGGTTTTATGTGTTTTTAGGTTTTGTGGTTTTCTTAGGAGTTTTTAGGGTTTCTAGGGTTTTTTTGTTTTTAGATATTTTTATGGATTTTTTTAGAATTTTTATAGTTTTTATGGTTTCTAGGAATTTTGATGGGGTTTTTGGGGTTTTAGGGGTTTTATGGATTTTTTTGGGGTTTTATGTTTTTTTTTTGTATTTCAGGTTGTTATGATTTTTTATAATTTTTCACGCTTTTGTGTTTGAAAGGGTTTTTAGTGCTTTTAGTGTGTTTTAGGGTTTTATGTCCTTTTATGGTTTTTAGGGTTTTTTGTTTTTTTGGGGATTAAGTGTTTTTTATATGGTTTCTTATATATTTTTTAGGTATTTTTATGTTTTTATAGAATTTTAGTAAATTTTAATAATTTTAATGGTTTTTAGGGTTTTTAGGGATTTGGGGGGTTTTGGGTCTTTTTTGGGTTTTTAGTGTTTTTAGGGTTTTTAGATGTTTCAAGTGTTTTTGGGGTTTTGGGGGTTTTATGATTTTATGGATTTTTAGGAATATTGAATTTTTTTATGGTTTTTAGAGTGTTTATGGATTTTAGAGGGTTTTAGGTTTTTAGGGTTTTTATGGTGGGTATTTAGGGTTTTAGGGTTTTATGGTTTTTAGGGTTTTTTTGGTTTCTTAGGTTCTTTAAGTGGTTTTAACCCTTTTTAGGTTTTATTAGGTTTAGTTGTTTTTAGTTTTTTAAGTTTTTCTTTTGGGTTTTCAAGGTTTTTAGGGATTTTATATTTTTAGGGGGATTAAATATTTTTATCATTCACTATGAATTTGTGGAATTTGAGGGTTTTTAGGGTTTTTAGGGACTTTTAATGGTTTTTTAGTTTTTTTAGTTTTTTTATGTTTTTGGGGGTTTTATGTGTTTTTATGTATTTAAGGTTTCCTTAGGGATTTAAGAGTTTTTTAAATTTTTAGGTATTTTTAGGGATTTCTTTAAAAAAAATTATGGTTTTATGATGTTTACGGATTTTGAGTGATTTTAGGGGTTTTTGCGGTTTTTTTAGTTTTTAACTATTGTTTGGGATTTATAATGTTTTTTGAGTTTTTAGTGGTTTTCTTAGGTTTTTAGGTTTTTAATTTTTTTAAGAGATGTTTTTATTTTAAGGGGGTTTTAGGGTTTTTATGATCATTAAGGTTTTTTAGTGTTTTTAGGTTCCTAATGTTTTCTAATGGATTTTTTGGGGTTTTCGAGTTTTTTTTTAAATTTTAGCGATTTTATGAATTTTTAATGATTTTCTTGTTTTTTTGGGTTTATTTGGATTTTGATGGGTTCTAGGATTTTTTTTATTTATATAGTTTATTGGTTTTTTATGGTTTTTACAATTTTTTATGTTTTTAGGGTTTTTAGTGTCATTATGATTTTAAGGATTTCCTATATTTTTTGGGGTATTTAGTTTTTTAGGGATTTTTAGTTTATTTAAATATTTTTATGGGTTTTTTCTGGATTTTTTGGTATTTTTATATTTTTTTTATTTTTAGGGTTTTAGGATTTTTATGGGTTTTGGGTTTTTTTAGGATTTTATGGTTTTTATTATTTTAAACATTTTATGGGGTTTAAGGTGTTTCTATAGTTTTTTAGTGTGGTTTTAGGTTGTTTATGGCTTTTTATGGTTTTTAAGGTTTTTAGTGGTTTTTTTATTTTTAGAAGTTCTAGGGTGTATAGGGTCTTTAAGAATTTTTTTTTTGAGAATATTTAAGGTTTTTATGGGTTTTAATGGATTTAAGTGTTTTTATGTTTTTAAGGTATTCATATGGTTTTTTAATTTATTTTAGGGATTTTTCAATTATAAGGACATTTAGGGCTTTTTAGGATTTTTTTAGAGTTTTTAGGTATTTGGAAGTTTTTGGGGATTTCTATTGTTTTATATCATTTTTAAGTTGTTTAGTGGTGTTAAGTATTTTAATTTTTTAAGGATTTCTTAAGGGTTTTCAGTTTTTTTTGTTTTTTACAGTTATAGGGATTATTATGGCGTTTTTAGAATTTTTATGGTTTATATGGATTTTGAGGACTTTTAGTTTTTTTGGTATTTTAATGTTTTTTGTTTGGTTTTAAGGTGGTTTTATGAGTTGTTTATTGTTTTTAAGGGTTTTATAGTTTTTTAAAATATTAAGGATTTAAATTGTTTTATAGTTTTTGTGGATTTTTTGGGGTTTTAGGAGTTTTTGGGTTTTTGAAGGTTTTTAAGGGTTTCAGGGTTCCCAGGGATTTTTACGGTTTTAGGGTCTTTTTAAGGATTTTAGAATTTCTCTGGTTTTAGGTGTTTTAATAGTTTTAACGTTTTGAATTTTTTCTTAAGGGTTTTCATGGTTTTAAGTGTTTTTTATGTTTTCTATATTTTTAAGGATTTTTTTAGGATTCTAATGGGGTTTTATTGATTTTAAGGATTTAGTGGGTTTTGGGGGTTTTATGGTTTTTAAATGTTTTTAACATTTTTTTGTGGTTTAAAGTGTTTTTAGAGTTTTTTTAATGTTTTTATGGGTTTTTAGAGTTTTTTATATTTTCAATTGTTTTTATGGTTTTTATGGTTTTTTGGGATTTTATAATTTTAGGTGTTTTTATGTTTTTAAGGGTTTATTGGGTAATTTTCACGGATTCTAGGTTGTTATTAATTTTTTTTGGGATTTTACAGATTTTTAGGGGTTTTTAGAATTTTCATGGTTTTTTCGGTTTTTAGGTATTTTGAGGTCTTTTAGGATTTATTTTGGTTTTTAGGGTTTCTTAGAGTTTGCATAAATTTTTAGGTTTTTATGTGTTTTAATTGTTTTTTGTTTTTATGGTGTTCTAAGGGTTTTCATGGTTTCTTAGGATTTTTTACATTTTCTGATAATTTTCAGGACTTTTTAGGATTTTATTGATTTTTGGTTTTTCTGGATCTAGAGGATTTTGTGTTTCTTTTGGTTTTT
Organism: Viscum album; assembly: GCA_963277665.1. NCBI lineage: Eukaryota > Viridiplantae > Streptophyta > Magnoliopsida > Santalales > Viscaceae > Viscum > Viscum album. Next base: position 67,719 of record CAUJRU010000225.1, read on the forward strand.
AGGATTTTATGGTTTTTTTAGGTTTGTTTTGTTTTTTAAGGATTTTATATTTTGTAATTTTTTTAGCAGTTTAATTGTTTTTTGAGTATTCAGTGGTTTTTTAGAATTTAATGGTTTTAAGGGTTTTTGTGGTTTTTAGGGGTTTTATGGTTTTATGGATTTTATTTCCGTTTTAGGGGTTTTATTGTTTTTTAGGTTTTTAGTGGTTTTATGTGTTTTTGGAATTAATGGTTTTCATTGGGGTTTTTGGGTTTTTATATTTTAGTAAATGTTTTGTGATTTTTAGGATTTTTAGGGATTTTAGGATTTTTAGGGATTTTGTGAGTTTGAAAGGTTTTTAGAGTGTTTTACCTTTTTAAATTTTTTTAGAGATTTCATGTTTTTTGTTTTTATGGATTTTTATGATTTTTATTGTTTTTATGGGGTTTTAGGGTTTTTTTGAGTTTTTAGGTGTTTTGTGAATTTTTTAGTTTTCTAATGTTTTTATTGGTTTAAATTTTTTTAATGTTTTAGTGGGTGTTTATAGTTTTTATGTGTTTTTATGATTTTTAGGGGTACTTTAGGGTTTTTTGGACATTTTGTGTTCTTAGGGTCTTTTAGTGTTTTTTGTGTTTTTTAGGTTTTTAGGGGTTTTATGTTTTTTTAGGTTTTTAAGGTTTTCATTATGGTTTTATTAGTTTTAGAGGTTTTTATAATTATAGGGATATTTTCGGATTTTTTGGTTTTTAATGTTTTTTTGTGATTTTGAGGGGTTTTAGGCATTTTAGTAGTTTTTAGGTTTTTAAGGGTTCTAAGTGTTTTTATAATTTTTTGGTTTTCTTAGGGATATTACGGTATTTTAGGATTTTAGGTATTTATACGTATTTTATGATTTTTATGGGTATTAGTGTTTGTAGGGATTTTTAGGGGTTTTAGCGTTTTAGGGGTTTTTAATTTTTTTTGTTTTTTTGGGTTTTAGGGTATTTTGAGTTTTATGGGGTTTTATATTTTTTAAATTTTTTAGGGGTTTAAAGGGCTATTAATGTTTTTGTTTGTTTTTTAGGCTTTTTATGTGGTTTTAAGGTTTTATGGTTTTAATAGTTTTTGGGGTTATTAGGGTTTTATTACAGTTTTAGTGATTTTAGTTTTCTAGAGGCTTTAATTTTTTTAATGTCATTATGTTTTTTCTGAGGGTTTTTAGGGTTTCTATGGTTTTTTTTGATTTTAGGAATTTTTATGGTTTTTAGGAATTTTATGGTTTTTATAGTTTTTAGGTTTTTTAGTTATTTTAGGGTTTTTAGTGTTTTGTAGGGTTTGTACCGTTTTTATGTTTTTAAGGGTTTTATGTGTATTTTGGTTTTTTATGGTTTTATGTTTTTCTATGTTTTAAGGATTTTTAGTTCTTTTTTTAGTATTTTTATGGTTTTTATGGATTTTGAGGGTTTTAGTATTTTTAGGGGTTTTATGGTATTTTATGGTTTTATGGATTTTTCGGAGTATTTATGTTTTTAGGGGATTTAAGTGTTTTTAGGTTTTAAGGTTTTCTTAGAATTTTTTAGGATTTTAAGGGTTTTTGTGTTTTTAGGCTTTTTTAGGTGTAATTTTTTTATTTTATTGTTTTTAGGGGTGTTTTTGATTTTGAGGGGTTTTAAGGGTTTTAGGGTTTTTATTTGTTTTAGATTTTTTAGGGTTTTATGTGTTTTTAGGATTTTAATGTTTTCTTTTAGGGTTTTAAGTTTTTTTGGGGGAATTATGTTTTTTTTGGATTTGAAGGGAAATTTATTTTATATTTTTTATGGTTTTATGGATTTTGATAGTTTTAATTATTTTTAGTGTTTTTATGAGTTTTTGGGTTTTTAGGGTTTTTTTGAGTTTTTTTAGAGTTTTTAAGGTTTGTTGAGTTTTTCAATTTTTTTAGCGGTTCAAAGGGTTTTTATAGTTCTTAGTGACTTTTGGGTTTTTATGTGTTTTTAGGGTTTTTCTAGTTTTTAGGGGTTTTAATGGGTTATTTTGGGTATTTTTATGGTTTTTAGGGGTTTGCAATGTTTTTATTTTTTTAGGATTTCAGGGATTCAAGTGTTTTTAAATTTTTATGGATTTATTAGGGGTTTTCAAGGTTTTAGGGTATTTATGTTTTTTTATTATTAGAGATTTTTTAGGATTTTCATGGAATTTTAGGATTTTTAGGGATTTTGAGGGGTTTTAGGGGATTTAGTGTTTTAATCATTTTTAGGGTTTTAGGGGGTTTACGGTTTTAAAATGGTTTTCTAAGTGTTTTTCATGGTTTTTAGTGGTTTTTATGTTTTTAGAGATTTTTTGGGATTTTTTGCGATTTTTATGTTTTTAGGGTTTTTAGGGATTTTGAGGGTTTTTATTATTTGTAACTTTTTATTGCTTGTTAGGATTTAAGGTTTTTTTTGAGTTTTTTTTATTTAACTTTTTTTATAGTTTCTTGATGTTTTTAAGGATTTTCAGTGTTTTTCGTGGGTATTCAGATTTTCACAATTTATATGGTTTTCAGGGGTTTTATTTTTTCAGGGGTTTTATTGTTCTATTTTTGTTCTTTTTAAAGTTTTTAGTTTTTTTTAGGTTTTTATTGGTTTTAAGTGTTTTATTTTTTTATGTATTTTTATTGATTTTTTTTGTTTTTAAAATTATTTGGTATTCTAGGTATTTTGATGGTGTTTATGGTATTTTAGTGTTTTCAAGGGTATAAATGTTTTATAATTCTTTATATTTTGAGGGTTTTATCTGTTTTTAGGTTATTAATGTATTCTTAAGGGTTTTCTGGGTATTTAGGGGTTTTTACGATTTTTAGAATTCTTGGTGCTTTTTTTAGGATTTTTATGGGTTTTAGTATTTTTGTGATTTTGAGGGGTTTTAGGGGTGTTATTGTTTTTTGTGTTTATGAGGTTTTTGAGTTTTTAGGGGTTTTAGAGTTTTTTTACATTCTTAGAGGTTTAAAGTGGTTTTATATTTTTTTGTGATTTTTTAGTATTTTTTGGGTTTTTAGTGTTTTTGAATATTTTTAGTTGTTTTTATGGGTTTTAGGGGTTTTAGTGTCCCTATAGGGTTTTACAGTTTTTTTAGTTTTTTTTGTTTGTAATTATATTTTTTGAATTTTAGGTTTTCTTAGGGTTTTCACGGTTATTATTTTATTAGAGGTTTTATGTATTTTAAGGAGTTTTATTGTTTTTGAATAATTTGATGTGTTTTTTGTATTTTTACGTTTTAGGGCTTTTATCATTTGTTAGTTTTTTAATAGTTTTAATAGTTTTTAGTTTTTTAAGGGTTTCGTTGGTGTTTTCTGTAGTTTTTTTTACATTTTTAGGTATTTTAGGGATTTTTAGTATTTTTAAGTCTATTGGTGGTATTAGGGATTGGGGGGGTATAGTTTTTAAGGTTTTGATGTTTCTTTGGGGGATTAGGGATTTTTTATGTTTTTATAGAATTTTAGGTTTTTTAGTAATTTTTCAACATTTTTGGGAGTTGAAAGGGTTTTTAGAGTTTTTGTTGTTATAAGGTTTGTATGGGTTTATGTTTTCTATTAGTTTTAAGGGAATTTAGGGTATTTATGTTCTTATTTTGGTTTTCACATTTTTCATGTTTTTAGTGGTTTAAGTGTTTTTATGATTTTAAGTATTTCTCAGAGTTTTCAAGGATTTTAGAATGTTTTATGTTTTTAAGGATTTTTATGGATTATTTAGGATTTTTATGGTATTTTGGGGTTTTGGAATTTTGAGGCCCTGTAATGGTTTTATGGTATTTTTACAATTTTAGGGATTTTATCATTTTTCTGTTTTTACAGTTTTAAGTGTCTTAAGGTATTAAAGGCATTCTAAGTGTTTTTCATTGTTTTGATGGGTTTTTTTTAGATTTTTAGTGATTTTATTTATAGTTTTTTTTGGTTTTTATGGGGTTTAGTTATTTTGAGTGGTTTGAGGATATTTAGTTTATTTTAGGGGTTATATATGTTTTGTTGAGTTTTATGGGTTTTTGGAATTTTGTTGTTTTTAGGGTTTTTATGGGTTTTTATGGGTTTTTATGGGTTTTTATCAATTTTTAGTTTTTTAGGGGTTTGATGTTTTTTAGACTTTTAAGGGAATCTTTGGGTGATTTTGGGGCTTCTTTATTTTTAGGGATATTTAGGGTTTTAAGGGTTTTTATGGTTTTTTAGGGATTTTTATATTTTCATGGTTTTTATGTTTTTTTAGTTTTTTTTGGATTTTTAGGGAATTTTTATGATTTTTAATTTTTTTTTTGTTAGGGGGTTTTTAGGATTCTTAGGGATTTTAGTGGTTTTTGGGTTTTTTTGGGTTTGTAGGGTTTTTTGAGTTTTTTGGATTTTATGGTTTTTTTTGTGTTTTAGGGACTTCTATGGTTTTTACCATTTTATGGGTTTAAATAGTTTTTAGGGTTTTGTAGTTTTCTTAGGGGTTTTCATGGTTTTTACGATTTTTATTTTTTAGGGTTTTTTAGTGTTTTTAATGGTTTTTTTGGATTTTGAGGGTTTTAGGGTTTTTATTAGTTTTAGGGTTTATAATTGTTTTGGGGTTTTTAGGGGTCTTAATTGTTTTTATTTTTCCATGGGTTTCATAGGTGGTTTAAGGGTTTTTAAGGTTTATAAAGTTTTAGATATTTTTAGGATTTTAATGGTTTTTAGGGTTCTTATTGATTTTGAGGGGTTTTGGGGTTTTGTGTTTTAAGGGTATTAGGGTATTTTTGGTTCTTGAGTGTTTTATGTTTTTTTTTAGTTTTTAGGGTATTTATTATTTTTTGAGAATTTTAATATTTTTAATATTTTAAAGGGGTTTTAGAGTTATTAATTTTGTTAGGGTTTTTATGTGTTTTTAAGGTTTTTAATGGTTTTTGGTGGTTTATGTGTTTTAGTTGTTTTTAGTGGTTTTAGATTTTTTTTGGTTTTAAGGGGTTCGGTCTTTTTTTTGTTTTTATGGGTCTTATGTATTTTTAGAGTTTACTGTTTTTAGAGTGGTTTTCATATTTTTTTGGGGGTTTTAATTTTTTATAGATTTTTAGGATACTTTTTAATATTTATTTTTTTATTTTTTTTATGGATTTTGAGGGTTTTCCGGGTTTTTAGGGTTTTATCAAATTTTAGAAATTTTAGGGGTTTTAAATGTTTTTTGGTTTTTGAAATTTTTTAGGGATTTTATTGTTTTAGGGTTTTTAATGTTATTTGTGATATTTATGGATTTTTTTGGATTTTTTGGTTTTGTAGGTTTTTCAGGGATTTTGAGGGTCTTTATTGGGGTATTTTAGGGGCCTAAATCTTTTTATATTTTTTTTGGGTTTTGGTTTTCTTGAGTTTTTGGGTTTTTAATGTTTTTAAAGATTTTAATGTTATTTTGGGGTTAAAGGGTTTTAACGATTTTTAGTAGTTTTTAGGGGTTTTAAGTGCTTTTAGGTTTTTACATTTTTAGTTGTTTTTATGGTTCTTAGTGGTTTTTAGAAAATATAGGGTCTTTTTTGGGATTTTATGATTTTTATCATTTTTTTTGGGGTTTTAGGGGTTTGATGTGTTTTTAGGTTTCTAATGGTTTCTTATTGTTTTCAGTGTTGTTTTGGTTTTTTTACAATTTTTGGGATATTTTGATGTTTTTTAATATTTTTATCTTTTTAGGGTTTTATGAATTTTTATTATTTTAGGGGATTTTTAGGGTTTTTAGGATTATTACAATTTTTTATTATAGGTATTTCAAGTGTTTTTAGGTTTTTAATGTTTTACTAGGGGTTTTATTGGATTTTTGGTTTTCTTTTGTTTTAGGTGATTTTTAGGGTTTTTAGAATTTTATGGTTATTTACGATTTTTTTGGGATTTTTAGGGATTTTAATGGTTTTTATAGTGTTTAACATTTTAGGTGTTTAAATTATTTTTATATCATTCAGTGGTTTTTAGGGGTTTTATCATCTTTTAGGGGTTTTATAGTTTTAAGGGGTTTTTATTGGTTTTAAGGGTTTCAGGAAATTTTTATGGTATTTACGTTTTTTATAATTTTTTTTGGTTTTTAGGGGACTTATGTTTTTTTAGGTTTTTATGGTTTTCTAGGGGATTTTGATGGGTTTTAGAAACTTTTACATTTTAGGGTTTTTTGGGATTTTATGGGTTTTTATAAATTTTTTAAAATTTATAGGGGTTCTAGAGTTTTTTTTTGTGTTTTTAGTGTTTTTAGGATTTTTATGAGGTTTTATGTGTTTTTATGTTTTTATAGTTTTCTTAGTATTTTTTAGGATTTTATGTTTATTTACATTTTTTATGTTATATGTTTTTAGTAATTTAATGGAATTTTTGGGTTTTGTAAAATTTTTAATGGTTTCAAAGGATTAAAGGGTTTTTTAGAGTTTCTATTGGGGTTTTAGGGTTTTTTGGGATTTATGGGTTTTTAAGGGTTTTAGACGTAGTATGGTTTTTAGGGGTTTTTGCGTTTTAAGGGGATTTATGGGTTTTATGGTTTTTAGAATTTTTAGGATTTATGGGTTTTAATTGGTTTTAGGTTTTTAAGGTTTTCATAGGGTTTTTATGATTTTTAGGTTTTATTTAAATTTTAAGGTCGTTTAAGGATTTTATGAATATTATGAGTTTTTTGTGATTTTGGCGGGTTTAGGGTTTTTTAAGGCTTTGGAAATTTTATGGTTATAGTTTTTTAAGAGTTTTTAGATGTCTAAGGTTTTCTTAGGGTATTTTTGATGTATTTAGGATCTTTTAAATTTATAGATATTTTGGGGACTTTTTAGGATTTGTATGATTTTCAGAGTTTTATAGATTTTGAGGGGTTTAGTGGGGGGGGGGGGGTTAGGGGTATTTATGGTTCTTTATGTCTTTAGTGGTGTTTTTGAGTTTTTATGGTTTTTAATGTATTTTAGAGTTATAAGTGTGTTTTTACAGGTTTAAGGGGTTTTAGAGTTTTTAATGGGGTTTTTTGGATTTTTGGGGTTTTATGATTTTTTAGGATTTAGGGTTTTTTCTATTTTTTGGTGGGTTTAGGGGTTTTAGGGATTATTTAAGGATTTTATCATGTTTTTTTTATATTTATAGGTTTAAATGTATTTTTGTTTTTTATATTTTCTTATGGTTTTCATAATTTTTCATATTTTTTATGTTTTAAAGAATTTTTATGTTTATTTTAGATTTTAATGGGTTTTAATGGATTTAGTGATTTTGAGGGTTTTAATGTTTATTCTAGTTTTTGTTGTTTTTATCATTTTTTGGTTTTTAGGGATTTTTAATTTTTTAGGTTTTAAGGTTTTCTTAGTTTTTTTCTAGGTTTTTAGGGATTTCTATATTTTTAGGGATTTCAATGGGTTTTTTGTTTTTATACATTTTTACAGTTTTTAGGGATTTTGTGGGATTTTGGGGTTTTGGGTTTATTAGGATTTTTGAAGTTTTCTTCGGGGTTGAAGGTCTATCTATGTTTTTAGGGTTTTAAATATTTATCATTGTTTTTACCATATTTAGGGGTTTTAAGGGTTTTCAGTATTTTGTGGTCTTAAAGGGTTTTTATGAGTTTTTAAGGATTGTATAGTTTTTGGGGATTATAAATTTTTTGTGTTTTTAGAGACTTTAGTGTATTTTAGGGTTTTTTCATTTTTAGGTTTTAAGGGTTTTACATTTTTTGGGTTTTTACGGTATTCTTATGGTTATAGGTTTTTTAGTGGTGTTTTTTATTTAAAAAAATTTCAAGGAATTTTGGTATTTTTATGGTGTTTGGGGTTTTCACATAACTTAATGTGTTGTAGGGTTTTTAGGGGTTTTTAGAATTTTAGGGGATTTAGCATTTTTAGGTTTTCAAGGGGTTAGGTGTTTTTATGTTTTTAAGGTTTTCCTAGGGGTTTTCAGGGTATTTAGAGTTTTTTATTTTTTATGTATTCCTAGAGATTATTTTAGGATTTTATTTCTTTTAGTGTCTTTATTTATTTTTAGGTTTTAAGGTTTTTTTCTTTTTTTATGGGTTTTTCTGTTTATTTGTGGTTTTAGGGTCTTATTGAGTTTTTAGTGTTTTTATATATCTTTTAATTTTTTAGGGATTTAATGGGGTTTTACAGTTTTTAGTGGTTATTATGGATTTAACGAGTATTTAGGGTTTTTAACATTTTTAAGGGGTTTATGGATTTTTGGATCTTCTAGGGGTTTTAGGGGTTTTAGCATTTTTATGGTTTTTAGGGTATTTAAGTGATTTTGGTTTTTATGGTATTCTTAGGGGTTTTAGGGTTTAATGTTTTTTTTATGTTTTTTGATTTTTTATGGTTTTAAGGATTTTTATGGGGTTTTAATGTTTTTTGATATTTTGAGGGGTTTTAGGGTCTTTTAGTGTTTTTATAATTTTATATGTATTTAGGGGGTGTAAGTCTATTTAGTTTTTAAGTATTTTCTTATAGATTATGGGGTTTTAGAGTTTTCTATGACTTTATAAATTTAATGGGTTCTTTGTATTTTGGCAGGTTTTTAAGGGTTTTAGGGAATTTATTATTTTTTAGGATTTTAAGGAGTTTTGAGTGTAGACGTTTTTGGGTTTTAAGGGTTTTAGGGAATTTTTTATATTTTGAGGGTTTTTATGGTTTTTTTTGTTTTAAGTGTTTTATGGTTTTTAGGGGTTTCTATGGGTTTTAAAAGTTTTTAGTTTTTTGGGTCTTTTAGGGGAATATTTTGTTATTATAATTTTCTAGGTTTTGAGTTCTTTTCAATGTTTATTTGTTTTATAGTTTTCTTAGGGGCCTGCAGGTTTTTATGGTTTTTTACATTTTTTTTCTATTTTTACGTATTTTTAGTATTTTTGAGGGTTTTAGGGATTTTAATGGTTTTTATGGGCTTGGTGGGTTTTAATATTTTTTTAGGGTTTTTATGCTTTCTTAGAAATTTTTATGGGTTTTATGTTTTTATTGATTATTAGATATTTTTATGATTTTTCTGGTTTTTATGATTTTCAAAAATTTAGATGGTTTTAAGGGTTTTAAGGAAATTTACGATTCTTTGGGTTTTTGGGTTTTTTTGAGTTTCTAGGGATTTAAGATTTTATTATTTTTTAACATTTTTATGGTATATGTTTTTTTAGATTTTTTATTGGATTTGGGTTTTTTTGGTTTCTTCAGGTATTAAGGTGGTTTTATTGGTTTTATGGGCGAGGGGGGGAGTGGGTTGGGGTTATTGGATATTTGGATGGTGTTAGCCTTTTTAGGATTTTTATCAATTTTACCTGTTTTTATGTTCATAAGTTTTTCTTAATTTTTTTTTGTTTTTAGGGATCTTTAGATTTTTAGGAACCTTTGCGGCCTTTTTAAAAATTTTACGGGTTCTTAGGGGTTTTATGAATTTTTAGGGTTTTCGGGTATTTAGGGATTTTATCATTTTTAGGGGTTTAAAGTATTTTTCGGTTTCAAATATTTTATATGGGTTTTACAGGGTTTTTAAGGGTTTTGAAGGTTTTTATATCTATTTAAAATCATCATGGGTTTAAATGGTTTATATATTTTTTTAATTTTTTAGGATTTTTATGGATTTTAGATATTTTTATGTTTTTTGGGATATTTATGGTTTTAATGGTTTTTAGTGTAGTTAGGAACTTTAGGGATTCACCATTTTTAGGAATTTAATGGTTTTAAGTGATTTTAGTTTTTTGAGGTTAACTTAGGGGTTTAGTGATTTAGGAGTTTTTATGTTTTTTTTTATTTTTAGGGTTTTAAGAGTATTTTAATAGGTTTTAGGGTATTTAAGTATTTTTATGGGTTCTAGGTTTTTATAGTGTTTTTACAGTTTTTTCAATTTTTTATGTTTTTAGGGGGTTTATATGTTGGTAGGTTTTAAATTTATCTTTGGGGTTTTCATGTGTTTGATGATTTTTTACCATCTTTACGATTTTTGGAAATTTTTATGTTTTTTTAACATTTAAAGGGATTTTGAGGGTTTTCGGGGTTTTATAGATTTTTGGGGGTTTTAGGGTTTTATGTGTTTTTTATGATTTTAAGGGTTTTTAGAGTTTTTTAACATTCTTATGGGTTTAAATTAATTTTAGAGTTTTAGTGGATTTTAATTTTTTTTAGGGTTTTTAGTGTTTTTATGTTTTAGGTGTTTTAAGGATTTTGTGTTTTTAGGGTTTTTGGTCTTTTCTAGGGGTTTTAGTAATTTTTATGTTATTATGGTGTTTATGTGTTTTTATTTTTTATGGGTTTCTTAGGGGTTTCCAGTTTTTTTTTAGGGAATCATAGGGATTTTTATGGGTTTTATGATTTTTAACGATTTTTTATGGTTTTTTTGGAATTTTTATGGGTTTAATGATTATTTAGAGTTTTTACAGTTTTGGGGTTTTTATAATTTTTTATATTTTTATGTGTTTTTAGTGTTTTTAGTTTTTTAATGATTTATATTGGGTTTTAATACATTTTAGAGTATTATGGTTTTAGGGAATTTTAGGTATTTTTTAGAAATTTTATGGGTTTTAAGGTTTTCGTTTATTTTAAGGGTTTTGGGGGTTTTGGGTTTTTTTTTGGGATTTTAAGTTTTTTTGGGTTTAGGGTTTTGAATATTTTTTGGATTGTTTAATGTTTTTAAGGTTTTAACATATTTTTAATGTTTCTAGTAATTTTTATGGTTTTTAATTTTGTTTTTTATTTATAAAGGTGTTTATGATTTTTTAGAGTATTTAGGGTTTTTTAGGTTTTTTAGTGTATTTTACGTTTTAGGGATTTTTTGAGTTTTTATGTTTTTCATGTTTTCATAGGGGTTTTAGGGGTTTAGGTTTTTTTATATTTTAGGTAATTTCAAGAAGAGTTTATTTTTTTATGATTTTTTATATTTTTTGGGGATGTTGTGGGTTTTGTTGGGTTTTTAGGGTGTTCTATTTTTTAGTGGTTTTAGGTTTTAAAGGTTTTTTAACTATTTTTAGATTTTTTATATTTCTATGCCTTTCTTTAGGGTTTTAAGGGATTTTAGATTTTTTTAATTTTTAGGTATTTTTAGGGATTTTAAGGGATTTTTGATTATTTTTAATATTTTTTTGAATTTTTGGGATTTTAATGTTATGTTAGAGTTTTTCTGGTTTTTTTTGTTTTAGGATTTTTTGAATTTTTTATGGTTTTGAATATTTTTTGAGTTTTTTTTCACATTTTAGGGGTATAAATTGGATTTATTGTTTTGGTGGTTTTAGGGTTTTTATTGGTTTTTATGGATTTTAAGGTTTTCCAGGGTTTTTGGTTTTTTATTCTTTCATAGGGGTTTTAGGGTTTTTAGGGTTTTTAGAATTTTTAGGTTTTTGGGGGTTTTAATTGTTTTTTATTATTTTCTTTTGTTTTTAGGCATTCTATTGCATTTTATTTTTTTTGGGATTTTTGGGGCCATTATGATTTTAGGGGTTTAGGATGTATATGGATTTTGAGGGTTTTTATAATTTTTAGCAATTTTCGGGTTTTAGGGTTTTTTGTTTCATCCGGGTTTTTAAGGATTTAATGTTTATAGGTATTTTATTGATTTATTAGGATTTTAAATGATTTTTAGGGTTTTTGGGAATTTTAGGGGATTTTGGGTTATTATGTTTTTTGGGGGGGATTTTTTGAATTTTTTTTAGTTTTACGGTTTTTTAATGTTTTTTAACATTTTTATTTATTTAAAGGGGTTTAATTATTTTTAGTGATTTTTTTGGGTTTTTTTAGGGATTTTATATTTTTTGGGTTTTATGGGATTTTATGTTTTTTGGATTTTTCAGTGATTTTTGTGGTTTTATCATTTTTAAGGTTTTAGGTATTGAAAGTGTTTTTAGGGTTTTTTAATGTTTTCATAGTTATTTTGGGTTTTAGGTTTTTTACATTTTTATAGATTTTTAATGATTTTTTGTATATTTATGTCTTTTTAGTATTTTAAGGGATTTTATGGGTTTTTATGGGTTTTTGGTTTCTTAGGTATTTTTTGGTTTTTTGGGTTTTTTTGGGGTTTTTATGGTTTTATGGTTTTTCATGTTTTTAACATTTATAAGGGCTTAAACATTATTTAGATTTTTAAGTGAGTTTTTTGTATTTTAGAGGTTTTTATGGTTTTTAGGTGTTTTAGGGGTTTTGGAATTTTATGCATTTTTTTGGATTTTAGAGGGTTTTACAATTTTTTGATGGTTTTTATGGTTTTTATGCCTTTTAAAAAAAATTTAAGGTTTTTACTGATTTATTAGTATTTTTGATGGGTTTTAGATTTGTATTTATTTTTACTGATATTTCGGATTTTGAGGGTTTTTAATTTTTTTAGGGATTTTGAGGGAGTTTAGTGTTTTAATTGCATATTCTATTTTTTGGGATTTGTGGTTTTTTTGAGTTTTTTGGGGTTTTAAGATTTTTATATTTTTTAACGTTTTCTGGGGTTTAATGTATTTTATTTGTATTTTTTTTTTGAGTTTTTATGTGTTTTTTTGGTTTCTTCATTTATTTAAGGGTTTTTATTGTTATTAGGGGCGGGAAGGGGGGAGGGGGTTAGGTGTTGTTGGTTTTTTTAAGGGTGTTAGTCTTTTTATGTTTTTATATCAATTTTAAATTTTTTTTGTTCATAATTTTTTCTTGGAATTTTTAGTGTTTGTAGGTATCTATACATTTTTTGGAACTTTTACAGCCTTTTTACAATTTTTATGGGTTCTTAGGGTTTTTAGGGATTTTTAGGGTTTTTAGTATATTTAGGGTATTTATCATTTTTATGGGTTTTAGGTATTTTTAGGTTTTTATGTTTTTAAAAATATTTTACAAGGTTTCTAGAACTTTTTGACTATTTTAAGGGGGTTTTACAGTTTTTAGGTGTTTTTTTGGTTTTTTGGGATTTTAGTGATTTTTTTATTTTATAAGGGTTTTCAAGGGTTTTGATAAATTTTAATCATATTCATGGGTTTAAATTGATTCTAGATTTTTTTTATTTTTTAGGATTTTAAAAGATTTTAGGTTTTTTAATTTATTTATAGATATTTTAATGGTTATAGGGGTTTTTATCTTGTTAGAAACTTTAGGGTTTTACTATTTATAGGTTTTTAAGGGTTTTAAGTGATTTTATGTTTTTGCAGGTTTCTTAGAGTTTGTTGGGATTTTGGTGTTTTTATGTTTTTTTCTGATTTTTAAGGTTTTAAGAGTATTTTAATAATTTTTAGGGTATTTAAATATTTTTATTATATTTAGGTTTTTCTAGGGTGTTTTGAATTTTTTAGTATTTTAGGGTGTTTAAGTGTTTTTAGTTTTTTATGTTTTCATACAGGTTTTCATGTGTTTGAGGAATTTTTACTTCTTTAGGGTTTTTTGGGAATTTTTTTTGGATTTTTATTGTTTTTAGAATTTTTAGGTATATTGAGGGTTTTAGGGGTTTTATTGATTATATTTTGGGTTTTAGGGTTTTTTCTGTATTTTTATTATTATAATGGTTTTTGAGTATTTTAACATTATTAGTGGTTTAAAGGATTTTTAGAGTTTTTAGTGGGTTTTAATGATTTTTATGGTTTTTATGGTTTTTATGTTTTAGGTGTTTTATGGTTTTATTGGTTTTTAGGGTCTTTGGGTATTTTAGGGTTTTTAGTATATTTTATATTTCTATGGGGTTTATGTGTTTTTATTTTCTTAAGGGTTTCTTAGGGGGTTTCCAGTGTTTTATTGTCTTTTATGTTTTTAGGGATTTTTAGGGTTTTTATGGTTTTTAATATTTTTTATGATTTTTATGGATTTTTTGGAATTTTTATGGGTTTAAGGATTTAATAGAGTTTTACTATTTTTATGATTTTTATCAATTTTTTTTGTTTTTAATGGTTTTAAGTGTTTTTAGGTTTTTCATGATTTATTAGTGGTTTTCATGGTTTATAGATTTTTATGTTTTTAGGGAATTATATGGATTTTTTATAAATTTTATTGTTTTTAAGGATTTTATTAATTTTAAGGGTTTTTAGGTATTTTAACATATTTTAGGTTTTTCGGGTTTTTTTGGTTTTTAATGTTTTCTTGGGTTTTTTGGTTTTTTTTTTGGTTTTTTTGGGTTTTTAGGGTTTTTATGGTTTTTTAGAGTTTCTAGGGTCCATTAGGGTTTTTCGTGTGTTTTAGGTCATATGGATTTTATGTGTATTTAATTTGATCAAGTTTTCTTAATTTTTAAGGGGTTTTAGGGTTTTTTACATTTTAACAACTTTTCTGGGGGAGTTTCATATTTTTAGGGTTTTTATATTTTGTAGAGATATTGAGGGTTTTTTTGGTGTTTATGGTGTTTTATTATTTTTATAGATTTTTGGTTTTTAAGGTCTTTTAACTGTTTTTATATTTTAAGGTTTTATTAGGGGTTTTCTGGGATTTTAGTTTTTTTTCATTTTTAGGCATTTTTAGGGATTTTAAGGGATTTTGTAGATATTTAATATTTTTTTGGTCTTTTGGGATTTTAATGGTCTGTGAGAGTTTTGAAGGATGTTATTTTTTTTGGGTTTTTTGTGTTTTTTTGGTTTCTAAAGATTTTTAGAGTTTTTTTATGATTTTAGGGGTTTAAATTAGTTTTAGTGTTTTCGGTGGTTTTAGGGTTTTTAAATGTTTTCATGGGTTTTACGGTTTTTAGGGGGTTTTTATGTTTTTTAGTCTTTGTTAGGGTTTATAGGGTTTTTATGTTTTTTATCATTTTTATGGTTTTTAGGGATTTATGTTTTTTTAATGTTTTCTTAGGGGTTCTTATTAATTTTATGGGTTTTTTAGTTTTTTTTGGGATTTTTAGAAATTTTATATTTTTAGTGGTTTTAGGGTGTATATAGATTTTGAGGGATTATAGGATTTTTATCTTTTTTAGGGTTTTTAATATATTTTTTTGTTTTATGGTTTTTTTAGTTTTTAAGGCTTTTTGGGTTTTTACTTATTTTCTGAATTTTTAGCATTTTGAATGATTTTTATGGGTTTATTTAATTTTAGTTGTTTTAGGGTTTTAGGGTTCTTATGGGTTTTGGGGGGATTTTTTTGTTTTTAGGGTTTTATGGTTTTTAGTGTTTTTTGACATTTTTATTTACTTAAAGGGGTTTAATTATTTTTATTAGTTTTAGTGTTTTTTTGGTTTTTTCGGTTTTTATAGTTTTAGGGTTTTTTATGGATTTTAAGGTTTTTAGGTTTTTTTGGGTTTTTTAAGTGTTTTTAGGGATTTATCATTTATCTGGTTTTTAGGCATTTAAATCCTTTTTATGGTTCTTAATGTTTTATTAGTTTTCTTTGGGGGTTTTAGGGTTTTTTAGGTTTTTATGGATTTTTAATGTTTTTTAGGATTTTTTTGTCTTTTTAGAATTTTAATTGATTTTCAGGGTTTTTATGGGTTTTCATTTTATTAGGTATTATGTGTTTTTTTGGGTTTGTTTGAATATTTATGGTTTTTAAGGTTTTTAGACTTTTTAAAATTTTTAGGGTTTTAAAGGGTATTTTGAGTTTTTATTGGCTTTTTAGGATTTTAATGGGTTTTATGGTCTTTTTTGTTTTAGGGGTATTCTGTGTTTAGGGTTTTTAGATTTTTAGCGATTTTTTGGATCTAGATGGTTTTAGGGATTTTGATTCTTTTTTGGGTTTATGGGTTTTAAGTGTTTTTTAGGTTTTTAATGCTTTCTTAGTATTTTTTATGGGTTTTATTTTTTTAGTGATTTTAAGGATTTTTAGTTTGTTTTATGTTTTTTAAAGTCTTTAGGGATTTTTCGGGGTTTTAAGGTTTTAAGGGACTTTATGATTTTTTAGGTCTTTGGGTTTTTTTAGTTTTTTTTGTGGATTTATGATTTTTATATATTTAACGTTTTTTGTGGTATAAGATTTTGTTATAATTTTATTGGTTTTGGGTTTGGATGTGTATTTTTGTTTCTTTAGGTATTTAGGAGTTTTATTCGATTTGGGGGGGGGGGGGGGTTAGGGGATGTTGTGTTTTTTATTGGTGTTAGCCATTTTTAGGATTTTTATCAATTTTACAAGTTTTTTTGTTCATAACTTTTTCTTATATTTTTTAGTGTATTTCGAAATCTTATCATTTTTAAGAACTTTAAGGCCTTTTTAGGATTTTTAAGGGTTCTTAGGGTTTTTATGGATTTTGAGGGTTTTTAGGGTATTTCGTGTTTTTATCATTTTTAGGGGTTTTAAGTATTTTTCATTTGATAATATTTTCTAAGGGGTGTACAAGGTTTTTAGGATTTTTTTTCCTATTTTATGGGGGGTTAGGGTATTTAGGGATTTTTGGGTTTTTTTGGTAATTTAGTGATTTTATGAGTTTTTAAGGGTTTTGAATGTTTTCTATATTTTTTAAGTGTGTTTATAATTTTTTAAGATTATTTTGGTTTTAAATAGATTTTAGAGTATTTGGTTGATTTTAATGATTTTTATAGTTTTTAGGGCTTTTATGATTTAGGTGTTTTATGGTTTTTGGGGTTTTTATGGGTTTTTTAGGACTTTTAGAGATATAGTAATTTTTTTGGTTTTTATGTAGTTTTTGAGTTGTTAGTTTTTTAATGGTTTCTTAGGGGTTTTCTGGTTTTTAATAGTTTTTATGTTTTTAGGGATTTTTATGGATTTTCATGGTTTTTACAATTTTTTTACAATTTTATATGGTTTTTATGGAAATTTTATGGGATTAAGGATTTGTTTAGAGTTTTTGTTGTTTTGGGGTTTTTATCATTTTTAGGTTATTATTTGTTTTAAGTGTTTTTAGGTTTTCCATGATTTATTAGGTGTTTTCATGAATTTTAGAGTTTTAATCTTTTTTGATAATTTTAGTTATTTTTTATAAATTTGATGGGGTTTTAAAGTTTTTATCTATTTTAATGGTTTTTAGGTATTTCAAAAAATTTTATTTCTTTAGGGTTTTTATGGTATTTGGGTTTTTAGGGGTTCTTTGGTTTTTTGGTTTTTAGTTTTTTTGGGTTTTAGGGTTTTAAATGTTTTTTGGATATTTTTAACGTTTTTAGAGGTTTAACTTGTTTTAATTTTTCTATTAGTTTTTCTAAATTTTTAGTGTTATTTATTGGTTTTAAAGCTTTTTATAGGTTTTTAGAGTTTTTATGGTCTTTTAGGGGTTTTAGTGTATTTTTTGTTTCAAGGATTTTATTTGTTTTTAAGTTTTTCATGTTTTCTTAGGGTTTTAATGGGTTTTAGGGTTTTTTACAGTTAAGGAACTTTTTGGGTTGATTTTAGGATTTATATTATTTTTTATATTTTTTAGGGATATTGATGGTTTTTGTTTTTTGGTTTTTTAGTGTGTTTTATTAATTTTAGCGATTTTAGGTTTTTAAGGGATTTTAATTGTTTTTAGTTTTTTAAGGCTTTCTAATGGGTTTTTAGGAATGTTAGTGCTTTTTTCATTTTTAGGTAATTTTAGGTATTTTAAGAGATTTTTGATGATTTTTAACATGTTTTGGGGTTTCTTGGTATTTTATGTGTTTGTTAGAGTTTTTAGGGTTTTTTTGTTATTTTATTGTTTTTTGAGTTTCATAGGTTTTTAAATATTAATAGATTTTTTTAACATTTTAGGGGTTTAAATTGGTTTTATATATTTTGGTAGGATTATGGTTTTTATGGGTTTCAGGGGTTTTAAGGTTTTCATGGGTTTTTATGTTTTTTATTCTTTGTAAGGGTTTTAGGGTTTTTTATTTTTTTAGGTTTTTAAATTTCTTAGCTTTTAGGGGGTTTAATTGTTTTTTAATATTCTATTAGGGGTTTTTTGGTATTTTATGGTTTTTTTATTTTTTGGGTATTTTTTTGGGCCTTTTAGAATTTTTAGGGGTCTAGGGTGTATATGGATTTTGAGGGTTTTTAGACTTTTTAACATTATTTTATGGTTTTAAGGTTTTTTTTAGATTTTTATAGTTTTTTATGCTTTTTACGTTTCTAGGTATTTTATGGATTCTTTTGGATTTCAAAGGAATTTTTGGGGTTTTGGGAATTTTTGGGGTTTTAGGGTTTTATGGTTCTTTTGGTTTTTTGGGGGCTTGGTTGAGTTTTGTATGGTTATATGGTTTTTTAGTGTTTTTTAAAATTTTTATTGATTTAAATGGGTTTTATTATTTGTAGTGGATTTTTGGGGGTTTTTTTTGGGTTTTTATGGTTTTAGGGGTTTTTATGGTTTTTGGGGTTTTCACTTTGTTTTTTGTGGTTTTTACCATTTTTCTGGTTTTTATTCATTTTATGTGTTTTTGGGATTTTTAATGATTTCTTAGTTTTTTGGGGGGTTTTAGGGGTTTTACATTATTATTTATTTTTAATTATTTCTTTTTATTTTTATGACTTTTTAGTGTTTTACGTGTTTTTAGGGGTTTTATGCGTTTTTCAGTTTCATAGGTATTTCTTGGTTTTTGGGGTTTTTTTGAGTTTTTAGGGTCTTGAAGGCTTTTATAATTTTTAACATTTTTAGGGGTCCAAATGGTGTTTAGAGTTTTAAATGGGGTTTTATGATTTTATGGGTTTTATGGTTTTTAGGTGTTTTAGGGTTTTAGGAGTTTTTTTAGGTTTTAGTGTAACTTTAGGGGTTTTATTGGAACTTTGAATTTTTATGGTTTTATGGATTTCAAGTGTTTAGGTATTTATAGTTTTATTATGGGTTTTTAGGGTTTTATGATTTTTTAAATTTTTAAGGATTTTAGGGATTTTCAGTTTTTTATTTTTTTTTTGTTTTTAGGGATTTTTATGGTTTTCCAATGTTTTTAAATGTGTATAGGGTTTATTGTGATTTTATAGTTTTCAGTGTCCTTTCAGGTTTTTATGGGTTTTAGGGTTTTTAAAGGATTTAAAGGGTTTAAAGGTTTTTTGGGTTTTAGGGTCTTTTAGGGGGTTTTTTGTTTTTTTATGTTTTTTCAAAGTTTTATGTATTGTTAGGTTTCTATGGTTTTCATATGGGTTTTTTAGTTTTTTGGGATTTTAAGGGTTTTCAATGTTTTGAAATGTATATAGGGTTAAATTTGATTTTATAGTTTTCAGTGGGATTTTGGGTTTTTATGGGTTTAGGGTTTTTAAAGGATTTTAGGGGTTTTTAAGGTTTTTAGGGTTTTAGGGTCTTTTAGGGGTTTTTTTTGTTTTTTATGATTTTTCAAATTTTTAAGTATTTTTAGGCTTCTATGGTTTCCATATGGGTTTTATGGGTTTTTAATGTCTTTTATGTTTTCATGTATTTTTCGATCCTATTTTGGGTTTTATGGATTTTTAGGGTTTTCAGTGGTTGTGGGTTATTAGGATTTTTCAAGGATTTATGTTTTCTATGTGTTTTTTTATTTTTTTAGGTTTTTTAAGGATTTTGGGGGGTTTATGTTTTTAGGGTTTTTAGGATTTTTAGAGATTTTTGGGTTTTCATCATTTTTTGGATTTCTAGTGGCTTTATATTTTTTTAGGATTTTAGTGTTTTCTTAGGGTTTTTAGGTATTTTAGGAATTTTTATCTTTTTGGGATTTTATGTATTTTTTAGACATTTTATGGGTTTCAGGGATACATAGGGTTTTTATGGATTTCAGGGTATTTTGGTAAATTTTTGATTATTTATTATTTTAGGGGCTTTAAGGATTTTAATAGTTTTTAAACATTTTTATTAGTTTAAAGCGTATTAAAGTATTTAGTGGGTTTATAGGGGTTTTATGGGTTTTTAGGGTTTTTGAAGGTTTTTAGGGTTTTTATGTTTTTTTGTGTTTTTTATTTTTTGTATGGATTTTTCTCAATATTTAGGGTTTTTGGGGTTTTATATTTTTTAGGCTATAAATATTTTCTTAGGGGTTTTATAGGGTTTTAAGGTTTTTGAGTATTTTAGGTGTTTAATTTTTTTTAATTTTTAATTATTTTTAGAGTTTTATGAGTTTTTAGGGTATTAAATGAATTTAGGTGTTTTTATTGTTTTTATTATTTTTAATGGTTTTTAGTGTTTTTTTCAATTTATAGGATTTTAGGGGTTTTAATTGTTTTTAGATGTTTCATATTGTCTTAATGTCGTTTCTGGTTTTATTTACCTTTTTAGATATATTTATGGTTTTTAATTATTTTTACGGTTTTAAGGGGTTTTAAGGGCTTTTATAGGGTTTTGAGGTTTTACGAGCTTTATGGGTTCTTATGTTTTTTACACATTTTTATGGTTATAAATTGGGTTTAATGTTTTTAGTGGGTTTTTAGGGTTTTTATGCGCTTATACGTTTTTATAGTATTTAGGGTTTTTACGGTTTTTAGTGGAATTCTGTGTTTTTAGCATTTTTCGTCTTTTATGGGTTTAAGTGTTTTTTGGTTTTTTAAATTTACATAGGGGTTTTCAAGGTTGTTTTTAGGTTTATTATGTCTTATGGTATTTTTAGGAATTCTTTAGTATTTTTATAGTTTTTAGGGTTTTAGGGATTTTGATTGTTTTTAGGTTTTTAACGTCTTTTAGTGTTTTCATGGATTTTGTTGGTATTTCGGAGTTTTTTTTGGTTTTTTGGGGTTTTAGGGTTTTTTGTTTTTTTGGATTTTATGTTTCCATAGAGGTTATAACTTTTTTTTTAGGGTTTAATGGGTTTTTATATTTTTAGTGGTTTTATAGGGTTTTTATTAGGTTTTTGGATTTTTTTATGGGTTTTATAGATTTTAGTGGTTTTATGGATTTTTATACTTTTTATCATTTTTATGTTTTTTGGGGGTTTATGTTTTTTTGTTTTTTTGGGATACATTGTGGTTTGTAGGTTTTTTTGATTTTTTAAGATTTTTTGGATTTTTCTGGCTTTAATTGCATTTTTATGTTTTTTGGAGATTATATGTTTCAGTGGGTTATTTGGGTTGTGTTAATTTTTTTTGGGACATCTGAGGTTTTTATTGAGTTTTTAGGGTTTTTTTTGGATTTATATAATTCATAATGTTTTTTGGGGTTCAAAGGGATTTTAGAGATTTTAGTGGGTTTTTTTTTGGGTTTTATGGGTTTTTAGAGGTTTTAAAGATTAGGGGTATGGGTTTTGGATTATTTTAGGATTTTTGGTCTTTTAGGTGTTTTGGGGTCTTTATCAGTTTTTATGTTTTATTATTTTTAATTGTTTTAGGTTTTTATGGTGTTTTTAGTGTTTTTCTTGGCTTTTAGGGGTTTTTAGGTTTTTAGGGATTTTTAGGTATTTTTTTATTATTTTGATTGTTTATAAGGATTTACGAAATTTTTTGGTATTATAGGGTTTTTTATGGTTTAAGGGATTTTTGGTTTTGTAGTTATTTATGATTTATTTTCAGTTTCTTGGGTTTATAGTTTTTTATAGTTTTTTAACATTTTTAGGTGTTTAAATGGGTTTAAGTGTTTTAGTGGGTTTTTTTGTTTTTTGTGATTTCAGAGTTTCCTGTGGTTTTAAGGGGTTTTATGGTTATTTGGATCTTTAGGATATTTAATGTTTTTAGAATATTTGTGGCTTTTTATGAATTTTTATTTATTTTTTATATTTTTAACATTTTCTTTGGGGTTTTAGGTTATTAAGGAGTTTCTCAATTTTTTTTATTTTAGATGTTTTTATGTATTTTTATATTTTTATAGGATTTTATAGATTTTGAGTTTTATATGAAATTTTGGGGTTTTTTTGAATTTTTTAGTGGTTTTAGAGTTTCTAGTGATTTTGAACATTTTTAAGGTTATAATGGGTTTTTAGTGTTTATGGTGGTTAAATAGGATTTTATTGGTTATTATGGGTTTTAATGGTTTTAATAGTTTTTATGGGGTTTAGAGGTTTTAGGGTTTCAATGACTTTTAGGGTTTCTGGAATGTTTTAGGTTTATTAAGAATTATATGTGTTTTAGCTTTTTAAGGTTTTCTTATGGTTTTCGGGTTTTTTATATTTTTAGGGATTTGGAAAAAAAATTAGGGTTCTTATGGTTTTTAGGGTTTTAGGGATTTTGAGGGATTTTAGGGGTTTAGGGGGGGTTGTTATTATGGTTTTTGAGGTTTGAATGTTTTTTTACGGTTTTTAGGATTTTTAAAATTTTTATAGTTTTTTTAAAAAATACTTGTGTAAAGGGTTTTTAGAGTTTTTAGTGTTTTGGGATTTATGGGTTTTTAAGATTTTAGGTGTTTTTTTGTTTTTAATGGTTTTTGTTGGTTTAAATGTGTTTTAGTGTTTTTATCATTTTTAGGGTTTTTATATTTTTTTAGTGTTTTTTGGTTTTCTTTGGGGTTTTATAGGATTTTAAGGTTTTTTACATATTTATGTATTTTTATTGGTTTTAGGATTTTTATGGTTTTTATGGTTTTTTGGAATTTTGATTGGTTTTAGGGGTTTTTAGGGTTCTGTGGTTTGCTTGGGATTTTAGAGTTTTTTGGGTTTTTATGGGTTTTAATGTTTTTTCAGTTTTTTAATGTTTTTCGATGTTTCAAGAGGGTTTAGATTTTTAGTTTTTTAGGGTTTTTATGGGGTTTTCGTGCTTTTAAGGGTTTTAGGTGTTTTTGGTGTTTTTTTAGTTTTTAAGGTCTTTTATAATTTTTAGGGATTATTGTTTTTTAGGTTTTTAGGGGTTTTCAGTGTTTTTAGGTCGTTAATATATTCATATGGGTTTTCAGGGTTTTAGGGTTTTTAGAATTTATAGGGATGCTTTGGGATTTTATTGGATTTTTATGGTATTTTGGGATTTGAGCGTTTTATGGGTTTTAGGGTTTTTTGTATTTTTAATGGTCCTCAGGGTTTCATATAGTTTATAACGTTTTTAGAAGTTTAAAGGGTTTTTATAGTTTTTAGTTCATTTTTATTGTTTTTATGGGTTTTAGGATTTTTATGTTTTTAGGGGGTTTATAAATTTCTTGGTTTTTAGGGTTTTTAGTGATTTTTTATGTTTTTATGGGTTTTTTGTACTTTTTATGGTTTTAAGTGTCTTAAGTGTTTTTAATATTTTTAGGGTTGCTTTTTATTTTTAAAGGGTTTATTGTTTTTATAAATTTTTATATGTTTTAATGATTTATGGGTTTTTATGGTTTTAGGGGTTTTAGGTTTTTAGGTTCTTTTTTAGTTTTTTAGGGTTTTTAAAATTATTATGTTTTTGACGTTTTTAAGGGTTTAAAGAGTTTCGATAGTTTTAAATTTTCCTCGGATTTTTATGTTTTTTATGTTTTAAGGGATTTTTAATGAATTTTTATGTTTTTTATGTTTCTCAGGTTTCTTTGTGATTTTGATTCTATTTTCTATTTTTAGGGCTTTCAAGGATTTTAGGGTGTTTCAGGGTTTTAGAGGATTTTTAAATTTTTAAGGGGATTAAGGGTTTTTGAGTTTTTTTAATGTTTTTTGTCTATTAAAGTGTTTTTATTGTTTTTAGTATTTTTTAGGGGGTTTATGGGGCTTTAGGGGTTTTTTTAAAAAAAATAAGTTTATTAGGTATTTTAGTGTTTTTTTCTTTTAGAGTTTCTTTGTGTTTTTAGGTTTTTTTTATTTTCTTTGGGTTTTCAGGTTTTTTTTCATTTTTAGGGATTTTGAATAAATCTAATATTTTTATGGGTTTTTATCATTTTTAGGGTTTTGAGGTTTTTTAGGGGTTCTATGGTTTTTTGTGTTTTAAGCATTTTTTAGTTGTTTAGGGTTTTATGGTTTTATAGTAGATTAATGTTTTTAATGGTTTATAATATTTTTGGAGTATTTAGTCAGTTCTTATGGGTTTATATATTTTTGGGTTTTTAAGGGTTTTAGTTTCTTCTATGGTATTTTTATGTTTTTAGGTTTTTTAGAATTTTGAGGATTTTTATGGGTTTTAATTTTTTTTATGTTTTTATCATTTTCTTAAAAAAAATCATGGTTTTTGGGATTTTTTTTTGTTTTTATGGAATTTTAAAACCTTTAATATTTTTCAATTTTTAGGGATTTTGAGGGATTTAATGTTTTTATGGTTTTAAATGTTTTTTATAATGTTTCTTTGATTATTTAGGGTTTTATGTGTTTTTAGAGTTTTTATAATGTTTTTAGTGGTTTAAAGGGGTTTATTGTGTTTATAGAGGGTTTTAGGGGTTTTATAGGGTTTTGGGGGGTTTTAAAGATTTTTGGGGTTTTATTATTATTAATGGTTTTCATTGTTATTAACATTTTTTTATTTTATGGTTATTAGAGTATTTAGGTTGTTTAGGGGTTTTATATATTTGTAGACATGTATGGTTTTCTTAGATATTTTTAGGGTTAAATTTTTTTTATATTTTATTTTATTTTTAGGTATTTTTATGGATTTTTATAGTTTTTTGGGGTTTTAGGGATTTTGAAGTTTTCTAGGGTTTCAGGATTTTTAAGGTTTTTTTGGGTTTTAGTGTTTTTTTTAGTTTCTTATAGGTTCAATAGTGTTTGGATTTTTTCACATTTATAGGGGTTTAAAGGATTTACAGTGTTTTTAGTGGATTTTATGGTTTTTATTTTTTAGAGTTTTTTAGGCATTATGGGGTTTTAGGGGTTTTAGGGATTTTAGGGATTTTAACATTTTTTATTTTTAGGGATTTTATGTGTTTTAATCTTTTGAAGGTTTTCAAAGGGCTTTCAGGTTTTTTATGCTTTTGGGATTTTTAGTACTTTTTTAGATTCTTATGGTTTTTAGAGTTTTAGGTATTTATTTGGTTTTTTGGTAATTTTTTTTAGGTTATATGGTTTTTGGGTATTTAGTTTTTTTAGTTTTTTGGGTTTTATGTTTTTTTTAGTGTTTTTAACGATTTTGGGGGGTCAAAATGGTTTTATAGTTTTTTGTGGTTTTTTGGGTTTTTATGGGTGTTTTTTAGATTTATGGTTTTATGGTTTTTATGGGTTTTAGAGGGTTTTACTGTTTTAGGGTCTTTTAGGGTTTTATAAGGGTTTTAGATTTTTTTTGGGTTTTTAGGTGGTTTAAGTTTTTTTTAGTTTTTAAGGTTTTATTATGGTTTATTGGGTATTTTATGGGTTTTGGTATTAATAGGGATTTTTTATAATTTTTATGGTTTTTAGAGGTTTTATGGATTTATAAGGTTTTTTGGATTGTTTGGTTTTTCTGGGTTTTTAAGGTCTTTTGAAATTTTTAGTGTTGTTTCAGTTTTTCAGTTTTTTAAACCTTTGGTAGTCTTTTAAAAGGGTTTTATATTTTTAATTTGTTTTTTGGGTTTTTATGGGTTTTATGGTTTTTAATGTTTTTAGGGGTATTTATGGTTTTTAGGGTTTTTAGGGATTTTTGTGGTTTTTAACATTTTTTAGGTTTCTTAGGGGTTTTAGTTTCTTTTAGGTTTTTTAGATTTTCTTTGGGGTTTTCATGTTTTCTAGGTCATTTACATTTTTAGGGATTTTTAGAGTTTTTAGGCCTTTTTAAGGGATTTATGGTTTTAGTGGGGTTTAGGGTATTTTTGGTGATTATAGTTATTATGGTTATTTAGGGTTTTATGATTTTTTTGAGTTTTTTTAGGTCTTATAAGTATTTATATTTTTAAACTTTTTAGGGGTTTTAAGGGTCTTTAGATTTTTTTGGTTTTTAGGATTTTTATAGGTTTTAAGGGTTTTTTCTGGTTTTCATGGGTTTTTATATTTTTAGGTGTTTTCTTGTTTTTAGGTCTTAAGTTTTTTCTATGGTTTTGGTGTTTTTACATTTTTTGGGGTTTTAAGTGTTTTTATGTTTTTAACGTTTATTTATGTATTTTTACTGGTTTTTTGGGGTTTTTACACATAATGGATTTTTAGGGATTTTTTTGAATTATTAAGGATTTCCATGGTTTTAAGGATTTTGAGGGTTTTTACAGTTTTTAGGGGATTTATGATTTTTTTGGGTTTATATGGTTTTTAGAGTTTTCTTTATCATTTTAGGGGATTAATTGTATTTTAGAGTTTTTAGTTTATTTCATGGGATCTATGTGTTTTTAGGGTTTTTAGTGTTTTAGCATTTTTTAGGTGTTTACGGGTTTTAAATGTCTTTATTTTTTTATATTTATAATAGGGGTTCTCATTGTTTTGGGTTTTTGTTATTTTTTTATGTATTTTAATGGGTTTTTTTGTTTTTAGGGATTTTGAGGGGTTTTTTTGGTTTTTGGGGTTTTTAAGGTTTTTTGTGTTTTTTGTTTTAGGGATTTAAAAGTTTTTATAATTTTTTTTATCATTTTTAGTTGTTTAAATGGGTTTTATATTATTTAGTGGTTTTTGGGTTTCTATAGATTTTAGTGTTCTTAAGGGTTTTAGGCATTTAATCGCTTTTAGTATTTTTAGGGTGTTTTAGGGTTTGATGTGTTTTTTTACGTTTTTAGATATTTAAAGTTTATTTCAGGATCTTATGGTTATATAGAGGTTTTTAGGGTTTTTAGGGATTTTACATTTTTATAGATTTTTTGTGATTTTGTAAGATTTTTGTTGTTTTTATTGGTTTGTGGATTTTTTTGGGGTTTTAGGGTTTTTTTTAGGATTTTTAGGATTTTGAGGTTTTTTATTGTTTTAGGTGATTTTTGGGTTTTTAGGGGTTTTTATGGGTTTTTGATTTTTTTAACAATTTTAGGGGTGTGGAGGTTTTTAGTGTTTTTGTGGGTTTTAGAGTTTTAATGGGGTTTTAGGGTTTTTTTAAGGGTTTAGTGGTTTTATGGTGTTTAAGTGTTTTTATGATTTTCATGGTGTTTTAGGTTTTTAAGGGTTTTTATCATTTTTTAGGTATTTTAGGGGATTTAAGTGTTTCCATGTTTTTAATATTTTCTTTTGGGTTTTCAAGGTTTTGAATGGTTTTTATATTTTTAGGTATTTTTATGGTTTTAAAATGTTTTTAGGGGTTTTTAGGGTTTTTGAGAGTTTATAGGGGAGTTTTAGGGGGTTTTTTGGGATTTAGGGTTTTTATAGTTTTTTATGGGTTTTAATGTTTTTTATGGTTTTAATGTTTTTATGTGTTTAATTGGTTTTTATTTTTTATACAGGTTTTAAGGAAAGGAATATACGAGGGTCAGTCTATTCCCGACACCCCAAAATTTATAATGAAAAAAGACGCGGCAGACAAGGGAGGGGAGGGGTTAAATGGCCCGCACCCAAAAACCCTTAACGACCCCAAAAAAAAAGTTCAAGAAAAAAAACTGAAAATGTCCAAAAGAAAAGACACATAAAAAAGAGCGCCTCAATCAATATCACCACCGAAGTCATCCAGCTCCACACCGCTGCAATCGAAGCTCGGAACCAGGTCAACGCCCTCACCAGTGAAGCAGAAGTCTGATTCAGCAACCGTATCCATAGAATCCCATCCCGACTCATACTCATCCTGCATTCTGAGCATCGACAAAAGCTTCTACCTGGCCCTCTTCTACTCAGCAGTTTATGAAGTCTGCTTCGACGAATTGACTTTGAGATTTATCTTGTCCTTCTTGGAGGTGGCTCAGGTCACCATAAGTCGTGGAAGGGCAGAATAATCCTTCCGCGACCTATGCTTCAGTCGAGCAGAGATAGAACCATTCTCATTCACTGCTTCCTCACAAATTACTCCATCACTAGCTGCACTTGAGACCTTTTTGCACCCTTTTTTTCTGCCAGACCCAGAATTTTTTGCACTCCCTTCTGTAAACTTATTCTTTTCTTCCTTCGACCTGTCCATAGTAGCATTTATCCTACGGTCGTCCTTAGAAAATCTTTCTATGATTCTCTTAGCTTCCCCCTCAAAGGGAAACCTTTCCCATTCAACCATCATCATATCATGGAGCAGTAAATAGTAATCTTCAGCATATGGGGCACCAAAAACAAGCATGGATATTTGTGGGTTTGGGGTCATACCATTTAAAACAGCAGTGAGTCGCGGTGGAGAAAATCCAGTCGGGTCCACACCAGGAGCACACGGCAGGTCCTCCACTCTGTTGGTCCCTTCCGCAATAGGAGGTGAGCCTACCTCTAAGAGATTACTCCTCACATCATCACACCCCACAAGCACCAGGGGGCATCACGCCAGTCGGTGCGTCGCATCCTAGGAATCCAGGACTGCCCTTCTATCATAAGCCTCTCCTCCTCATCCAAATACATTTGCCCCTCATCCCCAGCTCTCACACCTTGTGCATCCATATCCCCTTGCGCAAGCTCACCCACTAACACAGCATCATTCACCTCCTTAGCCGAGGCTTTAACCTGAAACCAATTTTGAAGAGCCACAACATACCCCTCCAGGAGTTTGCTACTACTAGAATCCCTACTATTCATCTTGTAGACCGTATCTTCCCCTCCTTGTGCTGGTGCCCGGGGGTCCTCCAACTGGTCGTACCTGTGCCCCTCTTCCATCGTGGCAGCTTTCCCTTTGTCCAACTGTCTCCTTGAAGCGTCACCACATCCGCCGACAACTTCAGCACGGGGCTGCTCCTCACCTTCATCCATTAGCACTGTCTCAGCAACGACAACTCTTGAAAAACAATCATCTCTAGCTAGACTGATGCTAAAACCACCCGAGTCCATCAAAGCAACTTCAAGTTCATTCCTAGGAATCTGGTTTGTCAAATGGGGAACTTTTGCAACCAGAGGATGGGGTGAGGTCTCGATCACCCTCTTGGATCCCTTCACCTCCACCAGAGTGTGGGTGGTTTCCCCAGAAATCATCTGAACCAGAGATGAATCAATCCTACTAGGGACAACACATCCGCCCAATTGAGCATTATTCCCAAAGATCTAATGGTTAGAACAGAAAACCGGCCATCACTCAAAAATGACTGGTTGCCTCCATCGGAGCTCCTCCCCTACAGCAATCCAAACAGAATCCACCGTAACTTTTGAAACATCAACCTCAACAAATTACCTTGGTGAAATGGGGTGGAAAAGGGCCTAGTCCTACTATCAACATAGAGGAACCTCCCCACAAGATTTTCAAGAATCGAAAGAATAGAGAAATTCTGAAAGATAAGGGGATGTTCAGAAAATCTAACCAAAGTCGCAACCATCGGAGAGTCCCTCTTTAGATGAAAGTCAAAGCTCCACCGGAAAATAGAGAAGTGAGTGCCATTACATATCCGAGGATCCTCCGACCAGGCCAGAACCGGATCCTCCTCAGATGCGATGTGAATCATGATGTGGGAGCTATCGACCAGACCCACAGTCACACAATCCCTAAGCATCCCGAAAGAAGAGACAAACCTGTCGAAAGAGGCAACTGGGGGATGCCGCATTGGGAAACTCTCAACTTGAATCAGGAGGTGCAGATCCGAGGCTTCAGTGAATTCTTGAATCGAGAGGGGAAGCTACAGAAATCCTTCAAAGAGATCCAGAACATTCGGACAGAGCACTGTTTCTGGGAAAGAGGGCAGCAAATCAGGGGAATAGAAAGTCGAGGAAGGGATGTCCTCAGAGGGACGGTCATCATCCGCAAAAAGGGGGGAGGGGCTTCAATCGCCATCGTCTTCATCCTAGAAGGGAGGGAAAGCCGCCATCGTGAGAGAGAATGCTCGGATCCGCCATCTACTTATCATAGTGGTTTTAGGGGTTTTAGTGTTTTTAGGGTTTTTAGTGGTTTTATGGTTTTTAGGGGTTGTTATGATTTTTATTGTCTTTTTTGGGTTTTTAATGTTTTTTTTGTTTTTAGGGGTTTTAAGTAATTTTTTATTTTTAAGGATTTCATAGTGTATTTCATATAATGTAAGGGTATTTACATTTTTTATTGAATTTTAGGTCATTTTAATACTTTTATAGTTATTTTGGGGTTTTAGTTATTTTGATGGTTTTTATGATTTTTATGGTTTTTAGAGTTTTTTTAGTTTCTTAGAGTTTTTATGTACTTTAGAGTTTCTAAAAAATATTAAGGTTTATAGAGTTTTTAGAGTTTTTAGTTATTTTTTGGTTTTTTATTCGTTTTTAGGGTTTTTAGGGTATTAGGGGTTTTAGGGTTTTTAGGTGTTTTATGGTTTTTGTGTTTTTTAACATTTATTAGGTTTTTTATGGTGTTTAGTTTTTTTAGGTTTTAAAAGTTTTCATAGGATATTTTTGGGGTTTTAGGGTTTTTTACATTTTTAGTTCCTTTTAAGACTATTATTTTTATTTCTATGGGTTATATGGATTTTTAGGGATTTTGATTTCAAAATTTTCATGTTTTTTAGGTTTTTAGGGTTTTTTGAGTTTTTAAGTGTTTAAAGGGTTTTTAGTGTTTTATAAAATTTTAAGTGTTTACTTTTTTTTATAGTTTTTTGTGGGGTTTTTGGGTTTTTATAGGTTTTTAAGGGGTTTTATCGTTCATAGTGTTTTATGGTTCTTATGGTTTATATTGGTTTTAGAGTTTTAGGGTTTTCTGAGTTTTTATTATTTTTTATTTGGGGGGGGGGGTTTATGTGTTTTTAGGTTTTTATGGTTTTCTTAGGGATTCCTAGGGTTTTAGGTTTTCTTATTTTTTTGATATTTTCAGTTAATTTTTAATATTTTAATTATTTTATGGGTTTTTTAGGGGTTTGGGGTTTTTTGGGCTTATAAATTTTTTGGTATTTTTGTTTCATTTGTTTTTTATGGGTTTCAATGAATTTTATATTTTTTTACTATTTAGGTTTTTAAAGGGTTTTAAGAGTTTTTAGTGTGTTCTAGGGTTTTTATGGGTTTTTAGGGGGTTTAGGGTTTTTTTGGGGTTTTTGGTTTTAGGGATTTTAAGGTTATAGGGCCTTTTAGATATTTTTAATGTTTTACAATTTTTAGGTTTTTTAGGGGTTGTAAGTGTTTTTAGGGGTTTAATGTTTTCTTATGGATTTTTCATGGTTTTAATTTTTTTTACAAATTTTTTGGAATTTTTTGTATTTTTATTCCTTTATATGATTTTAGGGATTTTGTGGGTTTATAGGTTTTTATGTTTTTTTGGGTTTTAGGTTTTTTTGTTAAGGTTTTTAAGTTTTATTATGTATTTTTAATGTTTTTATTGGTTTAAATAATTTTTAGTGTTTTTAGTAGGGTTTTTGGGTTTTTATTGGTTTTGTGGAATTTTATGGTTTTAAACTGTTTAATGTTTTTTAAGGTTTTTATGTTTTTAGCGTTTTTATGGTTGTAGGGGTTTTAACTTTTTGGGGATTTAATGTTTTATTAGTATTTTTTTGAGGTTTAGAGTTATTTATATTTTTAGTTATTCCAGGCCCTTTTTGGGATTTTTATTCATTTTTACAGTTTTTAGAGATTTTAAGGGGGTTTAGGTTTTTTACTGTTTTAGGGATTTATGTTTTTTTGGTATTTCATATTATTATTTTTGAGTTTTTATGGTTTTAATGGTTTTTATAGTTTTCTAATGTTTTATGGTTTTAAATTATTTTTAGAGGTTTTTAGTGTTTTTAGGGGATTTTATGGATTTTTAGGGTTTTTATGATTATAAGGGTTTTATTATTATTAGGGTTGTTAGTTTTTTTATATTTTTTTATTGATTATTTAGTGTTTTTAAGTTTATATTGTTTTTTAAGGTTTTATTCTGGGTTTTTAGTTATTTTAGTAATTGTTTACATTTTTTGGGTTTTTTTGGAAATTTTGAAGACTTTTTTGGTCTTTAGTGTTTTTAGGGATATTTTAGTGTTTTTATGATTCTAGGGTTTTATGGTTATTTATAATTTTTATGGGGTTTTAGGTTTTTTAAGGGGTTTTAAGGTTTTCTTAATATTTTTGTCGATTAATGTAATTTTATATATTTTTAGTGGGGTTTAGGTTTTTATTCTTTTTATGGTTGTTTGGGGGGTTTTTACTAGTTTTAGGGTCTTTTAGGGTTTTATAAATTTTATGTTTTTTATGGGGTTTTAGTCTTTTTTATGTTTTTATGGTTTTCAAAGGGGTTAATGGGGTTTTTTAGGGGTGTCTATAATTTTAGGAATTTTAAGAATATTTTTTTATTTTTAAATTTTTTTTATCATTTTTAGGGTATTTTGGATTTTTATGGTTTTTATGGTTTTTATTGTATTTTTAGTTTTTTGTGTTTTTAATGTTTTTTATAGTATTTAAAATATATAAGTATATAAAGGGTTTTTAAATTTTTTGTGGATTTTATGGTTTTATGGTTTTATGGTTTTTTTGGGGTTTTAAAGGTTTTTTAGGGTTTCGGGCCATTTGGTATTTTTTGGATTTTAGGGTTTCATAGAGTATTTAGCGTTTTAAATTTTTTAGGGGTTTTAAGTGTTTTTAGTATTTAGTGTTTTCTTGGGGTTTTTACGGTTTTATAGGGTTTTTCTTATTTTGGGATTTTTTGGTCTTTTTTTGGAATTTTATGATTTTTTGATATTCTAGTGATTTTGAGGGGTTTTTGGGGTTTTAGAGTTTTTTTTAACTTTTATGGTTTTTTTATTTCTATGGGTTTTAATGTTTTTAGTGTTTTTGAAAATTTTAAGGTTTTAAAGGGTTTTTATAGTTTTATGTGGTTTTAGGGGTTTTTTTGGGGTTTAAGTGTTTTTATTCTTTTTAGGGTTTTTTTTAGTTTTTTGGGGGTTTGGGGTTTTTGGGTATTTTCGGTTTTTTGAGAATTAAGCATTTTTAGGATTTTAAGGGTTTCAAGTGTTTTAGTTTTTTAATGTTTTATAATGGATTTTCATGTTTTTTTAGGTTTTTTACATTTTTAGGGATATTTAGTGTTTTTTAGGATATTTAGTGTTTTTGAGATAATTGGGATTTTATGTAATTTTTAGTGATTTTTAGGGTTTTATGTTTTATGTTTTTTTGTATTTTAGGTGTTTAAAGGGTTTTGGGAGTTTGTTTGTTTAAGGTTTTTTAGGGGTATAATTTTGAAGAGGTTTTAGTGGTTTTATGGGTTTTACGAATTTAGGGCCATTTCAGGTTTTTGGGTTTTTAGCGTTTTTAGGGTTATATATATTTAAGTGTTTTTAGGTTTTGGGGGGGGGGGTTTGAGTTTTTATGGTTTTTTAGAGCTTTAAATATTAGAAATTTCTAGGGTTTTTAGGATTTTATAGGTTTTTAGTGGTTTATGGATTTTGAGGGTTTAAGGGGTGTTATTATTTTTAAGGTTTTTATGATTTATTTATTTTCAAGGATTTTTTTTTTATTTTTAGGTTTTTTTTGATGATTTTTGGGTTTTATTGTTTTATTGTTTTTATTTATTTATAGGTCTTTATGGGGATTATATATATATTTTGGTTGTTAAGAATTTTACTATTTTTTGGATATTTTTTGTTTTTTAGGATTTTCAGTTTTTTTGATGTTTTAAGTACATTTTGGTTTTTAATATTTTCTAATTATTTTTTGGGTTTTTATAGGTTATTATGTATTTAGGGTTTTTAAGAAATTTTAAATTTTGAAATGGTTTTTATGGTATTTGGGATGTTAAGTGATTTAAGGGGTTTTAGGGTTTCTATGGTTTTTAGGGGTTTAGGGTTTTTTGATTTTTTAAGGGTTTTTATAATTTTTATTGTTTTTATAGGATTAAAGGGATTTTAGAGTTTTTTTGGGTTTTGAGGTATTTTATGGATTTTTAAGTTATTTTATGGTTTATAAGGGTTTTTATATTTATTAGTGGTTTTAGGGTATTTTGGGGTTTTTAGGGTCTTCTTATGGTTTTTAGGTGTTTTAAGTGTTTTTAGGTTTTTATGGTTTTTTCATTATTTTTCAGGGGTTTAGGGTATTTTACGTGTTTAGGTATTTTTAGGGTGTTTATGTTTTTTATGGTTTTATGGGTTGTATGAATTCTAATGGGTATTAGTTATTTTGGGTTAAATGTTTATTTTTGGGGTTTTATTATTTTATTTGAGTTTAGGGGCTTTAGTTAATTTAGACATTTTAATGTTTTTAGTGGTTTAAAGCGAATTTATGGTTTTATTTATTTTTATCATTTTAGGGATTTTTAGGTTTTTAGTGTGTTTTAGGGTTTTCATCACATTTTGGTTTTTGGATGGGTTTTAACGATTTTTTATTTTTAATGATTTCTTAAGGGATTTTAGTTTTCTTAAGGAATTTTATATTTTTTTGTTATTTTTAGCATTTTTATGATTTTTATGGTTTTAGGGTTTTTAAGGACGTTGAGTGTTTTTTTGGTTTTTAAGTATTTTATGGTTTTTTAGTGTTTTAGTATTTTTTATGTTTTTTGGGGTTCTAAGTGTTTTTTAGTTTTTAAATTTTTTGTCATAGGGTTTTCAAGGTTTTTTGGGGTTTTTAAATTTTTATTGATTTTATTGAATTTTTGGAATTTTTTATGGGTCATAGGGTTTTGAGGGATTTGGAAAGGTTTTTTGGAATTTAATGGTTCTTTTGGGTTTTAGGGGTATTTTTGAGTATTTTGGATTTGTAAGGCTTTTTAATGTTTTTAGAATTTTTTCTGTTTAAATGGTTTTATGAGTTTTTAGTTATTTTTTATGGTTTTCATGGATTTTTAGGGTTTTAAAAAAAATATAGTGTTCTTAGGGTTTTTAGGGGTTTTTAGGGTTTTTTATCATATTTAGGGGTTTTGAATATTTTTTAGGTTATCTTAAGGATTTCATGGTTTTTATATATTATTTTGAGCTTCTTAGAGATTTTTTAGTATAATTTCTATTTTTAGGTATTTGGAGGGTTTTAGGGGTTTTTATGGTTTGGGGTGTTTTAGTGTTATTTTATTTTTATGGGTTTATAGGTTTGTTAGCGTTTTTAACATTTTTGTGTCTAAAGGGTTTTTTAATTTTAGTGGTTTTCTTGATTTTATTTGTTTTTATTTGTTTTAATGGTATTTTGGGTGTTTATGGATTTTTGGTGTTTTAGTGTTTTTAGGTGTTTTATGGGTTTTACGTGTTTTTAGGTTTCGAAGGATTTCTTAGGGTTTTTCAGGGTTTTTTGGTTATTTGTGTTTTTAGGGATATTAAGGGATCTTTATTATTCTTATTAGTTGTTTTTTATTTCTGGGGTTTTGAATAGTTATTTTGGGGTTTTTAGTGTTTTTAGGGTATTTATGGGGTTTTTTGGGAATTTAGGGTATTTTTAGTTTATTTGGTTTTTATGGTTTTCTAGAGTTTTTTTAATGTTTAGTGGGATTAAATTGTTTGTATTGTGTTTTGTGGTTTCTAGTGTTTTATGTATTTTTTTTGTTTTTAAAGTATTTATGGGGTTTTATGTGTTTTTTGTGTTTTTGGATATTTTATGGTTATATAGGCTTTTTAGGAATTTTGGGTGGTTTTAGTGTTTTTTGAGATTTTATCATTTGTATCAGTTTTTAGGTTTTTAGGGATTTTAACTATTTTTAGATTTTTAGGGTTTCCTTTGGGTTTTTCACAGTTTTTAGGATTTTTTATGATTTTATTGATTTTAGGGATTGTTTTTTTTTATTTTTAGGGGTTTTAGGGATTTTGAGTGTTTTGAGGATTTCTTTGGATTTTAGTGTTTTTATGTTTTTATCATGTTTTAAGAATATTTTATTTTTTAGAAATATCATAGGTTTTTTCAGGATTTTAGGGTCTTTTATTTTTTTTTGTGACTTTTAGGGGTATTTAATATTTTTATGGATTTTAGGGCTTTTAGGGATGTTGGGAGGTTTTAAAAAAATTTAGGTTTGTTGGATTTTAATGGTATTCTGTTTGTTTTAGGGTTATTTAGAGTTCTATAGGGTTTTATGATTTTTTATATTTTTTATTTTCATTATAGTTTAATGTATTTTTTATAGATTTTAATGGGGTTTTAGGGTTTTAATGTCGTTTAGAGTTTTTATAGTGTGTAGGTATTTTTTGTGTTTTTAGGATTTTAAGGGATTTTTGGATTTTTAGAATTTTTTGTCTTTTGTGGGGTTGACTTGTTTTGGGTTTTTAATGTTTTCTACTGATTTCATGGATTTTTAGGGGATTTACGGGTTTTTTGGGTTTTAGATTATTTCTAGTTTTTAAGGTTTTTAAGATATTTTTTATTTTTATAACGATGTAGTGGTTTAAAGTGTTTTTGGTTCTTTTAGTGGATTTTTGTGTTTTTATAGGTTTTTTATGGTTTTTAAGGATTTAAGAGTTTTTTGATTTCATGATGTCTTTGTTTTTTATGATTTTTAGGGGTTTTATCGTATCTAGGGTGTTAAGGGGTTTAATGTTTTTTTATTTTTTAAGGTTTTCTTATTGTTTTTATCATTTTTTAGGTTTTTATGGGTTGTAGGGTTTTTTTTGGATTTTTATGGTTTATTATGGATTTTATGGATTTTGAGGGGTTTTAAGGGTTTAAAGGGGTTTTTTGGTGGTTTTTACGATTTTTTGGGGTTCTTAGGTTTGTTTTTTAGATTTTAGTGTTTTTATGGATTGTTATAGTTTTTTAACATTTTTAAGGGTATTGGTTTTTAGAGATTTAGTATATTTTTTAGTGGTTTTATTGGTTTCTTAAGGGTTTCATAGTTTTTAGCGGTGTTATGGTTTTTTTTCAGTTTTTTTGGTTTTTATGTGTTTTTACGGGTTTCAGGTCTTTTTATGGTTTTAATGCTTTCTTAGGGGTTTTCATGCATTCTAGGGTTCTTAGGGATTTTTTAGGATTTGTAATTATTTTTAGGGTTTTTAGATATTTTGAGGGTTTTTATGAATTTTAGGGTTTTTTATGGTTTTTTTGGGTTTTTAGGGTTTTTATAGTTTTAAGATTCATTTTAACATTTCTAAAGATTTAAAGGGTTTTTATGGTTTTTAGGGGATTTTAGGCCTTTTTAAGGGTTTAATGGTGTTTTACAGGTTTTTAAATTTTTTAGGTCTTTTAATGGTTTAAAGTGTTATTATATTTTTAAGGCTTTTTTGGAGTTTTCATGGATTTTTGGGGTTTTTATATATTAAGAGTTTTATGGATTTTTTAGGATTTTTATGGTTTTTGGCGTTTTTGGGTTCTTAGGGTTTTTAGTATTTAGTGGGTTTTAAGGGTTTTTTTATATTTATGATTTTGTTAGTGGTTTTTTGGGTTTTAGGAGTTATTAATTTTTTAGGGATTTTAGGTATATTTACGATTTTAGGGCTTTTTGGGGTTTTTGGGATTTGGAGGGGTTTTAGTGGTTTTTAGGGATTTATTGATTTTTATGGTTTTAGGGGTTTTAATTTTTAGAGTTTTTAGGGTTTTTGGGTTTTTGGGGGGTTTTATAATTATATAGGATTTTTAATTGTTTTTTGTTTTTTTTCGGTTTTCAATTCTTTTTTTTTCAGGGTTTAAGGGATTTTTACATTTTTGGAGATTTTTAGGGATTTCTTTATTATTTATATGTGTTTTTATGATATTTAAGAAATTTTAGTTGTTTTTAGTGATTTAATGGTTTTAATGGGGTTTTTATATTTTTGGGTTTTTAGGGTTTTAATATTTATTTTGAATTTTAAAGTATTTTAGGTGTTTAAATGTTTTTTATATTTTAATTTTTTTTATTTTTTTTATATTTTTTGATTTTTTAAGGTTTCTTAGTAGTATGTGTGGTTTGTTTGAGGTTTTTGTGTTTTTTGTGTTTTTGGGGTTTTTAGAAAATTTTAGGTTTGTGGTGGTGGGTTTGGGGTTAGTTTTTTGGTTATTTATATTTTCATGAATTTTTTTTGGGTTTGTTTCATTTTAGGGGTTTCAGGGCCTTTAAATAAATTTTATGGTTTTAGGGTTTTTTTGGATTTTGAGGGTTTTTTGGGGTTTTTTGGTTTTTTGGTTTTTTTGGGTTTTTTGGGTTTCTAGAATTTTTAAGTTTTATAGGGGGTTTAACTATTTTAGTTATTTAATGTTCTCTTAGGGGATTTCAGGGTTTTAGTGTTTTTTCTGGTTTTTAAATTTTTTTGGGATTTTTAGGATTTTATGGATATTATTGCTTTTTAGGGGTTTTAGGGTTTTATATTTTGTTGGTTTATGGGGTTTTTTGAGTTTTTAAAATTTTTAATTCATTTTATAGTTTTTAAAAAAATTAGGGGATAACGGGTTTTTAGAGTTTTTATTGGGGTTTTAAGGATTTTTTGGTTATTAAGGATTTTAGGGGTTTTTATAATTTTTAGGGTTTTTTCTGTCCTTTATATTTTTTAGGGATTTAGGTGTTTTTGGTTTTAATTATTTCTTTATGTTTATATGGTAATTAGGTTTTTTTACTTTATTATGTATATTTACTGATTTTAGGGGTTTTATATTTTTTTAGGATTTATAGGGATTTTGAGGGTTTTAGGGTCATTAGGGGTTTGAGGTGTTTTTTGGTTTTTATGTTTCTATGGGGATTTATGATTATTTGTTGATTCATTGTTTTTTTTCAGTTTTTAGGTTTTTATGGGTTTTTTATAAATTTTTAACATTTTTTGTGTTTAAAGGGTTTTTATTTTTTAGATGTTTTGAGGATCTTTATGTGTTTTAAAGGATATTAGTGATTTTAGGGTATTTTATGGTTTTTTGGTGTTTTTAGGGTTTTTAGGATCATTTTATGGGTTTTTATGGTTTTTAGCATATTTTGGGTTTTCTAGGGTTTTAAGTGGTTTTAGGTTTTAAAGGTTTTCTTATTGTTTTTCATGTATTTTGGGTTTTTATGTTTTTTAGGATTCTTGGGTTTTTATGTTCTTAGGGATTTTAGGGGTTTAGGAATTCTAGGTTTTTTTTTGGTTTTTTGGGGGTTTTTTTGAGTGTTTAGGGGTTTAAAGCTTTTTAGAGTTTAAAAGGGATTTAAATTGTTTTTAGAGATTGTAGTAGGTTTTAGAGTTTATGGTTTTTTTGGTTTTATTTTAATTTTTAATGGTTTTATTGTTTTTAGTGTTTTGAGACATTTTTAGGGATTTGACAAATTTAGTATTTTTAGGTTTTTAAGCATTTTAGGGTTTTGTGGGGTTTTTTTAGTTTCTTTCTGGGTTTTTTCATTTTTAGGAATGTTTAGGGATTTTTAAGGATTTTTTGGGTTTTTTTCATATTCATCATTTTAAGGGTTTTTTATTGTTTTATGGTTTCCTTGGGTTTTTAGGTTTTTTGAGGTTTTTAATGTTTCCATGGTTTTTTAATTTTTTAACATTTTATTATGGATTAAAGGGTTTTCAGTGTTTTTTATTTATATTTTTATGGGATTTAATAATTTTTATGGTTTTAGGGGTTCTAGGGTTATTTGGCGTTTTAAGGGTTTTAGGACTTATTAGGTTTTTTAGTGTTTTTTTTTGTTTTTTTGGTTTTAACTGTTATTATGTTTTTAAGGTTTTCTTAGGGTTTTTAGGGGTTTAGGGTTATTTAAATTTTTATAGATGTTTAAGTTTTTTTGGGTTTGTGGGATTTTAAAGGTTTTAGTTGTTTTTTTGTGCTTTTACCAATTTTATGTTTTTTTGGGTTTTAGGGTTTATTTTTATTTTTAGGGTCAGTGATGTTTTTTATAGTTTTTAAAATATTTTTAGGGGTTAAAAGGGTTTTTATAGTTTTTAGTACATTTTAAGGTTTTATAGTTTTTTGGGTTTTAAAGGTTTTAGGGGTTTGTAATGTTTTATTGGTTTTTAGGGATTTACTTGTCTTCTTAGGTGTATTTAGGGTATTTTGAGTTTTTTTGTTTTTTAAGGTTTTTAGGTGATTTTATCCTTTTAACGTTTTCTTTAGAATTATAGGGTTTTAGGTTTTTTTTTAGGGATTTTCCTGGGATGTTTTGGTTTTTTGTTGGTATTTATGGATTTTGAGGTTTTTTATGGTATTTACAGTTTTTATTGTTTTTTTTTTGGTTTTTAGGCTATTTTGAGTTTTTTAGGGTTTTAATGTTTTTATATTTTTTTAACATATTTATAGGATTCATGGGTTTATATAGTATTCAGTAGATTTTATGGGTTTTATTGGTTGTGAGGTTTTTTAAGGTTTTATGGGTTTTATGGATTTTATAGGATTTAATGTTTTAGAGGTTTTAATGTTTTTAGGATTTTTAGATATTTTGAGTTTTTTAGGATTCTTATGTTATTTAGGGTTTTCTAGTATTTTAGGTTTTTTATGATTATATTGATTTATAGTGATTTTATAGAATTATTATGTATTTATTGTGTTTCTATGGATTGACGGTTTTTAAATTTTTAAGTGTTTTTAATGTATTTATATGGTTAATGGGTTTTTAGATTATTTAGAGGGGTTTTGGGTATTTAGGGGTTTTTATGGGTTTTAGGGTCTCTTACGATTTTTTCACGTTTTTTGGTTTTTCGGGGTTTTATGTGTTTTTAGGTTTTTATGGATTTCATAAATTGTTTTAGGGTTTTAAGGTATTTAGAGATTTTTATGGATTTTTAGGATTTTTAGGGGTGTTTGGTTTTTTAACGATCATTAGGGTTTTTATGGTTTATAGAGTATTTAGGGGGTTTTTCATTTTTTTCAGATTATTAGGTGTGGTAAGTGTTTTTAGATTTTTAATGTTTTCTTAGGGGTTTTCTATATTTTTATGTTTTTTTATATTTTTAATTATATTAGGGAATATTTTCATTTTCATGGGTTTTTAGGGTTTTCTAGTGTTTTTTAGGGTTTTTAGTGATTTTGAGGGTTTTTTTGTTTTTTTGTTTTAGAGGTTTTTTAGTTTTTTAGGATTATTATGGTTTTTAGATTTTTTTAACTTCTAGGGGTTTAAATTGCTTTTAGAATTATTAGTGAGTTTGTAAGAGTTTTATAGGTTTCAAGGTCATTATTTTATTTAAGAGTTTTATAGGTTTTCAGAGTTTTTAGTGTTTTTAGGTTTTTTAGGGGGTCTGAGTTTATTTTGGTTTTTATAGTTCCCTTACGGTTTTTATGGTTTGTATGGTTTTTTATTATTTTTAGTGATTTTTAGTGATTTTCTTAGGATATTTAAGGGCATTTAATGTTTTTATGGATTTTGAAGGTTTTCAGTGCTTTTAGGGGTTTCAGGTTTATTTTCCTTTTGTGTTTTTTGGGTTTTTTGTGTTTTTTAGGTTTTTAATTGTTTTTAGAGTTTTATTTACATTTTTAAGGATTAATTTATTATATATATTTTAGTGGTTTTTGGGGTTTTATGGGTTTTAAAGGGGTTTTAAGGTTTTTAGACATTTTATTGATTTTATTAGTTTATAGGGTTTTGAGGGTATTTTATGCCTTTTAGGGGGTTTTGCATTTTTTAGGTTTTTAGGGGTATTATGTATGTTTTGATATTTAAGGTTTTATTAAGGGTGTTCGAGGGTTTTATGGTTTTTCATGTTTTTAGATATTTTTAGAGAATGTTTTGGATTTATATGGTTTTTAGGGGTTTTAGAGATTTTAAGTGGTTTTAGGGTTTTTAGGGGTTTTTGGGGTTTTTGGTTTTTTGGGTTATAGTGTTTTTTTATTTTTAGGGTCTTTAATTTTGATTATTGGTTTTATATTTTTCAAGGGTTTATAGGGTATTTATATTTTTCATGTTTTTTTCGGGTTTTTATGTGTTTTTAGGTTTTCTATGTTTTTTGGGGGGTTTTATGGGTTTTAGGGTTTTATGGTTTTTAGGGTTTTTATATATATTTAGGTTCTTATGGGTTTTAATTGTATTTATGTTAATATGTTTTTCATATGGATTATAAGGGTTTGTAATGTTAATTTTTTTGTATTTCAAGGGTTTTAGAGTTTTGTGGGGTTTTTTCGGGGTTTTTAATGTTTTTTAATTTTTTTTAAAAAAATTGGGTTTTAAAGGGTTTTTACAGTTTTTAGATTTTTAGGGGTTTTAATTTCTATTCATTGTTTTTTGGATTTTTTGGATTTTATTGTTTTTATAGGGTTTTACGGGTTTTAGGGTTATTATAGAAGATTAGTGTTTTTAGGTTTTTTATGTTTTATTAGGGGTTTTAGGGTTTTTAAATTTTTAGGTATTTTCTATTGTTTTCATGGTTTTTATAGTTTTTATTTATCTTGAGGGGATTTTGGGTTTTTAGGGGTTCTATGGTTTATTTAGGTTTTATAGTATTTTGAGTTTTTAGGGATTTTAATTTTTTTAGTGTTTTTAAATATATTTCGAGTTTAAAAGTATTTTTAGTGTTTTGGTGGGGATTTTTTGTTTTTTTAATTATTTATAGGGTTTTTATGGTTTTTTGAATAATAGGGGTTTTAGGGGTTTTTAGCATTTTTTAGGGTTTTTAGGGTTTATGTATTTTTTGGTTTTGATGTTTTCTTTGGGGTTCTCAGTTTTTTTGTGTTTTTAAAGAAATTTTGGGTTTTTTATGATTTCTATGGGGTTTTTTGGGTTTTCTAGTGTTTGTATAGTTTTTAGGGTTTTATGTTTTTTTTGTTTTTTAAATTTTATTGATTTTATTTGGGTTTTAATTGTTTTAAGTGATTTTAATGTTTTTAGGGGTTTAAAGGGTCATTATAGTTTTTAGTGGTTTTTATAGGTTTTTGGGTTTTTAAAAATTTTAGTTATTCTATAATTTTAGGTGTTTTATACTGTTTAAAGGATTTTAATGTTTTTTAGAATTTTTATGGTTTTTAGGTGTTTTAATTTTTTTAGAATTTATGGATTTCTTTGGGGTCTATAGGGTTTTAGTTTTTTTATTTTTAGGGAATTTAAGGTCTTTCAAAGGAATTTTTTAGGGTTTTTAATGTTTATATATATTTTGAGGGGTTTTAGTGTTTGTAGGGTTTCTAAGGTTTTTTGGTTTTTTGGTTTTTATAGTTTTATTATTTTTTAGGGGTTTCAAGGGTTTAAAGGGTTATTATAGTTTATAGTGATTTTTAGGGTTTTAGTGGGTTTTAAGGGGTTTATGGGTTATTACGGTTTTTAGTATTTTTAGGGTTTATTTTGGTTTTTAGGAGTTTTAAGAGTGTTTAGGTTATTATGATTTTATTAGGGGTTTTAGGGTTTTTAAGGTTTTTAAATATTAGATATTCTAAGTAATGTTTTGGATTTTTATGGTTTTAATGTTTTTTTTAATATTTGTTGGTTTCTTTAGGGTTTTAGGTTTTTTGTTGTTTTTAGGGGGGTTTTTTGTTTTTTGGGTTTTTATGTATTTTAGAGGTTTTTTTAAATTATTAGGGGTTTAAGGGTTTTCAGTGTTTTTGGTGGGTTTTTGGTTTTTATGGGTTTTTGTGGTATTTTTTCCTAGGAAAATAGTACATAGTATATAAAAAAGGGAAAATGAATTGAATTAAAAAAGAAATCACATAAGGGTTCAAATAGCTATCCTGAAGGTTAAGAAGTCACCCAATAGTGGATAAGAAATAGAAAATTTAAAACCACCTAAGAACCTTGTGATACCCCTCCAGTCAGCAACCAGATGATAAGCAAGATCCACTACCACATCGGATCAAAACCCCACCATCCAAGAACTAGATAAAATAGAGGGAAATAAGAGAAAAGACAGTAGAAAATTCTCCGCTAACCATCGTCACATGAGCCTAGCAAGCAGCCAAACCCAAAATATGTCACCGGTAGTGAACACCACAACCATATCACTAGTAAATAACCCAGAAGGGACACCAAACAGTATCCAACAACATAAGATCCAAACAAATGGGCTCCACCGAAATAGAAGAAGAACCACCAAAGCTCCGAAGAACCAATCCAGAATTCACTCTCAAAGACATCGCATCAGAGGGCATCAAAGACAGACTAAACCATAAAAATCATCCCTGAAAAGGAGAACCAAAAACACTAATAATAAAAAATACACGCACACACCACCCACACACACACTCAATCACTACCGCACCACTACCCGCACACACACACAAATACACACAAACCACCTATACTCTTAAAAACACTCAAAACAAACCCACCAATAACCCCAAACCCTACAATTAGAAACATAAGGAGAAGGCCTGACCAGAGTGATAAAAATAAACCATCCACCAAACCTGAAGCAATAATTCACCCCAAAGATCACAATCAACCATCCCCACAAGCCTATGGAACATTAAAAAAAGAAAACCCACTACCACACCAGAAAATGTATCTATCACTATACTTGAAACCTATGTACCATTAACATGAAAAATAGGAAGATCCACCATCCTTTCATCCCATTCACTAACTTCATCTTCCCAAAAAAAACAAAATCCCACCAAAAAATTGAGCAACCCCAAAAATTAGTCCAGGAACATCTGGTATCCCTTTAAAATGACATCCCAACCACAAAATTGACACCAACACCCGACTATTGTAGGTCCATTATTGAACAGAACCAAAACATACTGGCTTTCAATTGAGAAAAAATCCCAAAACCAGCTAATCCAACAGAACATGCCCCACAATCAAG
The DNA here is from genome assembly GCA_963277665.1 of Viscum album. NCBI lineage: Eukaryota > Viridiplantae > Streptophyta > Magnoliopsida > Santalales > Viscaceae > Viscum > Viscum album. Next base: position 111,571 of record CAUJRU010000225.1, read on the forward strand.
ACCATCGATCCCACTATCACGTCCAACATATCCAAACTAGCAAAATATATAGATAGAGAGAGATATTTGAAACAACAACCAGACATCCCCTGCACCCCAAAAACACCCCCAACAATCCATCAATAAGCACCTCCAACATAAGGAAACCCATCATCCCTCTACGCTAAAAATAGACCAAACATCAATCCATCACCATCTGACATGACCCATGTGGTAGAAAAAAACCACCAGCTCACCAATGACACTATCCTTCCAAACAAACAGTAATATCCCTCTCTTGCCCAAGACTCAACTCCCATCAACCAGAAAACCAAGACTCCGCAAACACGAAAGCAACCCATAACATAACCAAAAATAATAGAAGAAGCTACACTACTGAATCCCATCCATGAAAAGTAAACCCTAAAAAATAGTAGAAGATGGTTGAGGAAGATCTACACTAGACTTGCAACCATGTCGAGAATAAATATGAGAAGCAATTATTTACAACAACGAGAACCATGTTCCAACACCTTCACGCCAACTTATACAGTGAAAATAAATTAAAATTATCACTTGGTTGTGATTTTTTAATGTTTTTTATAAATTTTATGAGTTTTCTATGATTTTTATGATTTTTGGGACTTTTAGAGTTTTTAGGCTTTATATGATTTTTTTAGGATTTTAGGGGTTTATGTGATTTTATGATTTTATGGGTTTCTTTGGGATTTTTAGGATTTTTAGGGTTCATATGTTTTCTAGGTAATTTTTTGGATTTTTTCGGATTATTACGATTATTTAGGGTTTTTAGGGATTTTGAGGGTTTTTTGGATTTTACAATATTATAGTTTCTGGGGGGGGGGGGTTTAGGGTTTTTAGTTGTTTATGTTTTAATTATTTTTTAGAGTTTTTAACATTTTTAGGTGTATAATGTGTTTTAGAGTTATTTTTTGTGTTTTAGGGTATCTTGGGTTTTTTGTTTTAAATTTTTAATGGGTTTTTATTTTTTAGGGTTTTAGGATTTTTACGGTTTTTTAGGGTTTTTATATTTTTTAGGTTTTTCAAGGGTTTTATGTGTTTTTAGGAATTTACAGTTCTCATAGGTTTTTTAATTTTTTTATATTTTTAGGCAATTTTATTGATTTTTAGGATTTTTATGGTTTTTAGGGGTTTTAAGGATTATGCTTATTTTTTGGGTTTTTAGTGTTTTGTGTTTTTCTGGGGTTTTATTGTTTTTTTCAAGATTTTAGATGTCTTAATGGTTTTATTTTTTAAAATTTTTTTGGTGTTTGAAGGGGTTTTGAGTTTTTAGTGGTTTTATGTGTTTTATGGGTTTTAGGGTCTTCTATGTTTTTAGGGTTTATTATATTTTTAATGTGTTTTTAGAGTTTAAGGTTATTTATGTTTTTTTAGAGTGTTTATTTTTTAGGTGTTTAATGGTTTTAAGTGTTTTTTAGTTTTTTAAGGGTTTCATTGGATTTTTATGGGTTTTTAGGGTCTTTATCATTTTAGATATTTTTGGGTATCTTTAGGTTTTTTATGATTTTTAGGGATTTTAGGGGGGTTTACGGGTTTTTATATTTTTTATAAATTATTATGGGATTTAGTATTTTTATGGTATTTAATGTTTTTAATTTTTTTGGATTAAATGTTTTATTAGGGTTTTTTTCGGTTTTAGGGTTTTTATGTTTTTAGTTATTTTTAATAATTTTTTGGCTTTTAGTGTTTTATGTTATTTTGTTTGTTTTTAGGATTTTTCTTGGTTTTTGTTTTTTTATTTTCTTGGGTTTTTATGATTTTTTAGTTTTTTTGGGTTTTAAAGGCATTTTTCAGTTTTTAAGGATTTTAGTGATTTAAATGGTTTTAGTGTTTTTATTGGATTTTAGGTTTTTATGCGGTTTTATGAATTTTTAATATTTTATGGGTTTTAGGGTTTTAAGAGTCTTTTGGGAAGAGGATGGTTCGGGGCCAGGATATTCATGCCCCCCCAAATTTATTATAAAAAAGAAGCAGCAGAAAAGGGAGGGGCAGGGTCAATAATCCCACACCTAAAAAACCTGGACAACCCCACAAAACTCAAAAGTTCATGAAAAACCCAAAATACATAGAAAATCATAAATAGAAGGAAACGAAAAGAATCTCCGACAGAAACTCCAATCCAAACAGCCACCAGCAGTAATTCAAAAATAGCACCTTCAGTACCACCCATCCAAGTAGAAAACAACATCCCTCTTAACTGTCTCCAGCCTCCATCACCTTTTAACCAATCATATCCACCACCGACATCACAGTACCACTAGCGTCCAACATCACAAAACCACAAGCATCCAAATCACAAACCTCACCTCTACCGCCTCGTAGTGAAGCATCAACCATCGCTAAGCAGCAACATCTTTCTTCCCACCCACCTCCAAGAGCACATCTGCCACACCCAAGAGGAAGAGAACATCCATAACCAATAAACAGTATCAAAATCCATCATCCACACTGATTCACAACTAATCTATCTACATTTCCAAAATCATGAGCTCTCACGTCAGCCCGGGCCACCACACTGGGCAATTCCATCTCCATCAATACGTAACCACCAGTACTGGAAATAATAAAGAAAACTTCCTCACATTTCAGCCATGTACCTACCAACATTCCAACGCATCACACCCAGCAGCACAACCTGGGGCATAAAACTGCTAGCATCCAATGCAAGAGCATATCCACATCCTGAAAAACCCTCCCAGCAACCTAGAAACCATACAACACAACCAGCACGCGACACCTCATATAAGAACCAGTAAAAAACACCAGCATCGATGCACAACCAAACCAAACACCAGCATAGCATATTCATAAAGGAATAAGGATCCAACCAAATCTTTTAATATTATTATGATTTTAATGGGTATTTAGAGGTTTTAGTATTTTTTGGGTTTTAATTTGTTTTTATGGTTTTTAAGGGATTTTAGGGGTTCTATGGTTTTAGGGGTTTGGGGTTTTCTTAGGTTGTTATCAATTTTTCAGTTTTTATGGGTGTTAAGTTTTTTTAGGATTTTTGAGTTTTTAGGGGTTTTTAGGGATTTTAGGGATTTTTACAAATTAGTTTTTTAGCTATTTTTTTGGATTTTATCATTTTTAGGGATTTCATGGATTTTGAGGGGTTTTTTGGGTTTTTATGTTTCTTATTATTTTTAGGGTTTTATTGTTTTTTATTATTTTTTAGGGTGTTAAGTTATTTTTAGAGTTTTGTAAAAAATTTAGTGGTTAAATTGTTTTTTTTGTTTTCAGCAGTTTTTAGGGTTTTTACGGGGTCATACAGTTTCACTGGGATTTAGTTCATTTTTGTGGGTTTTAGGTTTTTTATGGATTCTAGGGACTTTTAGGTTTTGTATTGTGTTTTTTTAGTTTTAATTAATTTTTGTGTTTTGAATGTTTTATTAGGGGTTTTCAGGTTTTAAGTGATTTTGTATGATTTTTTTGGGTTTTTATGATTTTAATTATTTTAGGTGTTTTAGGGTTTTTAGGGTGTATAGGGGGTTTTTAGGGTTTTTATATATTGTATAGATTTTTATGTGTTATAAGCATTTTTATGTTTTAGGGGTTTCTTATGTGTTTTTGGTTTTTTAGGATTTTTTATGTATTTAGAGTTTTTTTGGAGTTTTATAAGAATTTTATTATATACAAATACTTTTTTTGTCATCTTTAGGGTTTTTATGATTTTAGGATTCTTTGGGTTTTTATGGTATTGTTGTGTTTTTACGATTTTTTGGAGTTGTTTATGGTTTTTTAGTCTTTTTAGAGTTTTTTTAGCATTTTTGGGTTTTAAAGGGTTTTTATAGTTTTGAGTGTTTTTTAAATTTTTTATGGATTTTGAGGAATTTTAATGTTTTTAGAGTTTTTTATTGTTTTTATGATTTTTGGGGTTTATGGGTTATTTTGGTTTTTAGAGTTTGTAAGGGTCTTCGGTTTTTATGGGTTTTTAGGGGTTTTTTGAGTTTTTAGTGTGTTTTTGTTTTTAGGGATTTTTATAGGTTTATTTGAATTTTCATTGGTTTTAGGGATTTTGAGGGAATTAAAGGTTTTAGGGTTTTTATTGTTTGTTGGGGTTATTGGGTGGTTTTTTTTTTAATTTTTATGGGTTTTAAGGTATTTTTCTATTTTTAATATTTTAAGGGTTTAATGGGTTTTTATATTTATTAGTTGTCTATATGGTTTTTTGTCAGTTTTTATGGATTTTTAAGGGTTAAGGTGTTTTTATGGTTTTTAGGGGTTTTAGGGTTTTCGTTGGGTTTTTATCCTTTTCAGGGTTTAGGGGTTTTAATTATGTTTAGGGTGTGTTGATTTTCTTATTATTTTCATTGTTTTTTTGGGAATTTTATATTTTTAGTTTTAGTGATTTTATTAATTTTTTTTTTTTTTTGGGTTTTTATAGATTTTTTGGGGTTTTAGTGTTTTTAGGATTTTATTTGGATTTTTTGGGTTTTTTGGGTTTTAGGGGTTATTTGATTCTTATTATTATGATCAAGGGTTTTTAGTGTTTTTAATGTTTAGGGGTTTAAAGGGGTTTTAGTGTTTTTAGTTGGATTCAGGTGTTTTATTAGATTTAGTATTTTTTAGGCTGTTATGGGTTTTTATTGTTTTTAGGGATTTTGGGTTTTTAGCATTTTTAGTTTTTACTGGTTTTTAAGTTTTTTTTTATGTTATTATCATTTTATTTGGGTTCATTATAGGTTTTAAGGGATTTTTACATTTTATAAGATATTAGGGAATTTTTTTGTGTTTTAGGGTTTGATGGAGGAATTTTGCGGGGTTTTAGGGTTTTTAGGGGGGGGGGGGTTATGGTTTTTATCTTTTTAATATTTTTAGAGGTTTTATGAGTTTTTAGGATTTTTAAACTTACTTAAGTATTTCAGGTTTTTAGGGTTTTTTATATTTTTTGGTATTTTGTGTTAATATTATATTTTTATGGGTTTTAATGATTTTAGTGATGTTGAGGATTTTTAGGGTTTTTAGGGACTTCAGGGTTTTTATGGTTTTTGGGTTTTTAGTGTCTTTTTTGAGTTTTCTGGATTCTACGGCTTTTCTAAATTTTTTATAATTTTTATTATTTAAAAAGGTTTTAGATATTTTAGTCAGTTTTTAAGTGTTTTAAATTTTATAGGGGGTTTTTATGATTTTTATACTTTTTATGGGTTTTATGTTTTAATCATTTATAAGGTTTTTACAGTGTTAAAGTTTTTTAGGTTTTTAAGGATTCATAGGGATTTTCATGGGTTTATGGTTTTTATGTTTTTATGGATTTTTGATTATTTTCTAACAATTTTATTGTTTTCTAGTGTTTTTGGGATTTTAAGGGGTTTTAGGCATGTTTACGGGTTTTAGGATTTTTTAAATTTATGTTTTTTTGAGTTATTTTGGTATTTTTGGTTTTTTAAAGGATTTAACATTTTTATGGGTTTAAAGGGTTTTTTGAGTTTTTATTGTTATATTGTGTTTGTATTGGTTTTCATGGTTTTAATGGATTTTAAGGGATTTTTTGGGTTTTCAGAGGGTTTTATAAATTTTTTTGGATTTTTTGGTCTTTTAGGAATATTAGGTGTTTTTAGATTTTTATGGATTTCTTATGCTATTTTGGGTTTTTTTTTCAATTTTTTCATTCTTCTGGGTTTCTAAGAATTGATTATTTTTTAATGGTTTCTTATATTTTTAGGGATTTTGAGGGGTTTTTGTGTTTTTAGGGTTTTTAGTGTTTTATGGGTTTTTTGGGGATTTTCGGTTTGTGTGTTTTTTGGATTTTTAGGTATATTATGGTTTACATTTTTTTACGGTTTATAAATTTAACAGTTTTTTTGAGTTTTTAGTGGTTTTTTAGGGTTTTAGGGGTTTTATGGGATTTAAGGGGATTTTATGGTTTTAGTGTTTTTTAGGGTTTTTATGGTGCTTTAGGGTTTTTAGATTCTTTAGGATTTTTAAGGGTTTTAAGTGTTTTTATTTTTTTTAGGATTTCATAGGGTGTTTATAGTTTTTTTCATTTTACTATTTGTAAGTATTTTTATGAATTTTATGGATTTTTAGTGTTTTTAGTGATATTTGGGTTTTGAGGTTTTTATGATTTTAGCGTTTTTAGGTTTCCTGAGGATTTTAATTATTTTTACTTTTCTATGTTTTTTGTAGGGTTTTTCATAGTTTTAATGGTTTTTAAATTTTTATATATTTATAGGGAATTTTAGTCTTTTATGGGTTTTAGAGGTTTTTCGATTTTGAGGGGTTTTAGTGATTTTATGTTTTTTGGGGGTTTTGAGGTTTTTTGGTGTTCTTAGCTTTTTAGCCTTTTTAGGTTTTTAGTGGTATAATGTTTTTCTAGGATTTTAAGGCGTTCTTATTGTTTTTTTGGTATTTAGAGGTTTTTATATTTTTTGGTATTTTTAGCGTGTTTTTTGAATTTTTTTTTTGTTTTTTGGGTTTTTATAGATTTGAGGGGTTTGGGGTTCTTATGGGTTTTTAGGATTTAGTTTATTTAGAGTTTTTGAGGGTTTTATTGTTTTTAGAGTTTTTAACTCTTTTATGTGTTTAAATGCTTTTATAGTTTTTAGTGTGGTTTAGTGTTTTAATGGGGTTTTAAGGATTTGTGTGGTTTTTAGGGGGTTTTAGGGTTTTAGGGTTTTTAGGTATCGTTAGGGGTCTTTACGATTTTTAGTGTTTTTATGTTTTTCGGGGGATTTTACAGTTATTTTGGGTTTATAGTGTTTTGATGATTTTTATCGCTTTTATAGATTTTAGGGATTTGAATGGTTTTTAGAAATTTTTATGGTTTTGGGGTTTTTGGGGGAGTTTTAGGGTTTTTGTTGAGTTTTTCGTTTTTTAAAGGGTTTTTAATGTTTTTAATATTTGTAGGAGTTAGACAAGTTTTTAAATGTTATAGTGGGTTTTTTGCGGTTTATGGGATTTTAGGGGTTTTATGGGTTATAAATGTTTTAAGGATTTTAGTAGTTTTAGGGTTTTAGGGAATTTTTGGTGTTTTAGGGTTTTAGTGTTTTTAGGCTTTTTATGGGCTTTATGTTTTTTTGGATATTGAATTTTTTTCTTTGGGTTTTTCATGTTTTTTTGTTTTTTACATTCATAGGGACTTTAATTGCTTTTTTAATATTTTTTTAGTTCTTAGGTTTTTAGTGATTTTGAGGGTTTTTATGGGTTTTTTATGTTTTTTAGTAATGTTATTTTTTTTGGTGTTTTTAGATTTTAGGGTTTTTATAGGTTTTGGGGTTTTTGAAATTTTTTTGGGTTTTAAATGGTTTTTAGATATTTATTGTTCGTTTGTGTTTTTATGGGATTTTAGGATGTTTATGTTTATAGCGGTTTTTATGGGTTTTACTATTTTAAGGCTTTTTACGATTTTTAGGTTTTTCATTTTCATTATTTTTTTAATAGTTTTAAGTTTTTAATGGGTTATTATGTTTTGTTTGGGTTTTTCATGTTTTTTACCATATTAATGATTTTTTTGGGGATTTTTTAGGTTTTTTATGGTTTTTTGGGTTTTATAAAACTTTAGTATTTTTAGGGTTTAATGGTTTTTTGAGTTTTTTTGTTTTTTAGGACTTTTAAGGATTTTAAGTATTTTCAGAGTTTTTAACATTTTAAGGGGTTTTAAGGGTTTATAGTGTTTATAGTTGTTTATTAGATGGTTTGTGTATTTTTAATGTTTTTTGGGTTATCTTCTTTCTAGGGGGTTTTTGGGTTTTTAGGGTTGTTTTTGGGTTTTGAGGGTTTTTAGAATTTTTAGGTGTTTATAGGTTGATTTTTGTTTGTTTTTAAGGGTTTCCTAGGGTTTTTTTGGGTATTATGGGTTTTTAAAATTTAATGTATTTTTAATATTTTTATTGTTTTTAATGATTTTGAGGGTTTTTATAGTTTTTATGGGTTTCTATGATTTTTTGGATTTTTTATTTTTGTCTAGGTTTTTATGGTTTTTAAGAGTTGTTCAAAATTTTTATTGGTTGAAGGGTTTTTATGATTGTTAGTTATATTTTTGGGTTTCATTGTGTTTTTAGTGTTTTTAATATTTTTGGGTTTCTTATGGTTTTTTAGAATTTTATGGGGTTTTATAATTTTTAGGTTTTCAGGGGTTTTAATTATTTTTATGTTTTTTATTGTTTTTTAGGATTTCTAGAGGTTTTAAATTGATTTACAATTTTAGTTATTCTCTGTGTTTTTAAGGATTTTCATGTTTTTAGGGTAATTTGGGATTTCGAGGGATTTTGAGGTTTTTATGATTTTTAGGGGTTTTATTTTATATTTGGGTTTTAGGGGGGTGGGGTTGTGTTTATTGGTTTTTTAAGGTTGTTAGAATTTTTAATTATTTTAAGGGCTTTACTGGGTTTTTATTGTTTTTATTTTTTTTAGTGTTTTTATGGGTTTTTAATTTTTTTTCTGGTTTTAGGGGTTTTATGGATTTACGGGTATTAGGGACTTTTTTAATTATATTTGGATTTTATCTTTTTCATATTTATTATGGGTTTTAACTATTTTTAGGGTTTTTATGATTTTTAATGGTTTTTAGGGTTTTCTATGTTTTTAGGGAATTTTGAAGGATTTTTAGGATTTTTATGGTTAAAAGGGTTCTTATGAATTTTTTGGGATTTGGGGTTTTTTAGTTTTTTCTGGGGTTTTAAGGGTATTTTATGTTTTGAAGGAGATATTTATGGGTTTAAAGGTTTTTATAGTTCTTAATGTTTTAAGGGTTTATAGGGTTTTATATTTTTTAGTTTTCTTAGGGGATTTATGGGGTTTGGGGTTTTTTATGTTTTAAAGGAGTGTTTAGGGTTTTTATGGTTTTTTAAAAAATTTCATGTTTTTAAAGGTTTTAAGATTTTTTAGTGTTTTTTGGGTTTTTTGGGTTTTTAGGGGTTTTATGGTTTCTAAAGTTTTTCATGTTATTATATTTTAGGGGTTTTTAGGGTTTTTTAGAGTTTTTAGTATTTTTAATGTATTTAAGGTTTTATAAGGGGGTTTTAGTGTTTCATGGTTTTTTATTTGTCTATGTACTTTTAGGGATTTTTCATATTTTTATGTTTTTTATAGTTTTGAGGGTTTTTAGGGATTTTGAAGGATTTTAGTCGTTTTAGGGACTTTTGGAGGTTTTGTGGGTTTAGGGGTTTTTTGATTTTTTTAGGTTTTTATAGTTTTTAGTGTTTTTAATGTTTTTAAGGTTTTAAAGGAATTTTAGACATTTTTTGTGTGTGTTTATGGTTATTATGGTTGTTAAGGATTTTAAATGTTTTTAGGGGTTTTTAGGGATTTTGGTGTTTTTTAGGGTTTTTTTGGTTTTTTGGTTTTTTAGGGGTCTTAAGTGTTTATAGGGTATTAAGATTTTGTAAGGGGTTTTTTATGTTTTTTATTATTTTTAGGATTTTAGGGTTGTTATGGGATTTTTATGATATAATTTATTTTTATTGTTATTAGGTATTTTGATGGTTCTTAGGGGTTTATGAGTTTTATGGGGTTTTAATGGTGTTTTTTGGTTTTTAGGGGTTTTGGTGTTTTAGGGATTTTAAGATGATTTATAGTTTTTTTATCTTTTATTGGTTTAAAGGGTTTAGTGTTTTAGTGGTTATTTGGATTTTAATTGTTTTTAGGGTTTTAAAGTTTTTAGATGTTTTTTTTTTGTGTGTTTTTTGGTTTTTAGGGTTTTATTTGGGTTTTTAGTGTTTTTAGGTTTTTAGGTGTTTTATGTGTTTTGAGGATTTGATGGTTTTCTTAGGAGGTTTTACATTTTTTATGGTTTTTATTTTGTTATGTATTTTAATGAGGTTTTTATAATTTTAAATTCCTACTACTTTTTTAGTGAATTTTATTGTTTTTTGAGTTTATAGGATTTTTAGGGTTTTATGGTGTTTTGGGGGTTTTATATTTTTTCCAGTTTTTAGGTGTTTTAAGGGTTTTTAAAATTTTTATGGCTTTTTCGGTTCTAAGAGGTTTTTAGAGTTTGTAGTGTGTTTTTAGGGTTTCAATAGGCATTTATGTTTTTTTAGGTTTTTATTGTGTTTTATGGTTTTAAGGTTCCTTACGGTTTTTTTGAGTTTTAGGGTTTTAAGCCTCTTATGTATTTTCATTATTTTAAGTGTTTTTAGGTTTTTAATGTTTTATTAGGGGTTTTCTGAAGTTTTAGGTTTTGTCATGTTTTTAGGGAATTTTAGGTGTTTTAATAATGTTTATCATTTTTTGTTTCTTAGGGGTTTTAAGGATATTTTGAGGGTTTTAGGGGTTTAAAGGGTTTTTAGCATTATTTATGTTTTTATAGGGATTAAATGTATTTTGGGTTTTAAAATTTTCTTTGGGGTTTTCACTGTTTTTTTTCATTTTTTAGGATTTTATGGATTTATATGGTTTTAGGGTTTTTATGGTTTTCAGGGATTTTAGGATATATTGGGGATTTAGGGTTTCAATTGTTTTTTGGGATTTTTTGAGTTTTTTATCATCTCCATGTTTCTTATTAGTTTTTAACATTTTTAGGTTTTTAAATGGTCAATATATTTTTTAGTGGTTCTATATAATTTTTGGGTTTTTTGATGTTTCAAATGTTTATAGGGGTTTTTTGGGTTTTTTAGGGTTTTTGGGGTTTTTTGTGTTAATCAATTTTTAGGATTTTAGGGGTCCAAAGTGTTTTGGGGTGTTTAATGTTTTATTATGGTTTTTATATTTCAAGGTGTTTTTTATGTTTTAGTAAATTTTAGATCTTTTTTTAGGTTTCTTATGATTTTTTAGTATTTTAAGGTTTTTTGGGTTTTTATTGATTTTATGGGTTTTTTGGTTTTTCAGATTATTTTTTTGTGTTTTTAGGGGTTTTAAGGTTTTATAGTGTTATTTATAATTTGTCATGGTCTAATTGGATTTTAACGTTTTATTGGATTTTTATGGTTTCTAGGGTTTTTGGTCTTTTTTTAGATTTTAGGGGTTATAGGGTTTTTAGTGTTTTTGAATTTAAAGGGTTTTTATGAGTTTTTAATGTTTTTAAATTTTTAAGGATTTCATAAGGGTTATCTAGGATTTTACTTTTTAATATTTTAAGGTATTTTAAGGTATTTTAAGGAATTGTTATGATATTTATAGATTTTAAAGGTTTTATGAATTTTTAGGGTTTAAAGTTTTTTTGTATTTATGGGTTTATTTGTTTTTTAGGAGTTTAATGGGCTTTGTTAGAGTTATTATCATTTTAGGGGCATAAATGGTTTTTAGAATTTTTAGTGTTTTTTTGGTTTTCTAGGTTTTTATGTTTTTTTAAATTTTTAGGGGTTATTTTGTTTTTAAAAGGCTTTAGGGTCTTTGCCACTTTTAAAAGTTATAGGGTTTTTAGTGTTTTTTGGTTTTTTCAGGGTGTTAAGAGTTTTTCGGGATTTTATATTTTCAATACTTTAAGGAAATTTTCATCCCTTTCTGATTTTTTTTTATTTTTAGCAATTTTGATATTTATTGGGGTTTTTTGGTTTTTTGGTTTTTTTGTTGTTGGGTTTTTTGAGTTTTTAGGGTTTTTATGGTAATTATAGGTTTTAAAAATTTTAGGGGTTTAAATGGTTTTTTGAAATTTTAATGGGTTTTTATGTTTTCTAACATTTTAGGGGATTTATGTTCTTTGGGTTTTTATATTTTTTTAGGGTTTTAGAATTTCTACAATTATTAGGATTTTATGGGTTTTAGTGGATTTCAGTTATTTAATGTTTTCTTTGGAATTTTTAGAAATGTTAACGTTTCATATGTTTTTATATATTTTTATATATTTTTTGAATTTACGTGGTTATTAGGGGTTTATTCATTTTAGGGTGTCTAGGGGTATTAGGTTTTAATGGTATTTTTTCAGTTTTTTGGGGTTATTCAGTTTTTAGGGTTTTGGGTTTTAAGCATTTTTATGGGTTTATAGTGTTTTTAGATTTTTAGTGTTTTTTTTTTGAAATTTTTTTGTGTTTTTAGGGTTTTTACTATTTTAAAGTGTTTATGGTTTTCACGGGTTGTTTGGGGTTTTATTTTTTTTTTAGGTTTGTTTTCATTTTAAGTATGTTTAGGGATTTAAAAAGTGTTTTTTTTTGTTTTTATGGTTTTCTTAGGGGTGTTTAGGGTTTTAGAATTTTACGTTTTTATATATTTTTAATATTTTTAATGTTTTTAAGGGATTTTGTGAATTTGAGGGTATTTTTAGAGATTTGGAGTCTTTAGGGTTTTTATGGTTTTTTGGGTTTTTAGGGGTTATTGAGTTTATTTTGTTTTTATGGTTTTAGGGATTTAAAGGGTTTTTAAAGTTTTTATTGGTTTTTTTGGGATTTGTGGGTTTTTATGATTTTTATGGGTTTTAGGGGTATTATGGTTTTTAAAATTTTTAGGGTTTTGAGGTTTTTGGATTTTTATAGTTTTTAATATATATTTTTGTATTTTACATGTTTTTATGGTTTTCTTAGTGTTTTTCTTTTTTTAAGGCATTTTTTGCTTTTATGATTTTTCAGGTTTTTTAATATTTTTTTAGATTTTTATGATATTTGGAATTTTATGAGGGTTATTATGGGCTTTTAATTTTTTTTGGGTTTTTTTTGGTTTTTTTGTTTTATTAATGTTTTCTGGGTTTAAAGGGGTTTTATAGTTTTAGTTATTATTTAGGTTGTTTATAAGTTTTTAGTGTTTTTTATGGTTTTTATGGGTTTTATGATTTTTAACTATTTCAAAAGTTTTTTTAAGAGTTTATTAGTGTTGTCAAGGTTTTTAGGCGTTTATACACTTTTTGATATTTTTAGGGCCATTTAGGAAATTTATTATTTTTAGGGATTTTAGGTATTTTGGGGTTTTTAGGGTTTTTTGGTGTTTTAGGGTGTTATGTATTTTTTTGTATATTGTGTTTTTGAGATTTTTTGGGTCTTTAATACGTAAATGTTTTTAAAAATATTAGGGGTTTAAGGGCAAAGAAGGTGCGTTCCAAGCAGAAAGCTTGGCGCCTCAATTAATAAAAAGAAAAGGTACAAAATATTACAGGGGGACTTGTACATTCGTGTGCGGGTAGCACCCATCATGTCAGAGGCTACATGAGACGTGCAAAGGGAAGGAGCAATGAATGACCACCGTGAGCAGCATTCTTCAATATCCATCTTGGAGAGAGCATCGGCCACCATATTGACTTCCCTATATGCATGAGAGATCCTGAGAGTTAGGTTCTTGGATAGGATAAGGCATTCAATCCACTGAGGAAGAAGCCGCCATGGAACCTTCCTTGAGTTTTGGCGAAGCGCCTCCACTGAAAGCATTGAGTCCGATTCGATCCATAGATGCAACCACCCAAATTGAATTGCAAAATGAACAGCCATGATAATAGCCCAAAGCTCTGCCTCATAAGCACATCCATTCCCAATATAGTGATAGAAAATACCCTTGACAAATCCTCAACAAGTACGGAAGACCCAACCACGACCTGAAGGGCCTGGTGAGCCTGCTATCGCACCATCAACATTAACTTTGATCCATGATGGGATTGGTGGAATCCATCTAATGTACTTCATCAAAATTGGTTTTTTCCACCTGCCAGGGACAACATGGGTGCGGAGTGTAACAAGATCATTGAAGCAGTTGTTCATTGTACCTGATTGGAGACTCCCAGCCAGCCGAACAACACTATGCATGGAAATAATACCCTCATGTGTGGAGCAGGATTTGATCTGAAACATAGCATAATTTCTTGTAGCCCATAGGAAAGAGACAATGGATGCCGATGCTGCAAGAAGGAGGTTATGAAGATGCTCACTGCAGCTAAAATCATTGATAAAAATCATCCGCTGAGAAAAGGTTCCAGGAGGTAAGCGGAGACAAAAAACATCCTGCATGTAGCTCCATAATCTGTGTGCAAGATTGCAATCAATAAAGAGGTGTTGTATGCTTTCAGCACCTCGCAAACAGATGCTGCAGACCGAGGCAATCTGCAACCCAGTTTTTTAAAGCTGACCATGCATAGGCAACCTACGCCTCCAAATTTTCCAAACATGAAGAAAGTGTCTAAGGGGAATGAATTGACACTTATATTTCAGAATCCATAAGGGGGGGTCAGGACCTTGCCAGCATTCATGCTCGTAGAAACCCCTTGCAGTGAGCTGGCCAATCAGATCCGGCTTCCATAGGAGAGTGTCCGAATCAACGTAGTTGTAACAACGGATCTAGGAGATGATGTGTGATGGCAGAATTCCATGCAGCTCCATCAGCCTGGCATTGAGCTCATTGATAGTCATGTATTTTAGACCTTGTGGAACTTGGATAAGTTCATGCAGAGGACAATCGAGCCAAGGTGTGAGCCAGCAGTTCAGATTGGATTTTCTTGAAACAGTCCAGATAGATTGAGAGATAATATTCTGAAATGAGGATTTAATTGTGGTCCATACCGAGGAGAGCATATACCCAGTGTAGCCATTACACAAGTGGGCAGTGTATTGTTCTTCAAGAAAATCCAGCTCACCTTCCTTGTGCACGAAGAGATTCCAGGTGAATTTAGACAATAAGGCCTCATTTAAATCCATGAGCTCTTTAATTCCAAGACCACCCATGTTAATGGGTTTGATACAGTCTTTCCATGCAACAGTTACCAATTTCTTTTCACTAATGCATCTTGTCCATGCAAAGTTTCGAATCTTGGCTTGAAGGGATTTGATCAGACTTACCGGAAATCTATATAAAGAGATGCCATGAACAAACTTTGATGTGATAACGGAATTGATAAGGCAAACTCTGCCTGCTTGAGACATAGACTTTCCCTTCCATTTAGCTAGCTGCTGGGTGATATCAACAGAAATGATTTCCAAGTGGTAGCGCTTTCCCTCTCCCAGAAGAGGGGAACCCCTAGGTAATTAAAAGGCAGAGATCCTTTTTTAACGCCAATACATCTAATGATTCTGTTTTGCCTCACTGAGGGGTACCATTTCCCAAAAACAAAAAATGATTTACACCAATTGATTGCCTGCCCAGCAACATCTTCATAGTGATTAAGGATTTTCCGGATAGCTGAGATAGTTCGCATATTAGCCTTCCCAAATAGAAGAATATCGTCAGCATAAAAAAGGTGTGAGGGTACATAGGAGTCCTTGCTGGCTTTGAAAGGGCAATATAATCCAGCCATCATTGCATGTGTAACAATATGACTCAGGTAATCTTCTGAAAGTGAAAAGACAATTCCAGAGAGAGGGTCTCCCTCTCTGACCCCTCGTGAACACTGAAAAATCCTTTTGGTACCCCATTAATCAGAACAGAAATTCCAGCACTCTCCAAAATAGAAGAGATCATGATGATAAATTTGGATGAGAAACCATACATACCCATCACCCTGAATAGAAAATTCCACTTAAGGGTATCAAAATCTTTGGATATATCCAGTTTAAGAGCAAAGGTCCCATATTTGACTTTCTTTCTCATGATATTCACTCCTTCAGAGGCCATATATAAACAGCTTTGAATGTTTCACCCAGGAACAAAGCCAAATTTATTAGTAGTGATAATGGAACCAACAAACTTCCCCAACTTGGTGATGATGATTTTTCTAATAATATTTGGAATGGTGTTTCGAATGGAAATGGGACGAAAGTCACCGATGTCAATAGAAGCTTCTTTTTTGGGAAGCAGAGAAATGAAGTTAGAGTTGGCTCCAAATGGAAATGATCCTGAGATGAAGAACTCCCTGACTGCATTGGTAATTTCTGCATGAAAGATATCCCAATAAAAGATGAAGAATTTGTTGGTGAATCCATCCGGTCTAGCGGAACTTTCAGAATTGAGAGAGAAGAGACAATATTTGACTTCATCTTCAATAGTAAGAGAGGTCAGATCATTGTTCTGTGAGTCATTCACACACTGCTCAATACAGTCGGCAACCAAGGCCGAGGGAGGGGTACCATCATCATTATAAAGAGATTTAAAATGGTCAACAACAGCATCAGAGATCTATTTCTCCTCAAAAAAGGTTACCCCATTGATTCGGATACAATTAGGTCATTTATAGACCCTTTTCTCCCGTTGTAAGTGATGAAAGAACTTTGAGTTTCTGTCACCATCCTTGAGCCATTGAGCACTGAATTGGTGCTTTTCCAGATTCTCTTTGAGAGCAAGAAGATCATCAAGCTTTTTGTGAAACGAAAGTTCCTCATGAGTAGGAACATCCCCCTACTGATTGTTTTCTTGGAAAAACTCCAGATGAGATTGCGCATCATTGATCTCCTCATCAATTCTGGAGAAAGAGAGCTTACTCAAAGCTTTAAGAAGGCTTTTGATTCTCCTAAGCGTTGAGGAAACCAAAAAGTAAGGAGAGCCATGGAAAGTGGAGTTCCATCCCTCAAGAACAACTTCCCTACATCCTGGGATTGAGAGCCATGCATTGTTGAATTTGAAGGGTAAGGGAGAAAGTCTCCTAATATCCTCCCGAATGGAGACAACAATGGGATTATGATCAGAGTTAAATTTAGGGAGAGTAAACCTTGAGATTTCCAATGGAGTACCAGCATCATTGACGTGAATGAAGCACCTATCAATTTTACCGGCTTGCCTCCCATATACAGTGAACCTTCCCCAAGTAAATTTGGAGCCTACCATAGGAACTTCAATGAGATTACATTGATCTACACAATACTGAAAATCTTGAGCAGCAGAACGGAGAAAATGGGGGCCAGTTTTTTCATCAGGACTCAAAACAACATTGAAGTCACCAGTGATGACCCAATTGTGATTCATGTTCTCACTGAGGGCTGCTAAATCTGCCTAGAGTTCTCTTCTTATGATGTAAGAGCAAGAGGCATAGACAAAAGAGAAGGTGAGGGGAATGTCCTGCATCCGGATGTGAAATGAAATAACCTGGTGACAAATCTCAAAAGACTCAAGCATCAAGTCATTGTATCGAAGCACCCATAGTGATTCAATATTACCAGAACCTCTATTATGAGCAATAAATGAGTACCCAAGTGACGCCCAGTTGAAACCCTTCCAGTGATAAAATCTAATAAGAGGCTCAGCAATGGCCACAAGATAGGGTTTGTTGACAGAAAGGAAATGTCGAAGGACTACTGCAGTGCGAGAGTTCCCAGTCCCCTGAAATTTTCAAAAAAGCAGCTTTATTGACTAGAGTTTGAGTTGCCTCTTTGGCGAGGCATGCCTTTTGTATTCTTGGAAGGGGCACCTTTACTTTTCCCTCCCTGCTTTGGAGGTCTTCCAAGAGGTTTCTTAATGACTGGCTCAATGTTTGGCAACTCATGAGTAGAGGCCATAGGAGCATCCTCAAGGATAACATCTTCATATTGGCTATCATCAACTTGATCATCCTAGAATTCCCCAGATAGGGGGGAGAAGGCATTAGTAAAACAGATCCCTTCATTATGAGGATTTCCAGTGAGTTTGGCCTTATTAGAAATTCCTACAGGAACATGAGAAAAGACCTCAACCATATCAGCAAGAGTAGGTGCATCCGACTAAGCAGTTGCATCGTGTACTCTGCCGGGTGAGTGAATTCAAGGAGAAGAAGAATCCGATAATGCAGCAATCCCCGGAGGGGCCCCAAGCAGAGGAGCACCATCAGAAATCATAAATTACTCAGCAGAAGCATATGCTATATGCACATCATGCACGCTGCTGACTACAGGAGTGGATTGGGGAGGCTGAGCAGGTGCACCATATGCACTGCTGAAATTAGCAGTTGCATCAGGCTGGACACACGACAGATGCTCAGCAGGGGACACAATGGTCAATGGATCTGAATTAGCCACAGTAGAGGGAGCACCTGTAGAAATCATAACCTGCTCAACTGGATCCACCGATATTCAAGAGATGAGAGACAAGATAGTTGTATCATTGACACTGGCAGCAACTATTCGGTCATCGGTATCCACTACTATGCAGGAATCAGGAGGCTGAAAAGGTACAACATGGACACTACTGGAAGATGCAAGACCAGGTGCATCAGGCTGGGCAAGTGAAGTTTTCACAATAGGAAGAACAACAGAGGCTCCAGGAGAGGTAGAAACTGTATGAGCAGTATGCCAAGCATTGGGAGCATTAGAATCCCTAACCAGAGTCGAATAAATGGGATCCCAAACCTTCTCAAGAACAACAGATTGGTCTGCGACCCCACTTGTTCCTGCATTGTTGCTTCCAACTTGCAGGGGGGAGAAAAAGAATTCACCGCATCATTCTGGGTTTCATTATTGTTCAAAGCTTGACATGACCCATCCTCATTCCCTCGCACGTTACAAATGTTACAAGTCTTCAATCTCCTGCATTCATTGATAGAGTGACCAAGAAAGAGACAATTGCTGCAGAACTTGGGTCTTCTTTCATACTGTATTTCCAGCACGATGCTGTCATCCAGAGTGTTCAGCACCACTTCTTCAACCAAATTATTGTCCATGTCAATTTCAATAAGAACTCTAGCATAGTGACCAAATCTCGGATTATCAGTTTCCCTATCAATCCGAATAGGAAAACCAACCGAGGAGGAAATGTCCCACAAAATTCAAGGGTGCCAATATAGCCAATTCAATTTGCAAATACGAATCCAGACCTGGGAAAAAGAATTTTTGATGCTTGTTGGTTGGTAGGGTTTTTTAAATTTTTGGTGTTTTGTGGGTTTTAGAGTTTTTAGTGTTTTTATCATTTTTAGGTTTTTTTATTTTTTATGGTTCTTGGGGTTTTAATTATTTTTATGTTTCTACATTTTTCTTATGGTTTTCAAGGTTTTATGGTTTTTAATATTTTTAGGGATTTTGGGGGATTTTTAATCATTTTTATCATTTTTGGGGGTTTTCTGGTTTTCTAGTTTTTTTAATTTTTAAAGACGTTTTTTTAGTTTTTAGGGGTTTTATGGTATTTTATAGTTATTTAACGTTTTAGGGTTTAAAAAGTGTTTAGAGTATTCATTATGTTTTAAGGGTTTAATGGGGTTATAGGGGTTTTAGGGATTTCAGGGGGTTTTATTTCTTTTGGTGTTTTTTAAAGATTTTTTTGGGCTTGTGGGGCCTTTATTGTTTTTAGGGTTTTTAGCATTTTTATGGTTGTATGTTTTTAGGAGTTTAGGGATTTCATAGTGGTTTCTAGGGGTTTTAGGGTTTTTACATTTTTATGGATTTTTAAGGATTTTTATGTATTATTAATTTTTTTTGGATTTTATGGATTTTGAGGGTATTTTGGGTTTAATGGTTTTTCAGGGTTTTAGCGGTTTTTATGTTTTTAGGAATTTCATGATTTTTAGGTTTTTATGGTTTTGTAAGGGGTTATCAGGGTTTTAGCAATTTTATTAGGGTTTTTATTAGTTATTAGGGTATTTAGTGTTTTTTTGATTTATGTCTTTGAATGATTTTTTTGGGATATTATGGTTCTTTTTGAGTTCGTAGATTTTTTATGATTTTTTTGAGTTTTTTATGTTTTTAGGGGATTATAGGGTTTTTATAGTTTTACTTTGATTTTAGGGTTTTTATGGATTTTTAAGTTTTTTATGGTTTTTAGTGTTTTATGTTTTTTTGGTTTTTATGGTTTTTACAAGTTTTTTTGGTTTTGAGTGGGTTTTATATTTTTAGGGATTTTTAGGTAATATTTATGATTTGTATGGTTTCTAGGGATTTCGAGGGGTTTTATGGGTTTTTTTTATTTTTAGAGTTTCTATGTTTTTTTGTGGTTTTTGGTGATTTTTTATGTTTTTTGGGTTTTTTTTGTTTTTTAGATTTTCAAACGTTTTAGGGGTTTAATTGATTTTAATATTTTTAGTGGTTTTTTATATTTTTATGTGATTTTATTGTTTGGGGGGGTTACGGTTTATAATGTTTTTTTGGGTATTTGGGTTATTTATTTATGTTTTTAAATTCTAAGGGGTTTAAATTGTTTTTAGTTTTTAAATATTTTATTTGGGTTATTTTTTATTTATAGTATTTTTATGTTTTTAGGGAATTTCAGGACTTTTTAGGATTTTTATTGGTTTTTAGGGTTTTATGGATTTTGAGGGGTTTTATGGTATTTTATGGTTTTTAGGTTTTTAAATGTTTTTGGGAAATTACATGGGTTGTTGAGTTTCTATGGGTTTTAAGGATTTTAGATTTTTTAACGTTTTTAGACTTTTAAAGGGTTTTTCTGTTTTTAGTGGTTTTCAAGTTTTTATGGGGTTTTATGATTTTTAATGGTTTTCTGGTTTTTAGGGGCTTTATCATCTTTTATGTTTTTTGGTGTTTTAAGTATTTTTTGGTTTTTTATGTTTTATAATGTAATTTTAGGGTTTTTAGGGTTAATAATGGTTTTTGGTATTTTTAGTGATTTTTTGGGTTTTTATGGTTTTTTACAGTTTTCTGGGATTTTGAGTGTTTTTAGGGGTTTTTTGGTTTTTATGACTTTTTTTAGGTTTTTAGGGTTCTAAAGTTGTTTCATAGTTGTTTTAATGTTTTAGGGGATTAGATGGTTTTTGTATTTTTAGGGGGTTATAGGTTTTAGAGTTTTAATTGTTTTTATGGGCATTGTGGGTTTTAGGGTTTTTAAGGATTTTTAGGCCTTTTAGAATTTTTATAAAAAATTAGGTTTTGATGGGTTTAAAGTGTTTTCCCTTTTAAGGTATTATTAGGTGTATTGATTAATTTTAGGGTTTTTAGGATTTTAGTAATTTTATTGGTTTTATGGTTTTATGGTTTTTTAGGATTTTGTGGATTTTATGGGTTTTTAGGGAATTTATGGGTTGGTTTGAGTGATTTTGGTTGTATGATTTTTTAAAAAAATAATACTTTTATTGGTTTAAAGGGTTTTTAGGGTTTTCAATGCTTTTAAGGTTTTTATGTGGTTTTAGTGGTTTATAAGGGTTTTGGGGGTTATTATGGTTCTTAGGGGTTTTGGGGGGTTTATAGGGGTTTTAGCATTTTTATGTTTTTGGGGATTTTAAATGTTTATGTTTTTATTGTTTTCCTATTTTTCTTTCAAGGATTTTAGGTTTTTATATATTTAGTGGTATTAAGGTATTTTTTGGGTTTTTACGATTTTTTAGGGTTTTGGAAATTTTTTTGTGGCTTTAGGGTTTTTATGGTTTTTTGTAGTTTTTAGGGGTTTTAAGGTTTTTAGAGTTTTTTAAAGTTTCGAAGGGGTCAAAGGGATTATATAGTATTTAGTGGGTTTTGTGGGTTTTATGGGTTTTTAATTTTCTTATGGGTTTATGGGGTTTTATAATTTTTAGGGTTTTGGGTCTTTTTTAGGTATTTTAGGTATTTTATCATTTTTTAATTTTTTGGGGTTTTAATTGTTATAATGTTTTAAGGTATTCCCTGGGGTTTTCTGGGTTTTTTATGTTTTTAGGGATATTTAGGGATTTTTTTTAGATTTTTGTTTTGCTTTTAGGGTTTATAGAGATTTGAGGGTTTTTAGTTTTTTATGGTTTTCAGTGTTTTTATGTTTTTTTTGGTTAAAGGGGTATGTTGAGTTTTTTATAGATTTTAAGGTTTTTAGTGTTTTTATCATTTTTAGGGGATTATAGGGTTTTATTATTCCAGTAATTTTTTAGGGTTCTTATGGGCATTAAATGTTTTTAGGTATTTTTAGGGTTTTGGGGGGTTATATGATTTTTAGGATCTTTCAGGGTTTTTTGAATTTTTTGAGTTTTATGTATTTTTTAGTTTTTAATTTCTTTATAAGTTCTTTTTGGGTTTTAGGGGTTTTTATGTTTTTATTTTTTATTTGGCTTTTTTATGTTCTTTTGTTTTTAGGGGTTTTTGGAATTTTGAGTGTTTTGAGGGATATATGTTTTTTTGGGATTTTTGGTATTTTATAGTTTTTTTGGTTTTTAGTGATTTTAGGTTCTAATGGTTTTCTTTTTATTTTCAGAATTTTTTATTTTTTTAAGTATTTTTATGATTTTTGAGGAATTTTTATGGTTTTTCGGTTTTTTAGGGATTTTGAGGGTTTTTCGTGGTTTTATGGATATTTTTTTTTGTTTTTACTGGTTTTCAATTTTATTATGGTTTTAATGGTTTTTAGATATTTTTTAAGGTTTTTAGGTGTTTAAAGGGTTTATATATATATATTTATATATTGTTCATGGATTTTATAGGTTTTACGGTTTTAGGGGATTTTATGGTTATCATGGTTTTTATGTGTTTTAACGTTTCTTAGGGTTTTTAGCGTATTGTAGGTTTTTTTTGGGGGGGGGGTTAGTTTATTTATTTTTTTAGTTTTTCTTTGGGCTTTTTACGTATTTGGGATTTTTTAAATCTTGAGGTATTTTTAGGGTTTTGTGGTGTATTAAGGATTGTAGTGTTTTTATGGTTTTTTTTGGAGTTTTTAGTGTTTTAAATGTATTTTTAGCTTTTTTAAATTAAGGGATATATGGTTGTTTATTGTTTTTAGAATTTTTATGGTGTTTATGGAGTTTTTGCGTTTTTTTATTTTTTGGGGTTTAATGGTTTGTAGAAGTTTTTTTGGGGTTTTAATTCCTTTTGTATTTTTTCATTTTTATATTTTTAGGGGTTTTAATATTTTAATGGGTTTAAGGTTTGATTAGGGTTTTTCAATGTATTTCTAGTTTTTAGTTTTTTTAAGTATTTTAATATATTTTATTGGATTTTAATTATTTAAGGGTTTTATGGAATTTTAGGGTTTTGTGGGATTTTATATAGGTTTAGGGGTTTTAGGGTTATCATGGTATTTTGGGGTTTTAATGTTTTTAGGTTTTTATCCATTTTAAGTGTTTTTAAGTTTTTATGAATTTCTAAGTGTTTTTAATGGTGTTTATGTTTTTAGTTTTTTGGGATTTTTATGTGCTTTCATTGTTTTGTCGAGATTTCAATGTTTTTTTATGGTTTTAGGGTTTTAGTCTTTTAGTAGTTTTATGGTTTTTTGTGTCTTTCGGATTTTTTTGATATTTACGGTTTAAATGGTTTTTAGAGTTCTTTTAATGTTTTTAGGGGTTTATAGAGTTTTAAAAAAATAGTAGTTTTTAGGGTTTTTTTATTTTTAGAGGTTTTTTGGGGTTTTTATTATTTTAGCATTTTTAAGGTTTTTTAGGATTTTTTAAAATTTTATATTTTTCTTAGGGGTTTTCCAGGATTTTAGGGATTTTTCTATTTTTTTGTATTTTAGGGATTTCTTAGTATTATTATGGATTTATGGGGTTTAGTGTAATTTAAAAATTTTAGGGGTTTAATGCGTTTTTGGAGTTTTTGTATGTTTTAGGGTTATTATGGGTTTTTATATTTTTATGGTTTTTAGGGATTTCTATGTTTTTATGGTCTTTATAGATTTTTTGGGTTTTATCATTTTTAGGTTTTTAGGGGTTTTATATGTGTTTTGGGTTTTAAGAGATTATTAGGGTTCTTTCAAGGATTTTAGGTTTTTTGCATTTTTATTTATTTTTTATGATTTGTATAGGTTTTTTAGGGTTTTCAGTGGATTTTAGGGATTTTAGGGTTTATTAGGGTTTACATGATTTTTATGGGTTTTGGGGGTTTATAGGTTTTTTGAATTATTTAGTCTTTTTAAGGACATTGAGGGTTTTTTTATAATTTTAGTAGTTTAAATAGTTTTCATGTTTTTATGGGTTTTTAGGATTTTCATGGGATTTTATGTTTTTAGGGGATTTAATAGTATTTATGGTTTTAGGGAATTTAGGTTTTTTAGATTTTTAGCCTTTTTGTGGGTTTTTAGGGGATTTTTTTTAATAATTTTAAGGTTTTCTTAGGATTTCTTATAAATTTGGGTTCTTTTGGTTTTTTTTGTTTTTATGTTTTTTAGAGTTTTATTTATTTTTTGGTGTTTTAAGGTTATTTTGAATTTTTAGCTTTTTCTGCAGATTTTGGTGTTTTTAGAGATTTTGGTGGTTTTTGGGGTTTTTAATGTTTTTAAGGGTTCTAGGTGTTTTTATGTATTTTAGGTGGTTTTAGGGTTTTAGTTTATTTTGAGGGTTTTCTAGGGTTTTTTGGTATTAGGTTTTTTAAGGGTTTTATGTTTTTTTAGGTTTTAATGTTTTATTTTTGGTTTTTAATGTTTTATGGATTTTCTATGTTTTTGTAACATTAAAGATTTTTCTGGATTTTTTATGGGTGTTTAAGAGTTTAATGGATGTTGAGGGGTTTTTTGGTTTTTTGGGATTTTTAGGGTTTTCTAGTTTTTTGGGTTTATAGGTGTTTTTATTTTTTTTATGGTTTTATTGGGTTTTAGAGTTTTTAATTTTTGAGGGGATTAATAGGTTTTAAGCTTTTTTAATTCTTTAGGGTTTTTAATTATTTTTTGGGTTTTTAGAATTTTGGGGGGTTTTATAGTTTTAAGGTTCTAAAGGTTTATATGGTAATTTAGGGTTTCTAGAATTTTTACGTTTTTATTGTTTTTATGTGTTTTTAGGTTTTTATGGTTTTCTTAGAGGGTTTTCACGGTATTTAGTGTTTTTATGTTTTTAGGGAATATTAGAAATTTTTAATGATTTTTATGGTTTTATGGGGTTTTCGGGATATTGAGGGTTTTTAGGGTTTTTTTAGATTTTAGTGTTTTATTAAATTTTGGGGGTTTTATGGATTATATGGGGTTTCACTGTTTTATAATGATGTTACAAGTTTAAAGGGTTTTTATAGTTTTCAATGAGATTTTATATTTTTTATTGTTTTTTTGGGTTTTTTTTATGGGTTTTGTGGATTTTATTGGTCTTTAGGGGTTTTAAAGTTATTAGGTTTTGAGGGGTTTTAAGTGATTTTAGTTTTTACGATTTTCTTATTTGTTTTCAAGGTTTTTTGGGTTTTTTTACTTTTTACTGATTTTTTTATGATTTTTATTGTTTTTGGGGTTTAAATTGTTTTTAGTGTTTTTAGTGGTTTTAGGTAATTTTTTATTTTTAAGGATTTCTTAGGTTTTTAGGGTATTATGTATTTTTAAGTGTTTAAGGTTATTTTTTTATTTTTATGGTTTTTAGGGTTTTTAGGGATTTTGTGTTTTTAGGGTTCTTAGGGTTATTTATGGGTTTTTGGGGTTTTATATGTTTTTTGGGTTATTATACTTTTTAAGGATTTTTAGATTTGTTATTATTTCTAAGATTTTCAAGGGGTTTTATTGTTTTTGGTGGTTTTTAGGGATTTTATGGGTTTTTAGGTTTTTTATTGTTTTTATGGGTTTTTATATTTTTATGGTTTTTAGGGTTTTTACATCTTATGTGTTTAATTATTTGTAGTATTATTAAGGTTTTCATATAGTTCTTCATGGTTTTTAGATGTTTTTTTTTTCTATTTTTAGGGATTTTTAGTTATTTTATGATATTTTCAGGGATTTTATTGCTTTTAAGGATTTTGATGGGTGTTTAGGTTTTTGGGGTTTTATGGTTTTTGGGGTTTTTTGAGTTTTTTAGGTATTTTAAGGATTGTTATTGTTTTTAACGTTTTAGGGGTTTAAAGGCTTTTAAGAGTTTTTAGTGTCTTTTGGGGTTTTATGTGGTTTAGGGGTTTTAAGGATTTTTGCATTTTTATGGTCTAATCGTGTTTTTAGGGTTTTTAGTGCCTTTCATGTTTTTTGGGGTTTTATGTTTTTTATGTTTTAAGTTTTTCTTAGGGTTATTCAAGTTTTTAGGGTTTCAAGGTTTTTAGTATTTTTAGTAAATTTTTAGGATTTGTTAGGATCTTTATGGGTTTTAGGTTTTTTAATTTTTTAGGGGGTTTTAATGTTTTTAGGTGTTTTGGGGGTTTTTAAGGTCTTTTAAGGTTTGTAGGGTTTTTATAATTTTTTAGAGTTTTTAGTGGATTAATGATTTTTTGGGTTTTATGGTTTTCTTTATGCTTTTTAGATTTTATAGGGGTTTTTATGTTTTTTGGGATTTTTAGGAGTTTTTTTAATTTTTATGGTTTGATTATTTTTTTTGGGTTTTTAGGTTTTCATATGGTTCTTATATATTTTTGTGGTTTTTAATGGGTTTTTATTTTTTTGGGCCTTTATGGTTTTTTAGAGTTCTTAATGTATTTAGGGTTTTAACGCATTTATAGTCTTTTTAGTGTTTTAGGTTATTTTGCGGTTTTAGGGTTCATAAAATTTTTAGACGTATTCATAATTTTGGTGTTTTTAGGGTTTTAGGGTTTTCATATTTTTTATTATTTCAAGCATTTTTATTTTTTCCTAAGGGGTTTCGGGTTTTTTTAGGTTTTATGTTTTTAGTGAATTTTAGGAACATTTTAGAATTTTTTTTTGATTTTATGGGGATTTTTAGTTATTTTTAAGGGGGTTTATTGGGGGGTTATAGTTTTATTGGTTTTTTTTGTTTTTTTTGTTTTTAGGGTTTTTTGAGTTCATTTGGGTTTTTAATGTTTTTAATTTTTTTTACATTTTTAAGGGTTAAATGAGTTTTCAGAATTTTTAGTAAATTATAAGGGTTTATTTTGAGATTTTAGGGCTTTTATGGTTTTTAGGGGTTTATGGTTTTCAGGTTTTTAGTATTTTAATTATTTTTAGTTTTTAGGGGTTTTAAATTTTTTTAGGTCATTAAGGATTTCTTATGGATTTTTAGGGGTTTAGGGATTTTTACTTTTAAGGTAATTTTTAGGATTATTTAGTATTTTTATCAAATTTTTTTTGGGTTTTTTGGATTTTAAGGGTATTAGGGTTTTAGGGGTTTTATGGGTTTTATGATTTTTAGTGTTATTTTAGTTTTTTAGGTTTTTTATGGTTTTTAGAATTTTCTAATGTTTTTCACAGATTAAAGGGTTTTCAGATATTTTATTGGGGTTGTATGGTTTTAGTGGGGGTTTATGGGTTTTGATGGTTTTTACTGGTTTTTATGGAATTGGGGGTGGTTTTAGGGGTTTTAGGGTCTTTTTAGTGCTTTGGGGGTTTTAGTATTTTTAGTTTTTCGGGGTTTTAACTATTTAGATTTTACGGTTTTCTTAGGGTTTTTCTAGGTTTTTAGATTTTTTAAGGGATTTTACTGTCTTTTTTAGGATTTTTATGTTTTTTGTTTTTTAGGAATTTTGAGGGTGTTTGTGATTTTTTTTATTTCTATGGGTTTTGATGGTTTTTGGGTTTTAGGGTTTTTATATATTTTTAGTGTTTAATTGTTTCTTTGTATTTTTTTACGTTTTTAAGGGATCGAATGTTCTTCACAGTTTTTTGGGGTTTATGGACTTCAAATTCTTTTTAGTTTTTCTTTGGTCTATAGGGGTTTTATGGGTCTTACCATTTTTTTGGTTTTCAGGGGTTTTAAGTGTTTTATGATTTTACGGTTTTCTTAAGAGATTTAAGGTTTTTTAGGGGGTTTAAAGGTTTTTTCAAATTTACATATTCATTTATTTTTAAGGATGTTTATAGATTTTTTTTTATTTTTTGGTGTTTTAGGGATTTTGATGGTTTTAGAGTTTTTAGGGGTTTTATGGGTTTTATGATTTATTCAGTTTTTAGAATTTTTTTGAATTTTATCAGGTTTTAAGGGGTTTTAGAGTTATTAATGGTTTTTAAGGGCTTAAAGAGTTTTTAGATTTTTTTTGGTTTTTAGGGATTTTATTTTTTTATGGTTTATTATGATTTTATGTGTTTTTATGGTATTTCTGGTTTTTTTGGTTTTCAGGAAATTTTATGGCTTTAAAAAAAATTTAGGTTCTTTCTGGATTTTATGTATTTTTAGGTTTTTAATATATTCTTAGGGGTTTTGGGTTTTTGGGGGTTTTATGTAATTAGTTATTTAGGATTTTTACGGTATCTAGTGGTTTTAGGGGTTTCGAGAGGGGTTTTGGGTTTTTAGTTTCTTCACTGTTTTTGGGTTTAGAGGGTTTTAATAGGCATTCAGTGTTATTAATACTTTTATAGCTTTTTAACATTTTTATCTGTTTTACGATTATTTAGTGCATTAGTGGGGGTTTAGGGTTTTGTGAGGTTTTAATGTTTTTGGGTATTTTCTTGTTTTTTGGGTTTTTGGGGTTATTGGGTGTTTAGGTATTTTTTTCATTTTTTAGCATTTTTGTGGTTTTTGTGGGGTTTTATGTGATTATATTCATTAATGTTCTAATATTGGTTTTCTGTGTTTTAGGGGTTTTTATGATTCTAGTTATTTTTAAGTTCTTTTAAGGATTTAATGGGTTCTAAGGGTTTTTAGAGATTTTGAGGTTGTTTGGGTGTTCAGGGTTTTATGTTTCTTCTGGGGTTTTCATGGATTTTTTTTAGTTTTTTCGGGGTTATAAGTTTTTTAGTGTTTTTCATAGTTTTTAGGGGTTTCTAGGGGTTTTAAAGTTATTATTCGGATTTTAGGTTTTCATGGATTTTTATGGTTTTTTTTCACAGTTTTAGGAGTTTTTATGATTTTTATGGTTTTAGGGTTTTTAAGATTAGGGTTTTTAGTTTTTTTAGGGGTTTTATGTGGGTTTTGTTTTTTAAAGTTTTCTTTGGGGTTTTCATGGTTTTTAGTTTTTATGGATTTTTAATTTTTTTTTTTAATTTTATTTATTTTTATGGTTTTAGGTATTTTGATCAGGTTTTAGAAATTTTTGTTTCATTGGTTTTATGGGTTTTAAGGTTTTTTAGAGTTTTTTAACGTTTTTATTGGTTTAATGGTTTTTTGAATTTAAGTTACTCTTTAGGATTTTTTTTTGTTTTTTTGGTTTTGTTTCTTTTATATGTTTTTATGGTTTAAGGTGTTTTTATGGTTTTGGGGGTCTTTTATGGGATAAGGGATTTTATGTTTTTAGGGATGTTATGTTTTTTAGGTTTTTACCGTTTTGTTAGGGATTTACATGGATTTTCGGGTTTTTATGTTTATAGGGATTTTTACAATTTTTAAGATTTTTATGGTTTTTAAGGTTTTTTGGGATTTTATATTTTTTAGGGGTATTATGGGTTTTTTTGTATTTTTAAGGGTTTTTTAATTTTTAGTATTTTATGGTTTTTATGAGTTTTATAATGTTTTTAGGGGTCTAAAATGGTTTTAGAGTTTTTAGTGGTTTTAAAGATTATTAATGTTTTTAGTTGTTTTATTGTTTTTAGGGGTTTTATATTTTTTAAAGGTTTTTAGGGGTTTTATGTGATTTTATGTTTTTGAGGTTTTCGTAGGGTTCTTCATGATTTTTAAGGTTTTTTTAAGTTTTTGGGGATTTTTAGAAACTTTTTAGAATTTTTATGGTTTTTAAAGGTTTTTGGGATTCTGAAGGTTTTGGGGGTTTAGGGGTTCTAGGATTTATAGGGTTTTTGGGTTTTCAAATTTTTATGTTTTTTATGGTTTTTGGAGTTTCTTACAATTTTAGGGGTTTAAAGGGATTTTAGTGTATTTATTGTTTTTTATTTTTTAAGGTTTTTTATTATTTTTAATGTTTTCGTGGTATTATGGGTTTTAGGGCGTTTTTGGGTATCATGGTCTTTTTTGTGTATTTTAGTGTTTTTAAAATTTTTAGGCTTTTTAGTGATTTTAATTTTTTTTAGGTTTTTAATATTTTCTTAGGGATTATCAAGATTTTTAGTTATTTTATGTTTTTAGGAATTTGAAGTTCTTTTATGTTTTTTTATTATTTTTATGGATTTTGAGGGGTTTTAGTGTTTTATGGGGGGAGGGGGTTTCTGTTTTTAGGGTTTGTTTTTGTTATTAGGGTTTTTTAAGGTTTTTAGTTTTTTGTATAAATTTTTATCATTTTTGGGGTTTAAAGGGTTTGTAGATTTTTTTAGTGATTTTTTGGGTTTCATGGGTATTTAGGGGTTTTTTGGTTTTTTGGTTTTTTTGTCTTCATGGGTTTTAGTATATTTCAGGTGTTTAATATTTTTTAATATTTTTTAGATTTTTAAGGGTTTAAGGTGTTTTTAGGTTTTTAAGGTTTTCTTATGGGTTTTTTGTGTTTTTAGGGATTTTATGTTTTAAATTAATTATATGGATTTTATGACTTTTATATTTTTAGGATTTTATGAATTTTAATGGGTTTAATGGGGTTTTATAATTTTTTATGATTTAGGTGATGTAATAGTTTTTAGAGTTTTAAGGTTTTCTTAGCCTTTTGATGTTTTTATGTGTTTTTATGTTTTTTGGGGATTTTTTATGATTTTTATGTGACTTTTTTACGGATTTTGAGGGTATTTTGTGGGTTTAGGGTTTTCTAGGTTTTTATGGGTTTTGATGGGTGTTTAGTATTTTCTTTGTTTTTTAGGGTTTTTAATATTTTTACTATTTTTTAAAGTTTTTAGGGGTTTAATGGGTTTTTATTATCTTTGTGAATTTTTATGGTTTTGATGTGTTTTTATGGTTTTTAAGAGTTTTAGGGGTTTTATGATTTTAGGGTATTAATGGATTTTTTTTAAAAAATAATTTTTGGGATTTTTATGTGTTTTAAATATTTTTATGGTTTTAAGGTTTTTTAAGCATTTTCTATGTTTTAAGGGATTTTCTGTTTCTTAGTTTTTTTGGGGGGATTTTTATGATTTTTTGTGGTTTTTAGGGTTTTCGGTATTTTTAGGTGTTTAGTGGTTTTTTTGGTTTTTTGGTTTTTTTGTTTTTTAGTGTATTTTGAAATTTTTAATGTTTATAATGTTTTTAGGTTTTTTGATGTTTTTCGGGTTCAAAATGTTTTTTAGTGTTTTTAGTTTTTTTAATGTCTTTTTGTTTTTATTGTTTTTAAGGTTTTTATGGGTTTTATGAGTTTTGGGGGTTTTTAGTTTCTTTTTAATGTTTTTAGTGGTTTAAATAATGTTAGTTTTTTATGATTCTCTTCATGGTTTTAATGATTTTTAATGATTTTAGTGATTTTGAAGAAATTGTTTGGTTTTTTTAATAATTTTGAGGTGTTTTCTATGTGTTTTTGGTTTTTTAGTTTTTGGGGTTTTTTGGATTTTAAGCGGTTTTTATGAATTTATGGGCTTTAAGTGTTTTTAGGATTTTGTGGTTTTCTTATGGGTTTTCATAGTTTTTAGATTTTTTTTGATATTTTAAGCGATTTTTAGAGTTTTTATGGTTTTTAGTGTTTTTCATGATTTTAAGGGTTTTTAGGAAGTTTAATGGTTTTTATTGGTTTTTTGGGTTTAGGTTTTTTAAAGATTTTATGGTTTTCTGTTTTTTAGTGTTTTTTTTATTTTAGGGGGTTACTTCCATTTTAGAGTTTTTAAGTGGTTTTTAGTGTTTTTATATATTTTGGGGTTTTAATTGTTTTAAAGGGATTAATGGGGTTTAAGGGGTTTTATGGTTTTTTATGTTTTTAAAATTTTTAGGTTTTTTGGGGGTTTAAATTGAATTTATTTTTTAGGGTTTTTAGGCTTTTAAGGACTTTTTTTGATTTTTTTGGTTTTTATCATTTGTTTAGTTTTTACAGTTTTTATGTGATTTTTGGTTTTAATGGTTTGTTAAGTTATTTCTAGGTTTTTAGGGTTTTTTATATTTTTAGATATTTTTATGAATTTTATGAATTTTTAGACTTTTTAGGGATTTTTGAGGGTTTTTAAAAGTTTATTTAGTTTTTAGGTTGTTTAGAGTTTTTTTTGGGTTTTCAGGGTTTTAGGTGCTTTTGAGTTTTTTGGGTTGTAAAGGATTTTTAGAGTTCAAAAACATTTGTATTTTTAATGGTTTTTAAAAAAAATCAACGTTTTAGTGTTTTTATGGGGTTTTTATGTATTTTATGGGTTTTAAGGTCTTTTATGGTTTTTAGAGGTTTTTATTGATTTTATGGGTTTTTATGGTTTCAGGGTCTTTTATGGATTTCCATTTTTTAGTATTTTTTATCTTTTTATGGGTTTTATGTGTTTTTAGGTTTTTAATGGTTTCATTATTGTTTGCATAGTTTTTAGGGTCTTTTACCTTTTTATAAATTTTATGGTATTTTTTATGATTTATATGGGGTTTTAGGTTTTGGGGGATTTTGTGCGGTTTTAGTGTTTTTAGGGGTTTTTTGGACATTATGACATTTTTTTTGATTTTATAGTTTTATGATTTTTTAAATATTTTTTGGGAATTTTTAGGATTTTTAGGTTTTTTACGGTTTTATGAATTTTTTAGTTTTTTGGGGTTTTTCAAGTATTTTAGGGTTTCTTAACAGTTTTAGGGGTTTAACGTATCTTTTGAGTTTTAGTAGTTCTAAGGTGTTTATGGGTTTTTTGTGGTTTAAAGGTTTTTAGGGGTTTTTAGGGTTTGTAGATTTTTTTTTAAGATTTTAGCGTATTTTTGGATTTGAGCAGTATTAAGTGATTTTTGGTCATTAAGGTTTATTTGGTGTCTTTTTCATATTTTAGTGTATTTTTTGTTTTTAAATATTTTTTGTGATATTTTTTGTTTTTAAATATTTTTTGTGATATTTTTTGTTTTTATGAATTTGTGTATTTTTTGGGATATTTTTTTGTTTTTGGGTTTTTAAGTGTTTCATGGTTTTTTTGGGTTTATAGTGTATTTTGAAAATTTTTAGAAGTTATAATGTTTTTAGAGTTTTTGAAACTTTTAGAAGATTAAAGGCTTTTTATACTTTTAGTGGATTTTACAATTTTATGGGTTTTATGATTTTTAAGATTTTTTGGAGACATTATGGTTTCTTAGGGTTTTTTGGTTTTTAGGCACTTTTTCAGGTCATTAGTGTTTTGATTATATATGGTTCTTTAGGGTTTTTACTGGTTTTTTGGGTTTTTTAGATTTAATGGTTTTTAGGGTTTTTTGGTTCATTGGTTATTTTTTTAGGTTTTATTTAGAGTTTTTTAGAGTTTTATGTTTTTTATAGGTTTGTAACATTTTAGGGGTTTAAATGGATTTTATCCTTTTTAGTGATTTTAGAGGGTTTTTTGTGTTTTCAGGGTTTTAAGGTATTTAGTTGTTTTTATGGGTTTTAGGGGTTTTAGGATACATTATAGTTTTTGGAATCTTTTATATTTTTTGGGTTTTAAGTGTTTTTTAGTTTTTAAGGATTTCTTATGATTTTCAGGGTTTTTTGGGGTTCTTTATGTTTTTATAGATTTTATTCCTTTTAGGATGTATATTTTATTTATGTTTTTTATGCATTTTGAGGGTTTCTATGGTTTTCAGGGTTTTTAGGATTTTATGGTTTTGGGGGGATTTAAAGATTATTTTTGAGTCTTTAGGGTGTAAAGGATATTTAGTCTTTTTAATGATTTTATGGGTTTAAAATATTTTTAGTGTTTTTAGTGGTATTTAAGGTTTTAGGGTCTTTTAGTGTTTTTAGCATTTTTAGTTTTTTTAGGTTTTTTTTGGGCTTTATGTATTATTAGGTTTTGTGGACTTCTTAGGATTTTTAGGATTTTTACATTTTTAGGGATTTTAGTGGTTTTTTAAGTATTTTTTTTTGGATTTTTTGGATTTTTTAGTATCTCTATGGTTTTTAATGCTTTTTTTGGGAGGGTGGGAGGGTTTTAGTTTTTATGTTATTTATTGTTTTTAGTGTATTTAAATTTTTAAGGGGTTGAAGTGGATTAATATTTTTTAGTGGGTTTTATGATTTTTATGGATTTTAGGGGTATTAACGGTTTAGGGATTTTATGACTTTATATTTTTTAGGGTTTTATCATTTTTAGGTGTTTAGTGGTTTTAAGTATTTTGGTATTTTAAGGTTTTATTAATATATTTAGGGGTTTTAATGTTTTTTATGTTCATAGGGAATTTATTGGATTTTAATATTTTAAATTTGTTTTTGGGTTTTTATGGAATTTGAGGGTTTTCTAGATTTTTTTGGGTTTCAAGGTTTTTTGGTTTTTGGGTTTTTGGAGTTTTTTAGGTTTTTTTATTGTTTTTAATGATTTTTAAATTTTTTTAATATTTTTAGATGTTTAAAGGGTATTTAGAATGTATAGTAGGTATTTAGAATGTATAGTTGGTTTTTAGAGTTTTTATGTGGTTTTAGGGATTTTAGGGTTTCCAGGTTTCAGGGTTTTACAGTTATTTAAGAATTTTAGTTATTTTTTTATATTTTTAGGGGTTTTATGGTTTTTAAATTTCATATATTTTTTCATTAGTTTCTCATGTTTTTTTGGATTTATATGGATTTCGAAAGGTTTTCGAGGTTTTAAGGGTTTTTCGTATTTTATTTGGTTTTTATGTTTTTTGAGGATTTTTTATTTTATTTAGGGGTTTTATCGTTTAATAGAGTTTTTAATTTTTTTAGGGGTTTAATGGGTTTTTAGAGTTTTTTTTGGTTTTAGTGTTTTAATGGAATTTTTTTAATGATTACAGGTAATTTTATGGTTTTTAGAGTTTTAGAGTTTTTTAGGGGTTTTAAGTGTTTTTATGTTCTTAAGGTTTTCTTATAGTTTTTCAAAGTATTTATGGTTATTTTAATTTAATGAATATTTAGGGGTTTCTATGATTTTTATGGTTTTTAGGGGTTTTTTGGAATTTGAGGGTTTTTAGGGTTTCATAGGTGTTTTATTGTATTTTGGGTTTTAGGGTATTTTTTATGGGTTTTAAGGATTTTTATAGATTTATAAAATTTATAGGATTTTAATGAATTTTTTAGATATTTTAATAGAATTTTATTGTTTTATGTGTTTTATGGGTTTTACGGTTTTTTAGTTTTTTTATTGTTTTGAAGGGGTTTTAGCATTTTAGGGCACCTTACGATTTTTCAATTTTTAGGTTTTCTAGAGATTTTTAGTTTTTAATGATTTTGAGGTTTTCTTAGGGGTTTCTAAGAATTTAGATGTTTTGATGTTTTTATGGATTTTAAGGCTTTTTAGGATTTTATGGGATTCTAAGTTTTTATGGATTGTGAGGGGTTTAGAGGTTTTTTTGGGATTTTTAGGGTTTTTAGTGTTTTTAGAGTTTGTAGGTTTTTAGGGCTCTTGGGTGTTTTAATTGTTTAAAAGGGATTTTAATGTTTTTAGTCAGTTTAGGTTTTAATAGGTTTTTAAGGTTTTTAGTGGTTTTTACTTTTTTAGGGTTTTTTGGGTTGTTTTTGTCTTTTTTTTATTTTGTAGTGTTTTTTAGGTTTTAGGGGTTTTATGTATTTTTTGTTTATTATGTTTTTCTTATTGTTTTACAGAGTTTTTAGGAATATATTACATTTTTAGTGGTTTTTTTTGAATTTTTTATGGTTTTATAGTTTTTGGGTATCTATGTATTTTTGGGGATTAATGGTTTTTATTGTTTTTAGGGTTTTTATGATTTTGGGGAGTTTTTAGGTTGTTATGAGTTTTTTAGGGGTTTAAAATTTTTATAGAGTTTTTAAAATTATATGTCTTTAATGGGTTTTTAGACTTTTTATTGGGTTTTGGGGTTTTTTTGGGATTTAGGGGTTTTCATAGTTTCCTAGGATTTATGGTTTTTAGGGTTTTTATGGTTTTTTAGGGTTTTCTGCGTTTTTAGGTTTAGAGTGGTTTTAAGTTTTTTAGGGTTTTTTAGGTTTTCTTAGGGATTATTCAGTGTTTTTAGGGTTTTTAAATAATTTTATGGTAGTTATGTTTTTTGGGATTTTGAGTGTTTTTAGATGTTTTAAGGGCTTTTTGGGTTTTAGGGATTTTTTTATTTTATTGGTTTTTATGGGTTTTATGGGTTTTTAACATTTTTAGGGGTTTAAAGGGTTTTTAGAGTTTATGGAGGGTTTTTAAGGTTATTATCTTTTTTTATGATTTTTAGTGGTTTTATGGTATTTAGGGGTTTTTGGGTTTTTAGAAACATTTATGGTTTTTAGCATTTTTATGTTTTTTAGGGTTTAAAGTGTAATAAATATTTTAAGGTATCCTAGGGGTTTTATGGGTTTATAGTGTTTTTAACTTTTAGGTATTTTTACTGATGTTTAACGATTTGTATGGGGTTTTTTGGGGTTTTGTGATTTTGAGTGTTTTTAGTGTTCTTAGGGTTCTATGGTTTTATCTGTTTTTGGTTTTTTATATTTTATGTGCTTCTAGGATTCAAAGGTTTTGTTAGGGTTGTTTTGGTTTTTTACGTTATTAGGGGTTTTTTGGGAATTTTTAGGATTGTTATGGTTTTGAGGGTGTAAGGTATTTTGAAGGGTTTTTTTGTTTTTTAGGGTTTATAGTGTTATAGGGTTTTTGGGGGGTTTTTTTTGGGTTTTTTGGGTTTTTGGAGTTTTTATATGTTTTATGTGTTTTTATAAATGTTTAATTTTTTAAGAGTTTAAAGGGTATTTAGAGTTTTAATTGTTTTTTGAGCCTTGAAGGGTTTTAGGGTAATAAAAAGTTTTTAATGTTTTTTGGGGTTTAAAGGGTTTTTAGAGTTTTTTACGTTGTTTTTGGGGTATTTATTGATTTTTAGTGTGTTTAATGTTTTTAATGGTTTTTATTATTTTCAGTTAGTTTACCATTTTTAGGTTTTTAGGGTTTTAAGCAGTGTAATATTGTCAAGGTTTTCTTAGGTGTTTTACGTTTTTAGCAGTTTTTACATTATTTGAATTTTTTAGTGATTTTTTAGATTATTTTTGGTTTCTAGGTTTTTTTGGGATTTTGAGGGTTTTTAGGGTTTCTTAGGGTTCTATTGTTTTTATGGTTTTTAGGGGTTTTTTTGGTTTTTTAATGAGTTTTTTGGTTTTAGGGTTATTTAATGTTATTAGGGGTTTAAAGGGTTTTTAGAGTTTTTAATGGTTTTTGGGTTTTATTGTTTTTAGGGTTTTATAAGGTTTTTAGTATTTTTAGGGTTTTTTGTTTTATATGGTTTTAGGGACTTTTTAGAAAGTCTTAGGGTTTTAATCTTTTTTAGGTTTTTAAGGGTTTTATATATATTTAGGTTTTTTAGGATTTCATTGGGGTTTATGTGATTTTTATATTTTTTATGTTTTTATATATATTTTTAGACCATTTTAGTTTTTTGAGGTTTCCTAGGGGTTTTAAGGGGGTTTAGGTTATTTAGGTGTTTTTAGGGATTTTTTATTTTTTAAATTTCTTTGGGTTTTAGGGATTTTTTTATTTTCTAGGGGTTTTATGGATTTTATTGCATTTTTTACATTTTTAGGTGTTCAAAGAGTTTTTTATTTTGTATTTTGTTTTTTTGTGTTTTTATGGGTTTTTATGGGGTTTTTAGGTTTTTTATGGGTTTTAAGGCTTTTAGTTGTTATATGGTTTTTTGGGTTTGTAGAAGTTTTAGGTTTTAGGGGTTTTTACTGCGTTTATGTTTTTATATTTTTATTAGGTATTTTTAGGTATTTTTAATTTTTTTACATTTTTATATTTTTAGGGATTTTTTCAGAGTATTTATGAATATTAGGCTTTTTAAAGATTCTGAATGTTTTTATAGATTTTTTGTGTTTTTTAGGGTTTTAATTTTTTTTGTTTATGGTTTTTTAGTTTTCTTGGTGATTATGGTTTTTGGTGATTTTTAATGTTTATAGGGTTTTATAGGGTTTTAGAGTTTTAGGGGGTCTTAGGTTTTTAAGGGTTTTTAGGATTTTATGGTTTTAGGGGATTTATGGTATTTTATGTTTTTTATGGTCTTTTAGGGTTTTATGGTTTTTATCTTTTTTAGGTTGTAAGGGGATTTATGTTTTTTGTTTTATGGTTTATTTGTGTTTTTCAAGGTTTTTTGGTTTTTTACATTTTTAGATATTTTAGGGTTTTTTTGGATTTTAATGATTTTTTAGGATTTTAAGGGAT
Source organism: Viscum album (assembly GCA_963277665.1). Classification (NCBI taxonomy): domain Eukaryota; kingdom Viridiplantae; phylum Streptophyta; class Magnoliopsida; order Santalales; family Viscaceae; genus Viscum; species Viscum album. The sequence continues at coordinate 149,011 of CAUJRU010000225.1, forward strand.
TTTGAGTTTTATAAGGTTTTTGTGGTTTTTATCATTTTTAAATTTTCATTTTTGTTAATTGTTTTTAGGTTTTTATGTATTTCATAGTTTTTCATTTTTGGGGGATTTTTTATATTTTTATATACTTTTTTAGTTTTAAGGATTTGTTTGGTCTATAGGGTTTTTATGGATATTGAGAGTTTTTGCGGGTTTTAGGGTTTTACAAGGGTTTTGTGTTTTTAGGGGTTTTATAGATATTTAGAAGTGTTCATTTTTTGAAGATTTATTTAACGTTTTGAAGTGTCTAAAGGGAATTTTGATCATTTTAGAGGTTTTTTGGGTATTTTTGGGTTTTTAGTGTTTTTTAAGTTTATAGGTTTTTATGGTTTTTATGATTTACTAAGGGTTTTAGGCCCTATTATTTTTTTTATTGAGTTTTTTGGGTTCTGAATGTTTTTAGTTTTTTATGGTTATCTAGTTTTTTATGATTTTGTCAATTTTTAGCAAATTTTGGTTATTTATTTTGGTTTTTATGGATTTTATGGTTTTTTGGGTTTTTTGGGGTTTTCACGTGTTTCGGGTTTTTGGGACTTTAAGTGTTTTTAGGCTATATTACGGGTTTTGGAGGTTTTATTTTTTTCTATTTTTTTACATTGTTAGGTATTTTTGGGGATTTTTAAGAATAATATCATTTTTTGGGTTTTTAGGGATTGAGGGTTTTTATTTTTTTATCCTTGGAAAAGATTTCTGAGTGTTTTAGAGTTACTAATTATTTTACAATTTAGTTAAAAATTTATAATTTTATAGGGGTTTTATGGTTTCTATTTGATGTTAATGATTTTATGGGTTTTAGGCTTTTTATGTTTTTTTAAAACTTTTTAGGGATTTTGGCAATTTTAGGCATGTAGGGTTTTAGGAATTTTTTATGTTTTTAAGGTTTTATTTGGGGTTTTCAAGGTTCTTTAATTTTTTGGTATTTTTAGGTCCTTTTGGATCATTATAGTTTTTAGGGATTGCTGTGATTTTTGGGGTGTTTGGTGTTTTTGGGTTTTTAAGATTTTTATGGTTTTTTGGGTTTTCATGGTTTTATGTTTATTTTTTATGGTTTTATGTAGTTTCATAGTTTTTAAATTTCATAGTGGTTTTAAGGGTTTTCATAATTTTTAGTGGTTTTTAGTGTTTTAATACATTTTTTGGGTTTTTTTGGTTTTTTGGGGTTTTTATGATATTTTGTATTTTTAAGGTATTTAGGGGTTTTAGTGTTTTTACAAGTTTCAGTGGTTTTAGGATATTTTATATTTTTATGGTTTTCTTTTTTAAGGGTTTTATGGTCTATTATTTTTTAAGGATTTTTGGGATTTTAATAATTTTTATTTTTTTAAGGATTTTTATACATTTTAGGTATTTTAAAGAATTTTATGTTTTTATGGGGTTTTAGGTTGCTTAATATTTTTTATATTTTTAGTTCTTTTAAGTGTTTTAGGTTTTTTACGGTTTTTGTATGGGTATTTAGGGTTTTTATTTTAAAATTAATTTTTATTGCTTTTTAGGATTTTTACATTTTTGGGGGTTTTTTGGATTTTGAGGTTTTTTATGGATTTTGGTTGTTTTAGAGGTTTTATGGTTTTTATATTTTTGGTAATTTTTATTGTATTATATGGATTTATTGTTTTTAGAGTTTTTCAATGTTTTTTGTGGATTAAATGGTTTTCAAATTTTTAGTTGGTTTTAGGGTATTTATGGGTTTTAGGAAGTTTTATGGTTATTAGGATTTTTAATGTATTTGTGGATTTTTTTTCCGGTCTTTTTGGGTGTTTATTATTTTTTAGGTTTTTAGGAATTTTTAGTGTTATTAGCGTTTTAAGGTTTTCTTCGGGTTTTCATGGTTTTTACAGTTCTTTATGTTTTTAGTGTTTTTACGTTTTTTTGGGTTTTTTGTGGAATTTTTTCAGTTTGTAGGGGTTTTATGTTTTTTAGTGTTTTTTATTTATTTAGAGTTTCAAAGGGTTTTGAGGTTTTTTCAGGGGTTCTTAAGGTTTTCAAGGGATTTTAGGATTTTTTTATATTTTTAGGAGATTCTATTTTTTAGGGTTTAAGGGTCTTTTAGGGTTTAGGGATTTTATACGTTTTTATATAATTTAGGGATTGTAAGTATTTTTAGATTCCAAAGGTTTTTTTAAAGTTCATGGGTTTTTTGGGTTCTTTTCATTTTTAAATATTATTAGGTAATTTTTTTTTATTTTTTCTGCTTCTAAGGGTTTTAAGGATTTTAAAGGTTTTAGGGTTTTTTAGGGTTTTAGTATTTCTATGGTTTTTTAATATTATTAGAGGGATTTTTAGTTTTTTATGGTTTAAGGTTTTTATAGTTATTTTTATCTTTTAATGTGTTAAAGGGTTTTTAGAGTTTTAGTGGGTTTTTGGAATTTTATGGGTTTAAGGGTTTTTATGATTTTTTGAGGTTTTAAGGACATTTAAGGCTTTTAGTGTGATTTAGGTGTTTTGGGGGTTTTAACTGGTTTTAGGTTTTTATGATATTTAGGTGTTTTAAGGGTATTTAGTCATTTTTATGTCTGTGTATTTTTAGGTATTTTTAGGATTTTTATGGTTCTTAGGGTTTCTAGTGATTTCTAGGTTTTTAGGGTTTTTAGTGCTTTTATGGTTTTATACATTTTTTGGTTATTATTGGTTTCAATAGTTTTTATGTATTTAAGGATTTTATAAGGTATTTTGAGGATTTTAGTTTTTTTATGTTTTGGGGATTTGTGGTCTTTTTTATAATTTTTATGGTTTTAGGAATTTTTATGGTTTTTAGGATTTTTATGGTTTTTAGGGTTTTAATGGTTCTTTTGTGTTTTTGGATTTTTTAGTTTTTTAGGGTTCTTAATGATTTTGACAGTTATTTTAATGTTAATAGGGGTTTAAAGGTTTTATCAGAGTTTATTGTGGGTTTTTAGGGTTTTTATGGGTTTTAGGATTATTTATGGTTTTTAGGGTTTTATGGTTCTTATGATTTCTTAGAGTTTTTTGGGTCCTTAGTGTTTTTAACATTTATAGGTTTTTTGGGGTTTTAATTATTTTTTGGTATTTATGATTTTCTTTGTGTTTTCCATGATTTTTGTGGGTTTTTTATGTTTTTAGGGATATTATGGCTTTTATGATTTTTATGGTTTTAAGGTTTTTTTGGATTTTAAGGGTTTTTGGGTTTCAATGGTTTATAGGTTTTTTTATTTTAAAGGTTTTTTTAGTTTCATAGAAATTTATGTGTTCTTTATAATTTTATATATTTTAGGGTTTAAAAGGGTTATTAGAGTTTAGAGGGATTTGAGGGTTTTCTGTGTATTGAGGTTTTTAAGTATTTTTTGTGTTTTATGGATTTTAGGGTTGTATGGGTATTTTTATTTTTTATCACTTTTAGGGTTTTTAGGGTATTTTGGGTTTTTAGGGTTTTTAGGGCAAAGAAGGCGTGGGGCCAGACAGAAGGCTTGGTCCCTCAAGTGTATAAATGAAAAATAATGTGCAAGGCATTACAAGGGATTTAGGGTTTTTAGGGGTTTTAGGTTTTTTTAGGATTTTATGATTTACTTACGGTTTTCAAGGTTTTATGGTTTTTTAAGTTTTTTATTGATTTTTAGAAATTTTCTAAGATTTTTATTGTTGTTATGGGTGTTATGGATTTTTTGGGTTTTTTAGGTTTTACTGTTTTTCTGGTTTTTTTGGGTTTTTTTAATTTTTTATTGTTTTAACTTTTTTATAGTTTTTTATCTTTTTTATGGGATTAAAGGGATTTTGGTGTTTTTAGTGCGTTTTATGGGTTTCAGTGAATTGTTTGGTTTTTATGGGTTTTTTATTTTTAATGTTTTTAGTGGTTTTAGTGGTTTTTAGAATTATTTGTATTTTGTTGGATTTTTAATATTTTTAGTTTTATAAGGTTTCATTATTGTTTTTAAGAATTTTAGCGCATTTATTATTTTAGTATTTCTTAAGGATTTGTTTGTATTTTTATGGGATTTTTGAATTTTTTGGGATTTTGAGGGTTTGTAGGATTTTTATAGGTTTTAATAAATTTTATGGTTTTTTTGGTTTTTTTGGTTTCTTGCGTTTTTCTATTTTTAAGGAATTTTAGTGTTTTTTAACATTGTAGGGGATTAGAGTTTTTATATATTTTTGTATTTTTATGGTTTTTATGGGTTTCTATGGTTTTTAGGGTTGTTAAGGTGTTTTGGGTTCTGAAGGAATTTTTAGGGGTTTAAGGGTTTTAGCATATTAGATTTTTTATAGGTATTATGTATTTTTTGGTGCTTATTATTTTTTAATGTTTTTAAAGAGTTTTTATGCTCTTTTATATTCTTAGTGATTTCTAGTGATTTTTTATGAATTTTATGTGTTTTTATGTTTTTAAATATTTTGATTCTTTTATAATTTTTGTACTAATTATAATGTCTTTAATATTTTTAGTGTTTTTATGGGGTTTTTGAGTTTTAGTTGATTTATGGGTTTTTATAGTTTTTAAATAAATTTCAGGGTTTAAACAGTTTTTTGGGTTTGTAGTGTTTATTCAGAGATGATATGTGTTTTTAGGATTTTTTAAAGGTTTTTAGGAATTTGGTAAGGTTTTAGGGGTCGAATGGTTTTTAGGGGCTCTAGGGTCTTTTAGGTTTTTAACTTATCTAGGTTTTATAGGGGTTTTAGTTTTTTATTTTTAATGTTATTTTAAACTTTTCATGGTTTTTAGGTTTCATATGTTTTTTTTTGAAAATTTATGGTAATTTTAGGATTTTATTTGTATTTCGGGTTTTAAGAAATGTTGAGTCGTTTTATGGGTTTTCTGGGGATTTAAGTTTTTATGTTTTATGTTTTTTGTTTTTTTAGTTTTTTAGGGATTTAAGGTATTTTATAATTTTATAATGTTTTATGTTTTTTATGTGTTTTTTGAGTTTTATGTGGGTTTTACGGTTTTATGGAATTTTTTGGGTTTTTAGGATTCTAGGTGTGTAAAGGATTTGAGGAATTTTTTGGGTTATTAGTGCCTTTTATGGATTTTATAAATTTTTAGGGTTTTAGAGGTTTAATAGTTTTCTTATGGGGTTTATAGAATTTATATTTTCTTACATTTTTAGGGATATTGGGGAATTTATAGGATTTTAGGGGGTTTTAGTATTTCTAAGGATTTTTCAGGTTTTAGTATTTATTTGGGTTCTTAGGGTTTTTAGAGTTTTTTAGAGGCTTTAAGTGTTTTTAGGTTTTTTATGGTTTTCATCAAGTTATTTTCATTTTTAAGGGTTTTTACATTTCTATGTTCTTTTAGGTATTCCTTAGGTTTTTTAGGTTTTTTTTGGCTTTTATGGTTTTTAGTTCTCATGGGTATTTATTATACTTTTGGGGGTTTACAATTTTTTTTGAGTTTTTATAGTTTTTATTTTTTTTAAACTTTTAACATTTACATGGGTTTAAAGGGTTTTTAGAGTTTTTAGTGCTTCATTTTTTATAGATTTTTCGGGGTTGTTTATAACATTTTATAAGTTTTAAGGGTTTTAGCGATTTTATGGGTTTTTAGTGTTCTTAGTTTTTAAGGTTTTCTCAGGTGTTTCATGGTTTTAGTGTTTTCTTATGTTATTTAGGATTTTTTGTTATATTTTTGTATTTTTAAGGTTTTTAGGGATTTTAGGGATTTTGAGTGCTTTTTGGATGTTTAGGGTTTTTTCGGGGATAAAGAGTTTTAGCGTTTATAGGTTTTAAGGGGTTTTTAGTGATTTCAGGTAATTAGGTTTTTGTTTGGGATTTTCAGGGAATTTTGCGTTCTTTATAGTTTTAGGGATTTGTTTTTGGTTTTTTATTTTTTTGGGATTTTTAAGGATTTCTAGGGGTTTTTTTGGGGGGGGGGTGTTGGGTTTTTGGGTTCTTATGGTTTTTTGGGTTTTTAGGGGTTTTTTATTTTTTTTATAGTTTTTAAAAATTTAGGGTTTTTTAAGGGTTTTCATAAATTTTTGTGGTTTGTTAGGGTTTTTATTGGTTTTAGAGCATTTTCAGTTTTTTAGGGGTTTTAGTGTTTTTTCATATTTTTTTAGGGTCTTTTAGATTTTTTAAATTTTTTGGGGCATTAAGGGTTTTTAATTTTTTAGGAAATTAATTTTTTATTAGGTTTTTTAGAGTTTTTAGGGTTTTTTAGTTTTTTAGAGATTTCTTCTGATTTTTATGGGTTTCTAGGTGTTTTAATGATTTTTAGGGTTTTTATGGGTTTTATGGGTTTTGATGGACATTAGTGTTTTTTAGGTTTTAGTGGTTTAATATATTTATATTTTTTTAAGTATTTCTTATGGTTTTTATGGTTTTTGGGGTTTATTACATTTTTATGGATTTTTAGGGAATTTTTAGGATATTTATCATTTTTTGGGGTTTTACGGGTTTTGAAGGGTTTTAGAGTTTTTACCGTATTTTGTGTTTTTTGTGTTTTTTAGGTTTCGAGGGTTTTTTTATTTTTAAGGTTTTTTATATTTTTTTAATGCTCTTAGGGGTTTGAATATGTTTTATGATTTTTATTGGTTTTAGGGTTTTATGGGTTTTGGGGGAATTTAAATGTTTTTAGGGGTTATCATGGTTTTTAGGGTCTTTTAAGGTCATTAGTTTATTTAGTTTTTTAGGGTTTTTATGTGTTTTATTGTTTTATTAGTGTTTTTTTTGTTTTAGGGTTTTTTGAAGTTTTTTGTGATTTTATATTTTTTATCATTTTTATGATTTTGAGAAATGTTTTGGGGTTTTAATGTTTTTTCGGGTTTTTAGTTTTGTTGAAATTTTTAGGGTTTAAAAAAAATTAGAGTATTTTTAATATTTTTATTTGTTCAATGGGTTTTTGTTGTTTTTTGGTTGTTTTTTAGGGTTTATATGGGCGGACATGGTTTTTATGGTTTTTATTGATTTTTATTGCTTTTAGTGTTTTTAGGGCCTTTTACGGTTTTGAGCATTTTTAGTGTGTTCTGGATTTTCTAGGTTTGTATGGTTTTCTAAGGGGTTATCACTGCTTTTTGGTTTCTTAATGTTTTATTAATTTTTAGGGAATTCTTAGGATTTTTATGGTTTTAATGGTTTTAGGGATTTTTTTTGGTTTTTAAGGGATTTTATTGTTTATATGATCTTTTAGGGTATTTAGCATTTGTAGGTATTATATGTGTTTTAAATTTTTTTGTTTTTATAGTTTTTAGGTATTTTCAGGTTTTTTAGGGTTTTTTACCTTTTTAGTGATTTTTATGACCTTTTAGGGAGTTTTTATTTTTTAGTGTATTATTAATTTTTTAGTGATATTAGGGGGTGTCCAGGTTTTTGGGATTTTAATTTTTTTTTATTTTATATTTTTTTTGAGTTTCTAGGATTTCCAATGTTTTTAGAGGTTTCTTCCATTTTTAGCTAATTAAAATTATTTTATAGTTTTTAGATATTTTTTAGTGTTTTTATTCCTCTTGAAGGTTTTTATGTTTTTTAGTGATTTTACTGTTTTTAGGGGTTCTAGGGTCTCTTAAAGTTTTTATCATTTTTTAGTTTTTGAGTTTTTTTATAGGTTTTTAGGGATTTTAGTGATTTTTACCATTTATGGTATGTTTTTGGGATTTTTATGTTCTTATGGTTTCTAGGGATTTTGAAGGTTTTTATAGTTTTTATATTTTTTAGTGTTTTTTGGGTTTGTAGTGTACTTTTTTTAAGGGATTTAAGTTTTTTTAGGTTTTTATTTCTTTCTTAGGTTTGTTTACTAATTTTAGGATTTTTTAGGTTTGTTGGGATTTTTAGGGATTTATTTTGGATTTTTAGGTAATTTTAGGTGTTTTAGGGGTTTTGTTGGATTTTTACCATTTGTAGAGTTTTGGTTGTTTTTCTAGATTTTATTGTTTTTATGGGTTAGATTATTTTTATGTTTTCTTCGGTTTTAGTGTTTTTATATTTTTATGGTATTATTAAGGTTTTTAGGTTTATTAATAATTTTTACATTTTTAGCGATTTTAAATATTATTAATTTTTTTAGGGATTTTAGGATTTTCATGTATTTTTTAGGGTGTTATAGGTTTCTTGAGTTTTTTGAGGTTTTTAAGGTTTATAGAGTTTTTATCCTTTTTACAGGTTTAAATTATTTTTTGAGTTTTGGTGGATTTTAGGGTATTGTGGGTTTTTTTGGGGGGGGTTATGTTTTTAGGGGTTTTATAGTTTATCGGTGTTTTTAGGTGATTTATGTTCTTTTAGGGTTTTAATTTTTTTAATTTTTTATGGAATTTATGTTTTTCATTTTTATGGGTTTATTAGGTCTTTTTCTATGATTTTAGTGTTTTTAGGTATTTTGACTATTTTTAGTGGGTTTTATGGTTTTATGGTCTTTTAGGATTTTTAACATAATTACGTTTGGTGGTTTAAAGTGTTTTTTGTTTGTTAATGTTTTCTTAGGGTTTTCATGTGTTTTTATATATTTTTTACATTTTTATGGATGATTAGAATTTCTTAGGATTTTTATGGTTTTATAGTTTTAGAGACATTATGGTATTTAGGTTTTTTTTGGAATTTTATGTTTTTTATGTTTTATTATTTTCATTGAGTTTTTATAGTTTTTGAGATTATTATGAGTTTTTAACTTTTTAGGGGGTTTAAAGCAGTTTTACAGTTTTTTTTGTTTTAGTGTTTTTTGGGTTTTATGTGCATTAATGATTTAATGATTTTAGGGGGTTCTATGGATTTTATGGATTTTCAGGGTTTTTATCATTTGTTTTCTAGGGTTTTTTGTTTTTTAGGGTTTTAATGTTTTCTTAGTGTTTTTAAGGTTTTTATGTTTTTTATGTTTTAGGTATTTGTAAGTATTTTTTAGATTTTAATGGTTTTTTGGATTTTTAAGGTCCATGGGGGGTTTTAGTGTTTTAAGGTTTTAGTGTTTTTTTGTTTTATTTGTATTTTGGGTTTTTTATTTTTAACAGTAGTTTAAAATATTATGTTGTATAAAGAGATTTTAGTTTTTTAGTGGGATTTGGGTTTTTTCAGGATTTTAATGTTTTTAGGATATTTTAGGGGTTTTTGCTTTCCTTTTTTTAGGGGTTTTATGGTTTTTAAGGTTTAATTAGAGTTCTTCACGGTCTGTAGAGGGTTTTATGTTTTTATAGATTTTCAGGATAATTTAAAATTTCTTTGGTTTTATTATTTTTAGTGAACTTGATAGGTTTTTTATGTTTTTTCATTTATAAGGGTTTTTATGGTATTTAGAAATTTTTATTTTTTATGGGGCTTTAATGTTTTAGGATTTAAAGGATTTCATAGGGGTTTTCAGTGGTTGTAAGATTTTTTATGATTTTTGGGATTTTTAGGGCGTAAGTAAGAATTTTATGGGGTTTTGGGTTTTTAAGATTTTTTTAGGGTTTTAAGTGTTTTTTTTTTGGTTTTTTGGGGTTTTTGATCTTTTTATGGGTTTTAAAATTTTTTAGAGTTCTTAATCATTTTTTGGTCTTTAAATTAGTTTTAGATTATAGTGGGTTTTTATTGTTTTTTTGGGCTGTTACGGTTTTAACGGTTTTAGTGGTTTTTTGGTTTTTAGTGTTTGTAGTGGTTTTTAGGGTTTTTGGCATTGATAGGTTTCTAGTGGTTTTATGTGTTTTTATGTTTTTAGGGTTTTATGTTTTTTAGTGTTTTTATGTTTTTAGGGATTTTTATGGATTTTTTAGGATTTTTATATTTTTCTATTATTTTGAGGGAGTCCGACTATTTTTTAGGTTTTTAGTGTTTTTATAAGATTTTTAGGTTTTTGGGTTTTTATGTTATAAGGTATATTATGGATTTTAAGCGGTTTTTAATGATTTTATGTATTTATTGCGTGTTTAGTGATTTTAGTGTTTTTTGTGTTTTTTTTGGTTTTTAGAGTTTCAAAAAATTTCAAGGGGTTTTATGGTCTTTAAGGTGTTTTTGGGTTATTAGCATTTGTTTTTGTTTTTAGGGTTTTTTGTGCTTTTGGATTTTTAATGTTTTATTAGTGTTTTCAGGTTTTTTAGGTTTTTTTTATTTTTTATAGATTTTAACATCTTTTTTATGGTTTTTTTAGTTTTATTTGGTTTTAGGGATTTTGAGAGTTTTTAGGTTTTTTTTATCATTTTTAAGGTTTTTAGGATTTTTAAGTGTTATTTGGTTTTTATGCAATTATTAGGGTTTTTAGGGTAATATCATTTTTTTACATTTTTAATGATAATTGGGAATTTTATATATTTTTTGTGTTTTTAGTGATTCTAATATTTTTGTAGGGTTTTTATGGGTTTTTATGTTTTTTTGTGTTTTTATTGTATTTTTAAATTTGAGAGTTTTTAATATTTTTAGAGTTTTTAATGTTTTTATTTTTTTAATGTTTTTTACAAATTTCAGTGGATTTTAGGGTTTTTATAGGAATTTAGTGTCTTAATGGTTTTAGGTGTTTTTTAGTTTTTAGGGTTTTAGCGGTTTTAGGGTTTTTAGAATTTTTTGTTTTTTGGGGGTTTTAAGTGTTTTATAGTATTTAGGGTTTTTATGAGTTTTTTGGTTTTTAAGTTGTACCTATGGGTTTTAGGGGTTTTTAGGTTTTCTATAATTTCTATTGTTTTTTTATAATTTTTATGGTTTTAGGAATTTTTTAGGATTTTGTGTGTTTAGGGGGTTTTAGGCGCCTTATGTTTTTTAAAATATTCTTCATGATTTTTGGTGTTTTTATAGTTTCTTATGTGTTTTGGAGTTATTCATGATTTTAGGGGTTTAAATAGTTTTTGGAGCTTCTAGTGGATGTTTAGTGTTTTTATGGATTTTTATGGTTTTTATGATTTTTGGGGTTTTTAAGAGTTTTATGGGTTTTTGGTTATTTTGGGGGTTTTATAATTTTTTTGGTTTTTAGTGATTTTTTTTTGGATTTTAAGGGTTTTTAGTGGTTTTAATATTTTTTATGTGGTTTTAATGTTTTTTTGGGATTTTTTGCATTTTTATTATGTGTTTATGTTTTTTTTATGGTTTTGAGGTATTTTGATGGTATTTAGGGATATAATGATATTTGTATTTTTCGATTTTTTATGGGTCTTTATTTTTTTATATTTTAAGGTTTTCGTATTCTTTTTCAAGCATTTAGGGTTTATAAGTTTTTAGTGATTCTTAGGATATTTTTAGGGTTTCAATGGTATTCTAGGTTTTAGGTATTTTTAGGCATATTAGGTTTTTTAGTGATTTAGGGGTTTTTAGTTTTTTTGTGGTTTTATGGTTTTTATGTGTTTTAGTTGTTTCAATGTTATAATGGTTTTCTTAGGATTTTTCAAGGGTTTTAGATTTTTTATTTTTTAATGGATTTTTAGTTAATTTTTGGGATTTTTATTGTTTTTATGGGTTTTAGTGTTCTTGATATTTTTAAGGGTAATTTTTTGGTTTTTTGGTTTTTTGGTTTTTTGGTTTTTTGGTTTTTTGGTTTTTTGGTTTTTTGGTTTTTTGGTTTTTTAGGTTTTTTTGAGTTTTTAGGGGTTTCATGGTTTTTTACATTTTATGGAATTTAGGGGTTTTAATGGATTTTATAGTATTTGTGGGGTTTAGTAATTTATTTGTTTTTAATGCTTTAATTTTTTTTGTGTTCATTTGTATTTGGTTTTTTGGGGTTTCATAAGTTTTGGAGTTTTTTAGGTTTTAAGGCATTTTAGATTTTTTTGGTTTTTATAGTTTTCTAATGATTTTTAGAGTTTCTCGGAGTTTCTATATTTTTATAGATTTTAAAGAAATTTTATGATTTCTATGGGTTTCTATTATTTTTCGGGTTTTAAGGTATTTTTAGTGGTTTTAAGGTTTTTATTGTGTTTTATGGTTTTAAGTGTTTTTAGGTTTTTAGTGATTTCTAATTGTTTTCAGGGTATTTTGGGGCTTTTATGTTTTAGGCGTTTTTAGGTGGTTTTAGGATTTTTGGGTTTTTGGGGATTTTTGGATTTTAATGGTTTTTGGGTTTTTAGTGCTTTAATGGTGTTTTTGGGTTTTGAGGGTTTTTTTCCGTTTTGGAGGTGTTTAAATGTTTTTATTTTTTTGGAATTTTTTATGTGTATCAATGGTTTTTATAGTTTTTTTGGTTTTATTGTATTTTTGGATTTTTAGGTTTTTTGGGTTTTATGGTTTTTAGCGGTTTTAAGGGTTTTTGGTTTATGGTATTTCAAAATTATTAGTGGTATTAGGTGTTTCATGTGTTTTTTGGTTTTATGGTTTTCATATGGGTTTCAGGGATATTAGAGATTATTATGTTTTTCCGGATATCTATATATTTTTAGTATTTTTACAATGTTTATTTTTTATGGATTTTGCCTGTGCTTAGGATTTTTTATGGGTTTTAGGATTTTTTTTTGTTTTTAGAATTTTTTTTACTTTTTTAGGTCATCGAATGGTTTTTAATGTATTTTATATTTTTTAGGGGTTCAAATTAGATTTATCGTTTTTAGTCAATTTTAGCGGTTTTAGGGGGGGTATATTTTTTTGGTTAAATACATTTTTATGTTTTATGGTTTTTAGGGTTCTAAGGGTTTTTATCATTTTTTTTATATTTTGTATATGTTGTATGTATTTTTATGTCTATAATGTTTTCTAAAGGGTTTTTTAGAGTTTTTATGTTTCTTGGGATTATTATGTATTTTAAGGGTTTTATAGTTTTTGGATTTTTAGGGGTTTTGGAGGTTTGGAGGTTCTTGGGTTTTTATAGTTTTTAGGGATTTATGGTTTTTTTATGTTATTAGGGTTTAAATTATTTTTTAATGTTTTTTAACATTTTTAGGGGTTCAATGTTTTTTAATGTTTTTTAATGTTTTTTGGGTTTAAAGGGTTTCGAGAGTTTTTTCTGTTTTGTGGGGGGTTTTATGAGAAATTTTGGATTATTTTAAGGTTTTAGGAGAATTTATGTTTTTTAGGTTTTTTTGAAATTTTTTATTTTTTATGGGTTTTAAGTATTTATAGGTTTTTAGGTTTTCCTAGGGCTAAGAAGATGTGAGGGTCAGCCTATTCCCGACCCCCCAAATTTTATTATGAAAAAAGACACAACAGAAAAGGGAGGGGAGGGGTCAAATGACCCACACCCAAAAACCCTTAAACACCCCAAACCCAAAAAAAAGAAACCCAATAAAGTCAAGAAACAAAACACAGAGGAACCAAGCAGAAGATAAAGAACCAGGAACTAGAGATCAACATCTCCATCCCCATAAGGGTTCACATCAACACCATAACCAAAGGAGGCATCTGTCTCTACCGACTCCCATTCAGATGATTTGTATTCCTTTAGGAAGGAAGTTTAATAAGCTCTGACACATTTCTTCTCCATAATAAGATGCTCCTTGAAATACTGACCTCCCTTGCCAGATGTAACTTGCTTAGCATTGCAAGAAGCTCTCGGGGACACTATCTTTGGAAAAGTAGAGTAGTCCTTCCTCATATTTCTATTTTGGGGGTCTAAAGAGACCCCTGTAGAATTGTTTTCCTTCCCAGATGAAATGGCCACATCGAACCGCCCCCTATCCTTACTGATCATATCCATATTATAATTCATTCGTCCAAAATCCTCTTGGAAAACAACTAGATCAGGGATAAGGGAGTCTTCCTGATTCAGGGAGCAGTCAGCAAGATCCCCACACATCACGTTGGGGGACACCACGTTAGCCAGAGCCATCTGCCATCACCCCTCCTACCTAGGAAACGTGCAGACCTCCATAACTAGCTCCATAAACTCTCTAAGTTCAGCAGCCTGCCATTGCTCATGAGCAAGACAGGCTGGATCCCCCAGTAAATAAACAAGAGCATAAACACCTTCATGCACCACCAAATCCAAGGGCCTCCCCGCCCATGACATGAGGGGACCTCCATCACCGAAGAACACTACTCTGCCAACTCCCCTTTCCCATGTACCTCCCCCTTCTTAACCTCCTCTCCCAGCACCTCACTGAGCTGGGCCACATTACTCTGCTCATCTCCATCCCCTTGCTCATACACCTTTCCTTCCACAAGCACACCCCCCAGCAGTGCCAGCCTGCCCAGCCATAGGCCCCTGATTTGCCAAACTACCCTCTGCATCACCTTGCCCATTGCCACTTGATTCTACCACAGAAGCCCCCTCATCAAAATCATACAGCCCCATCCCAGACCTGAAACAGCACAAATCATAGATGGGGTTCTTTAAATGACTATCCTAGGTCCCTCCCTCCAGATTGGTCGCGTTCCCTTGTTCCTCCTCTATCCCCTACTCCCCCACGACCTCTATTGCTACAACGACACCCTCAGATAAAAACTCGAGACTTGAAAAATGAAAAAGGTTTTAGGGGTTTTAGGGATTTTGAGGAGTTTTATGGTTTTTTGGGGTTTTAATGATTTTTTTGGGGTTTATGGTTCTTTTGACTTTTTTAGGATTTTAAGGAGTTTTAATGTTTTTAAATGTTTTTAGGGATTGTAAGGGTTTTTTGAGATTTTTAGGTATTTTAAGGTTTTAAATGTTTTTAACATTTTTATGTTTTTAAATTGTTTTTAGAGTTTTTGTGGTTATTTATTATTTTTATAGGTTTTAGGGTTTTTAATAGATTTAGGGTTTCTTTAGTTTTTAGTGATTTTAGGATTTTATGGTCTTTTAGGGCAAGGATGTATCAGGTCCAGACTATTACTTGAACCCCCCAAAATTTATTAAAAAAGACACAAAGTCGCTACAGACAAGGGAGTGGAGGGATCAACTAATCCACACCCAAAACCCCTTAAGACCTCAGCCCAAAGGCCCCAAAAATAAAGAAAGAAAAAACAAAAAGAAAAAACAACATGTCAAAAAAGTCCAAATGGAAAGGCACACAAGGGGAGGATCAGTCAATTTCGCCACCAAAATCATCCAGCTCCGCACCACGATACCCAATGCCCGCACAAAATACGTCACCCACATTAGCAAAACTTAAATCCGAATCCGCACCCATGTCCATTGAATCCCATACAGACTCAAAAACCTCTTGCATGCCAAGCCTGAATAGCTTCTTCATCCTAGCATTCTCTTGCTCAGCAGAAATTGAAGGCCACACTCACTTATTAACTTTTAGATTAAGTCTGACAGCTCTTGAAGAGGCCCTAGTTGCCATAGAACGTGGAAGGGCAGAATAATCCCTCCTCCTTCACCTTGGGGGGCAGAAGTGGATCCAGATTCAATACCTGATTTCGCACAAGTGACTCCATCGTTGACAACAGATGGCGCCTTCCCTTTTTTACCTTCTGACCCAGGATTTTTGCAACCTCTTTTGTTCATTTCCTCCTTTGACCTGACCATAGCAGCGTTTATCGGACGATCAGCCTCAATAAACCTCTCCCCAAGTCCTTTAGGGGTTTTAGTGTTTTTAATGTTTTTGGGGTTTTTAGGCGTTTTATGATTTTGGGTTTTTAATGTTTTATAATTGTTTTTATGGTTTTTAGGGTTTTTAATTTTTTTATGTTATTAGGGTGTTTTAGAATATTTTATGTATTTTTTTTTGGTTTTTTTGGGTTTTAGGAATTTTTAGGGTTATAGGGGATTTTAGGGGTCTTAGGGTTTCAAATGTTTTTTGATTTTCTAAGTCATTTTTAGTTTTTTAGGGTTTTTAGGATGTTTATTGTTTTTTTAATATTTAGGGGTTAAAGTATTTTTAGAGTTCTTAGTGGATTTTAGGCTTTTTTGGATTTAAGGGTTTTAATGGAATTTAGTTGTTTTTAGGGTTTACGGGTATTTAGGGTTTTTAGTATTATTTAGTTGTTTATGGGGTTTTAAGAGGTTTTAAGTGGTTTTGGGTTTTTATGTTTTAGGTGTTTTTTGGTTTTTAGGGTGTTTTACATTTTTAGGCATTTTAGTTCCTTTTTAGGCTTTTTATATTTTTTATGGTGTTTAGGGATTTTGTTGGTTTTATGGTTTTTTGTGGTTTTACTATTTTTATCATTTTTATCATTATTATTTTTTTAGTGGTTTAAATTTTGTTAGGTATTTATGATTTTCTTAGTGGTTTTCATGGTTTTATGGTTTTCTATGTTTTACAGATTTTGAGGGATTTTTTATAATTTTTTTAGAGTTTTTCCGTTATTTAGGTTTCTTTGGTTTTTTATTGTTCTTTTAGGGTTTTAATGTTTTTGAGAGGTTATAACATTTTTAGGGGTTTAATGTGTATTTAGAGTTTTAGTGGGTTTTTTGTGGTTTTAAGGTTTTTATTATTTTTTTGGTTGTTATGGTTTTTTTAGTTTTAATATTTTCTAGGTTTGTTTGAGTTTTTAGAGTTTTTTATAATTTTTAGGTTTTTTGGTGATTTATGTTTTTTAGGTGTTTATGTTTTCCTTAGAGTATTTTGGGTTTTTAAGGGTTTTATGATTTTTGGTATTTTATTGATTTTATAGAATTTTTATGGTTTTATTGTTTTTAGGGATTTTAAGGTTTTGTGGTTTTTTTAGGGTTTTTAGGGGTTTATGGTTTTTATGGTTTTGGGGGTTTTAGGTTTTTATGGTTTTGAAAATTTTAGGGTTTTTAGTTTCTTAGGGTTTTATGGGTTTTATGTTTTTTTAAATTTTTAGGGGATTAAAATGTGTTTATAGTTTTCGGTGTTTTTTAGGATTTTATTGGTATTTGGGATTTTTAATGTTTTAGGGGTTTCATGGTTTTTAGGGTTCTTATAGAATTATCATGTTTTTATGGAGTTTATAATTTTTAGGTTTTTACAGGTTTTATGTTTTTTTTAAATTTTATGGTTTTTTGGGTTTTTTGAGTTTTTAGATTTTTTTGGGTTTTTTATTTTTATTTTTTATTTTTAGATTTTTTTTAGAATTTATATTTTTTTATGGTTTTGAGGGATTTTTAGGGATATTATGGTTTTATGGATTTTATGTTTTTTTCACTTTTGATGGTTTTTTATTTTTTTTATAGTTTTTCATGGTTTTTAAAGTTTTATCCATTTTAGGGGTTTAAAGGGTGTTTATTGTTTTCAATGGTTTTTACTGGTTTTAGGGTTTTATGGTTATTATGGGGCTTTTAGGATTTATGGGTTTTTATGGTTTTTATGTTTATTTAGCGTTTATAGTGGGTTATAGACTTTTTAAGGTATTTTTTGTAATTTAATTTTATTTAGGTTTTTAAGAATTTCTTTAGCTGTTTCTGGGTTTTTAAGGATTTTATGTTTTTATGTATTTGTTTTTTATTTTCAAGGGTTTTTATAATTTTTAGTGATTTGAGTGCTTTTATGATTTTTGTTTCGGTTTTCTAGGAATCTTATGAATTTTTGGAGTTCTTTTTGGATTTTTTTGGTTTCCATTGTATTTTTGAGTTTTTTAACATTTTATGGGTTTAGTGTTTTTTTATATTTTTACTATTTTTATTGGATTTTGTGGGATATTAATATTTTTATGGGTTTTATGATTTTTAGGGGTTTTAGGGACTTATTAAGGATTTAGGGGTTTAATCTTTTTTAGGTTTTTTTGGGATTTTAAAGTTTTTTTTGGTTTTTAGGGTTTTCTTATGTTTTTAAATGGGTTTTTAGGTTTTATTTGTTTTTAGGGATTTTTAGTGATTTTTAAGGAATTTTATCGTTTTTAGGGTTTTAGGGATTTGGACGGTTTTTAGGGTTTTGGTATGGTTTTATGGTTTTTATTTTTTGGGGGGGTTTTGTGGGTTTTTAGGTTATTTAGGATTTTTAAGGGTTTTATAGTTTTTAAAAAAAATTAGATTTTAAAGGGTTTTAGAATTTGTATTGGTTTTTTGGGATTTTAGGGTTTTAATGTTTATTTATGGATTTCAGTGTTTTTAGTGTCTTATGTTTTTTCAAAAATTTAGTCTTTTTAGATGTATAATTTTTTTTATTTTTAAGGTTATTATAGGGTATTTAAGATTTTTAGGTTTTTTATATTTTTATTAATTTTATGGTCTTTTTAGGATTTTTATTGGGTTTTAGGGTTTTAACAGATTTTGAGGGGTTTTTGGGGTTTTTTGGTATTTATGGGTTTTATAGATTTTTGGGGTTTTGAGTTTTTTAGGGTTTAAAGTTATTGTATATTTTTTAAAGCTTTTAAGTATTTCATGTAATTTAATATTTTATAGTGATTTTTAGTGTTTTTATGGATTTTTTGGTTTCTTAAGAATTTTAGGGGGGTTAAATGGTTTTTAGGGTTTTTTGTTTTTTAGGGGTTATTAACATTTTTAGATTTTTTGGGGTTTTTTGGGATCTTAGTGATTTTTTTATTTTCTTAGGTGTTTTAATGTTTTTTAGTGTTTTTAATGTTTTTAAGGGTTTAAAGGATTTTTCAAGTTTTTAATCATTTTTATGGTTTGGTGGGTTTTAAGGTTTTTTGGGTTTTTATGGATTTTAGGGTTTTGGGTTTTTTGGGGGTTTATAGTGTTTTTCACATTTTTTATGTTTTTAGTGGTTTTAAGTTTTTTTTCGTTTTTTAATGTTTTCCTTGGTTTTTTCAGTTTTTTTAGAATTTTTTATGTTTTATGGAATTTTAAGGAATTTTTTTGATTTTTATGGACTTTTAGGGTTTTTATGGATTTTGAGTTTTTTGGGGTTTTATGGTTTTTTTTATCTTTTAAATATTTTAGGGGTTTAAAGGTGTTTTATAGTTATTGGTGTGTTTTAGGTTTTTTATGGTATTTTAGGGGTTTAAATGGTTTATAGGGTTTTTATGATTATTTGCGTTTTTAGTGTTTTTATGTTTTTATGATTTTTTGTGGTTTAATTGGTTTTAGTTTTTACTGTTTTCTTGAGGTTTTTCATGGATTTTAGGGGTTTTGACATTTTAAGGATTTTTAGGTTTTTATGGGTTTTAAATGTTTTAATGGATTTTGAGTGTTTTTAAGTAATAATGTGTTTTTATCGTTTTTAGTGATTTAACATTTTTAGGGTTTTAATGTTCATTTCGAGTTTTTTAGTAATTTTATAGATCTTATATATTTATTGATTTTTATGGATTTTTAGTAATTTATGATTTTTAGAAATTTTTATGGTTTAATGGTTTATAGGGTTTTTTGTTTTCCTTGGGTTATTTAGGGTTTTCTATTTTTAGTGGTTCTATGGTTATTTTTACATTTTTTTAATGTTTTTAGGGGTATATAGGGTTTTAAGATTTTTTAGCGCTTTTAAAGTTTTATGGTGAGATTTGGGTTTTTATGGGTTTTATGTGTTCATATTTTCTTTAGTATTTTTATGGTCTTTTATGGGTTTAGTGTTTTAAAATTTTATAGGTTTTAGTGGTTTTTAGTGTTTTAAGGGTTTTAAGGTTTTCTTAGGGTTTTTATGGTTTTTATAAATTTTTAGGGATTTTAGGTATATTTTTTGTTTTATGGGTTTTTAGGGTTTTTATGAATTTTGATGGTTTTGGGGGGGTTTTTATGGTTTTTAGCATTTTTATAATTTTTTTTGGGTTTTATGATATTTTTGTGTTTTTAGGGTGTTTTAGGTTTTTAGAGTTTGTATCATTTTTAGGGTTTTTAAGTTATTTTTTTTGATTTTAGTGGATTGTAGTGTTTTTATGGGTTCTTTGGGGGTTTTAATGTTTTTAAGGGTTTTTATGGATTTAGTGTGTTTTAGGGTTTTTAGGGTTTTTAAGATTTTTTAGGGTTTTAAGGGTTTTAAGTGTTTAGAGTTTTTATGGTTTTCATAGAGTTTTTCAGGGTTTTAGTGTTTTTTATGTTTTTAGAGATTTTGATGGCTTTGTAAGGATTCTTATGGATTTTGTGTTTTTAGTGGTTTTGATGGATTTTAGGATTTTTTTAGGTTTTATATGGTTTTTGTCGTTTTTTTTGGTCTTAAGGTATTTTAGAGTTTTAATTATTTTTTAGAGTTTTTAAATTTTTTTAGGGTTTTAATAGGTTTGTATAGTTTTTAGTGTTTTATATGGTTTTTTGGGGTTTTATGGTTTATATTGGTTTTTAGGGTTTCTAGAGGTTTTTATGCATTTCGTAGTTTTCATAGGGTTTTTCCGGATTTGTATGGTTGTTATGAATTTATGGATTTTGAGGGATTTTTTAGGATTTTCATTGTTTTTAGGGGTTTAGGGATCTTGAGGGATATTAGAGTTTCTTATGGTTTTGGGGTTTTTAAGGTATTTTGTGAGTTTAAACGGTTTATTTTATTTTTATTTATTTGTTTTTTAGGTTTTCAAGTTATTTTAACTTTTTTCGGGGTTTGAATGGTTTTAAGAGTTTTATTTGTTTTTTAGTGTTTTTTGTTTTTTACAGGTTTTTATGGTTCTTAGGTGTTTTTTGGTATTTTATGGGTTTAGGGTTTTTAGTGTTTGTAGTGTCTTTTAGGGGTTATTTAATGTTTTTATAGTTTTTTTGTTTTTAGAAGATTTAAGTGTTTTGTGTTTTTAACGTTTTTAAGGGTTTGATGGGTTTTAAGTGTTTTTTTGTTTTTAGGGGTTTAGGGGTTTTTATACGTTTTTATGGATTATGTTTTTTTTATCAAAATAAGGGTTTTTATGGTTTCTAGAGTCTTTTAGGGTAATATAAGGTATTTAGTTTTATTTAATGTTTTTATGTATTTTTAGACTTTTTATTTTTTTTAGGGTTTTAGGGATTCTGATGGGTTTTTTTGGTATTTTAGGGTTTTACAAAGTTTTAGTGTTTTTATTATTTTTTAGGTTTTTTGGGGTTTAAAGGTTTTTTGGGTTCTTAATGGTTTCATAGGTTTTTTCAGGTTTTTTTACATTTTTAGGTATTTTTACTGCGTCAATTATTTTTATGTGAATTTAGGGTTTGTAGGGATTTATGTTGTTTAAGGGATTTTTTTCGGATTTTTTGGTCTATTTTAGGGTTATTTATTTTTTATGTTATGAATGGGTTTTTGGCGTTTTTTTATTTTTTATTGTGTTTTTTCTGGTTTCTGGAGTTTTATGGGTTTTTTGGGTTTTCATGACTTTTAGGGATTTCTTATGATTTTAATGTTTTTAGGGTATTTAGGGGTTTTAAGTGATTTTAGGTTTTGAATATTTTCTTTGTTGTTTTATGGGTTTTTGATATTTTTTGTTTTTATGTTTTTTGTTATTTTTTGGGATTTTTAATGATTTTTATGATTTTTTGAGTTCTTTGGGATTTTGAGGAGTTTTAGGTTTTTTGGGGTTTTAGGGGTATTTAGAGTTTTTTTAGGGTTTAGGGGTTTTAAGTGTTTTATGGTCATTAAGGTTTTCTTAAAGTTTTTTATGTTTTTTTTATGTTTATAGTAATGTATTTTTATGATTTTTAAGGTTGTTTAGGTTTTTTTGTAATTTTAATTTGTTTCAGTCTTTTAGGGTTTTTAGGGTTTTACAGTATTAAGATTTTTATGGGAGGGTATGATTTTTTGTTTTTTAGGTTTATTATGGGTTTTTAGTCTTTTTTAATTTTTCTTTGGTTTAATGGGGATTTAGAGTTTTTATTTGGTTTTTAAGATTTTATGGAATTTTATGATTTTTAAGGTGTTTAGATGTTTATGTTTTTTTTGGACTTCAAGGGTTTTTAGGGACTTTTAGTGTTTTTAGGGTTTTAGGGGGTTATTTATTTTTTAGGGGTTTTAGTTTTTTTAGTTTTTTATGGTTTTCATTTTTTATTTCATGATTTTTATAGTTTTTTAAATTTTTATGGAATTTTAAACCCTTTATGGTTTTTATGGTTTTTATTTTGTTATGGATTATGAATATTTATGGGTTTTTGGGTTTTTAAGGTTGTTCTAGGTTTTTAATATTTTTTGATATTTTTAGAGGTTTTATGGGTTTTTAGATTTTTTTTACATTTTTAGGGATTTAAAATGTTTTTTGATTTTTTAGTGGCTATTTATAATTTTTATGGTTTTTATAGATTTTTATGGTTTTTAGGGGTTTTATGGTAATTATGGTATTTAGGGTTTTTTTGGGATTGGGTTTTTTATCCCTTTTAGGGTTTTAGGTTTTTACCTATTTTTAGACTTTTAAGGTTTTCATAAGGTTTTTCATGGTTTTTAGGGTTTTATGATTTTTAAGGGATTCTTATGTATTTTTTTATTTTTATTTTTGTAATATATTTTAGGGATTTTGAGGGTTTTTAGTGTTTTAGGGTTTTTTGGGTTTTTGGGTTATTTAGAGTTTGGGGGTGTTTAGGGTTTTAAGGTTTTTTGATATATTTTGTCGTTTTTAGGAGTTTCAAGGGTTTTAATGTTTGTAGAGGTTTATTATGGTTTTTATGGGTCATTATGGTTTTTAGGTTTTTAGGGTTTTTATGGTTTTAGGGGGTCGTAGAATCTCTTATGGTTTTTAGCGTTTTTAGGTTTTTTAGGGGTTTAAGTGTTTTACTGTTTTAATGTTTTAATGTTTTGTTAGATTTTTTAATGTTTTTTATGTTTTTTACATTTTTAGATATTTTATGTATTTTTTATTCCTTTTATGGTTTTATAGGGTTTTTATGGATTCTAAGGGTTTTTAGGGATTTCAGGATTGATTAGTTTTTTTGTGTTTTTTAGGGTTTTATGGGTTTTAAGTGTTTATATATTTTTATGGTTTTATTAGGGTTTTTGAGTGTTTTTATGGTGTTTTTTTTTGTAATGTATTTTTAGGTATTTCTTAGGATTTTTATGGTTTTTATGGTCTTTAGTGATATTAAGGGTTTAGATTTTTTAGTATTTTATGGTTGTTATGTTTTTTGGGTGTGTTTATATATTTTTTGAGTGGTTAGGCATTTAATGGTTTTTAGTGTTGTTTTAAAATTTAAGGTTTTAAAGTGTATTTATAGTTTTTAGTGGCATAGGGTTTTATGGTTTTTAAGATTTTTTATAAATTTTATGGGGTATTAATGTTTGTATAGTCTTTAGGGTTTATTTGGTATTTTATGGTCATTATAGTTCTTTATATTTTTTGGGGTTTTATTTGTTTTTAGGTTTTAAAGGTTTTCTTAGGGTTTTTATTTTTATAGGTTTTTAGGTTTTTATAGTTTTTTATTTTTGGCGATTTTTTAGGATTTTTTTTCGTATTTTAATGGTTTTTCTATGTTTTTATGGATTTCAAGGGCACATAAGGTTTTTTGGGTTTTTAGGGGTTTATGGTTTGGGGGGTTGGTTTTTTTTTCATTTTTATGAATTTTATTAATTTAATATTTTTTTAATGTTTATAGGGAATTTCTGGGCTTTTAGAGTTTTCGGTTATTTTTTAGGGTTTTTATGGGGTTTAAGGGGTTTTTATGATTTCTATGGGTTTTAGGGTTTTTAGGGTGGTTTATGGTTTTTAGGGTCTTTTAGGGTATTCAAATTTTTTATGTTTTTAGGGGTTTTAAGTGTTTTTTGGTTTTTAATGGTTTCTTAGGATTTTTAGTATTTTTAGTGTCTTTACATTTTTATGGATTATTAGGGTTTTTTTGGATTCTATTGTTTTTAGGGTTTTTATTGATTTTGATGGTTTTATGGATTTTTTATGGTTTTTATGGTTTTTATGTGTTTTATAATTTTTAAATTTTGAGGGATTTTAAGTGTTTTTAGGTTTTTAAGGTTTTCATAGGAATTTTCATGGTTTTAGGTTTTTTATTTTTTATGTATTTTTATGATTTTTCAGTAATTTTATGGTATTTAGTGTTTTTAGGGAGGTTGGGAGTTTTAGAGTTTTATGGTTTTTTAGGATTTCATGGTTTTCTTGATCACTAGGGGGTTTTGAGTTTTCAAGGGTTTTTTATTATTTTTATAGTTTTTAACATTTTTAGAAAATTATAGCATTTTTATAGTTTTTAGAGGTTTTTAGAGTTTTTAAAGATATTCATGGTTTTTAGGTTTTTTAGGGGTTTACCGTTCCCAAGATTTTTATCATTTGTTATATTTTAGGGGTTTTAAGTGTTTTTTGAATTTCAATGTTTTCTAAGGGGTTTTCGGGGTTTTTATGGGTTGTTACATTTTTAGTGTTTTTAGATATTTTTTTTGTATTTTTATTCTTTAATTTGGGTTTTAGTGATATTGAGGGGTTTTGCATTTTATTGAGTTTTTAATGTATATATGTTATTTGGATTTTATAGTTTCTCTAGGTTTTTATGTTATTTAACATTTTTAGTTATTTTTATATATTTATTGGATTTGAAGGGGTTTTTAGGGTTTTATGGATTTGAGGGTTTTAGGGTTTTTATGGGTTTTAAGGTTTTTATGGGTTTTTTGGGGTTGTTTTTGGGGTTTTATTGTTTTTTGAGTAGTTTATGGTTTTTTAGGTTTTTAAGGTTTTTAGGGTTTTAGGGATATTTATTGTTTATAGTGTTATTAGGGTTTTATTGTGTCTGAACACTTTTTATGGTTTATGGGTTTAAGTGTTTTTAGGTTTTTGAAGTTTTATTAGGGATTTAGGGAGTTTATGGGTTTTTAGGTTTTATTGTCTTTTTGTTTTTTGGATTTTAATGTTTTTATAGTCTTTTAAACATTTTTAGGGGTTTAAAGGGGTTTTATTGTTTTTGTGAGTTTTTAGGGTTTTTATGGGTTATTAATGTTTTGGGGGGTTGTGGTTTTCAGGTGTTTAGGTTTTTTATGGTTCTTAAATTTTTTAAGGTTTTCTAAATGTTTTAAGTATTTTTATATTATTATGGTTTTCTTAGGGGTGTTTGTGGTTTTTATGAATTTTTACATTTTTAATGAATTTTAGTTTTTTTTTTCGTATTTTTTTTAGTTTTTATGGTTTGTTGGGATTTTGAGGATTTTATTTGGATTTTTTGGTTTTTTGGGTTTTCAGGGTTTTTATGAGTTTTTAGGGCTTCCATGGGTTTTTAGAGTTTTTAATGTTTTTTGGGGTTTAAAGGGTTTTTAGTGTTTTTAGTGTTTTTATTAGTTTAGGGGGTTTTATATGTCTTAGTGTTTTTAGGGTTTTATGATTTGTTGGTTTTTTTAGGGTTATGAGTGTTTTTAGGTTTTTAGTGGTTTTATGTGTTTTTAGGTTTTGATGTTTTTCTTTGGAGTTTTTTAATTTTTGTATGATTTTAGAGATCTTTAGGTTTTTTAGGTTTTTAGGGGTTATTAGGTATTTTGACTGTTTATTCAATTTTCTAGGTTTTTTAAGGTTTTATATCGTTTTAAAATTTTTTCGGTTTTATAGGGTTTTTAATGTTTTCTCAGGGGTTTTCAGGGTTTTAGGATTGATTAGGGTTTTTGGTATTTTTAGATATTTTTTATTATTTTTATGTTTTTAGGGTTTTTTGGGATTTTGAGGGGTTTAGGGTTTTTTAAAAATTTTACGGGTTTATGGTTTTTTGGTTTATGGTTTTTTTTATTTTTATAGGGTTTTATAGTTTTATATAGTTTTTTAATGTTTTTTGGGATGTAATTATTTTTTAGAGTTTAATATGAAACCAGTGGATAAAAATGACTTGATGGAATGTGCGTAGTTTGAGTTGCAATCCCTAATGATGTAGGGAATATCAATGAGACTATAATTGGAAACAATATCTCATCTCATTGCATTAAAAGTCCCAAACCCAAGGTTCATGATGGAAGTGAAAAACGGACTTATTACCACTCATATTTAATACCAAATGAGATCAATGAATCCCAAGACCCATGGTTGCATGAATTTTGGAAGCCTTTAACACATGATGATTCTAGAATGGCATCTTTGGATGCCAATGTCAAATCTGGTGGGTTAGATGCTCAAAGTTAGATCTGATGGCCTATGGGAGGAAATACATGTGCTACTTTTCTAAAAATTCATTGTTAGATTTTTACATTTTTATCTTAATGGGACAAGGTAGTAATAGGCTATATGACATTAGGGTATTAGACCCTTGACCTTTTGTGTCACCCCTTGGATATGAATTTCCACACCATGGAATCTTATCCCCATTCATGTTTGTAGTAGTGAAACTTATAGACTATATTATCTCTAATTTGAAGATTATTACTTTTTCCCTTACTATTGTGTATTCTTGAATTTTCAATCTACATGTTTGATTGGTGATCCAAGATCAAAAAACCCCAAATTTCACGCCTCAACCAAATATTATTTTTGTGTGGCTTAGCCATCACATCCCTCCCTTAAGTGTGTTTTTTTATGTAGTAGGTCATGATCAAAATAAAATTTGTTAACTAATATCTTCTAGAAATTTAGGATATAGACATAGACCTATACCCATGGTTTTATTGGTCTGTGGATATAGCTTGTTTATATCCATGATTCAATTATAGTTTCCTAGATAAATATTTCCCTCTCTTTTTTTACACGCATCAGGCTTTTCCTCCTCCTCTGGTCTGTGACCCTCTAAACCCTTGACCACTTTAAGAGTGGAGCCGTCATCCCTAATACCCTCTGCACACAACCCTCCTTCCCCAAAAGTTCCCATTGTGGCCTCTCCTCTCCTCGATCCTCCTCCACCAACAGTACCCCTTGCGATGGTGCCGTTAGCAATGGTGCCCCCTCACTTCCACCGAATGAGGTAACCCAACCAAGAGCTCTCATCTATGACCCTACTCCCTCAAAGATTCCAACTAATGTGGTACACCTTCCCTCCCCCGGACGACACAACTCTTAGGTGGCCTCCCTACCACATCAGGCATGCCTTGGACGCGTCCAACCCCCTCTCGATGATCATCCTATTCATTGTTATGAAAAATTATGTGTTCATTATTTTTTTATCAGTTATTCATAGCTAATATGTATCAAATCTATACGTTTTTTTGGAATTATATGAAATTACGGACCATTAATATGTCTTACACAACCATTTACACCACCTATTGTCTTAGTTTATTCATTTAGTCTAGATTCTTTGGTTTATCCACTTGGTCACACCATAGAACTTGGGTAGCAGTTACTCATTCGACCAATTTCTATTAAAGAAGACTATCCCACAATGGTTGGTGAAGGACAATCAATTCTATTATGGTGTTCTATCAACAACATAATCCATTAATCTATGGAAATGGAGGCCCTTAGGATGTGGAGGTATACTGTTGGTTGATATGGTACTTTCCTAGTTGTATCTTTAACAATGACCCCCCTGAGTTTAACTACCATACCTATGACCTAGTGTTAGAATTTTGGATCCACACATTGATATTTTGGTGGAAATATCTCATTAGTGAAGGATTTTTCCTATTTACTTACCAAAAGAGTCTATGATACGTCATCTATAAGTTTGACCAGAACCTTCACTAGTGGGTTTTGGAAGTTTATTTGTCGAAATTTGATAAAAATATATAATATGATATTAGTAAATGAAATGTAGCAGTATATATGCCGACTTGAAGATTAAAGAGGTTGGAGAAGGAATATCATATGGGGATATAAGATCATTTTATTGTTGGAAAACTATTATATTGTTGTATTTAAGGATCATGAACCAGTAGTTTTCCACCATTATTGGTCACATACACATTGGTGGACTCAGATAAGGTCAGTTAGGATGTTTATTTGATTGTGTGGTGAGACACACAAGTTTAGAATCAATTGTTTCTATTTAATGTTAGGGTTTTAATATTCATGGAGTCATTCATATCCATGTTTAGGTGATGGTTCTATATTTCAATAGAGCGGATATGATGGGATAGTCTCATGAATTGTAGTGGGTATTTGTCCATAGTTTTCCATGATGTATCAAATTGTTAAATAATAGTTTCGGTTGCTCAATATGAAATGAAATACCCTTGGATATGTCTCTCATTGTCCAATTTGTCATAGATTTAAGGATGATAATTAGACACATCAAGATTAACTCAAAACACATTATGTAAATGTGTGGTTGTGGGATAAGTTCATGATCTTGAGAGTTCAATACATCATTTTTTCTATAATAGATTAGATAACTGATGTAGGTCTCTTTATACCAATTTAGGAGAAGAACTCCATCGATGAGAATGAATGGAACTAAGTTCAAGATATCATGCTGCTTTATTTATTTCCATTGAGTTTGGAATCAAAGAGGGATTTCTAGATTACCTCACAGTTTTGTAAAGTCTTATAAAATGGGATGGGTACATAGTGAAATATTGGTTTGAAATTTTATCATTATATCAATGTATTGTTAGAGAGATTGATAGAGACATTGAGGAAATGAATCGAACATTAATTTGTGTTTTTGGAGGATGTATGGATGATTAAATTGTTACCTTAGTTTTTTTCCTACAACAACTATATTTATTCATTGATTCAAATCAATTAGTTTTAGGATCTGTATGGATGAACATGTTCTCTTAACTTTGAAATGGTATGATATTGGTGAGACTTTAGCTTATTGGAAAAGAATTATATAATAGATATTAGAGTAAATATATTTGAATAAAAAAATGGTTGGTTAAAAATTAGAATACGGAGAATTAAAAATCATTCCAATGGAGATTTCCCTTGAAGAACACTTCATGTGACAAGTTTTTCATATAGTCATCCCCTCATTTTTTACATAGGTGTTTGAGGAGGCAGGTGATTTTGGAATCGAGGTACATTTCGATGTATAAGATCCTAAAATGAATCAAAATGTTTCACTATTAATAAAACCATCCTCCATGGTACCATGGTATGCACAATGTGTTCTATTTTTCATATCTTCGTATTCATTAGCCTGAACATACACATATCCTCGACAAATAGGATGTTGATCTGGAGATGGATGAATATTTTGTGTAAACAATTATGCTGATGGTTTTCCAAAGTGGGGATGGAATGATAAAGAAATCAATTCCACAAATTAAAAATATATGTGTTAAAAAAAATCCAGTTGAGATGTTGGAGAGGGAATCATACATTCTGGAGAAGTGTACCATGCCCAAGTATGCTTAAAGAGATGCTTCTCAAAGACAATATATCGAAAGAGGGGTATAATTGTGACCCATAAATGATATGTTATTAATATTTATATATTTTACATAGCCCTGGTTTATGATTAAGACATAATTACAGTGGGTTATAGTTTCTTGATTATCCATAAATGGATGGTGGGAAAGGATAGGGGGATGTGTGCAAGGGGGTATGTTTGTGTGTTTGGGGAGGGGGTGTAGGGGGGAGGGGGAGGGGCAAGGTGGTGTGAAGGGGTTAGCGGGTGTGCAGGGGGAAGGGGGAAGGGGTGAAAGGGTGTGTTCACGGGGCAAGGGGAGGGTGCTTTTGGGGTGCAAGGGGTGATGGGGGAGTGGGAGGGGTTGTGTATTGGGAAGGGTGAAATGGGGGTATACGGGGTAGATGAGAGGTGCAAGGTAGGTAGGGTGTGTGTTTGGGGAAGGTGGGGTTGAAAAAAGGAGGGTGGGGTACAAGGTGCTGGTGTAGGGGTAGGGGGTTCTGGTTCCGGGGGTGGTGCTAGGGAAGGGGGTAGGGGTGTGTGAAGGGGGTGGGGGTGTGCAGAGGGAGTTGTGCAGGGGAAGGGGAAATGGAGGTGTGTATGGGAGAGGGGACGGGGGTGTCGAGGGGGAGGGGAGGGTTTGGGGTGTTCAGGGGGGCAGGGGGTGCCAGGTGTGTGTTTGGGGGTGCAAGGGGTAGGGGGTGTATGTGGGATGAAAGTGGGGAAGGGTGGGGTTGGGGGTGCAAGGGGGTGTGCAAGGGTAGGGGGGTGGTGTATAGGAATGGGGGGGGGTGCTAGTTCTATGTTGTAAAGGTCTTAAAAATGATATGTTTACCACCACCCATATATTAGTTTTACTAATAAGATAATAAAACTCATGAACCCCATAGAATTACTTCCAAAATTAATAATTCAATTTACATAATACAACTAACTCTAAACATCATCCTCTTTTTGTGAAGTATGGGCACATTGTAACCCCATCTCTAAAAATCTTTTTTTCGTCAATAATATCCTCTATTTTAGAGGACAAATTCTATGATCATTAGAGTTATATGTGTGAGATAACATACAAATGGAATGAGTGATAATGAATTACCACTACATGATACATGAGAACACATACCTGAACCCTACAAATGTTACCTTAGAATTATTTTTAATTATTTTATTTTATTTTTTTTCTTCATCTAGGTTTGAGTTACTCCCAGATCCATGATGCAGAATAAGTGGTTTTAAATGTTTGGTGAAACAAGTTATCCTCTATATAGTTTCATCAGTGTGGTATTCCTCCTTCAAGCCCTAAATAAATATCTTTATTTGATTTATATTTTATTCCTCTAAAATGTTATGTTTTATGGATCTTTTATCATATGATTGTTTTATGTGTTTTCGGATATAGTTATGTTTAGGTCATTTGAAGAAAAAATATGACTTCCACAAATCTTATTAGTGAAAGGTATGTATTTAATTTTTATTATAGGTTTTCCTCATGACAATCATGAAAAACTGTTACTAAATTTATATCTATGGATGTTCAGCAATGTGAATTTTGTGGGGCTTCTTTATTCTCATTATTTTATCTTAAAACATACCTTAGCATCATATGTATGATTTTTCTCCTTCCATATTTTACTTTTCATATTTAAATTACCTTTTTAAGGCATATTTTTTCTTTTTTTTGATATTTTGTATGCACATGTTTTTAAGACTGAAAATTTGTATTCCCATATATAGATAGAAATTTGAGTATTAAATGGTTTCAATCATCCATTCTACAGTCTACATCCATGTTACAGGCAATTAAGATCTGACATTTTTCAACCAATATTAATATTTTTAATCTTATTGTTTACAAATATTTTTACTATTTAAGTATTAGGAGGGTAGTTTCTTTTAATGATTTTAGTTTCATACTGCCATTTTAGATTTTTTATTATATGATTTTAATTTTTTTTCATTTGGAGTGTTGAACAATATCTCCCCATAAATTTTGTATTTGATATGTAGTTTCACTATTTTCTCATTGTTGTGATTTTAGTAGCATTTTCATTGGAATAAACAATTTGTTTTTATTCCTAGAATCTATAAATATCTTTTATGGTTTTAATCCTCATTTTTTTTCAATATATTTTATGAAAAAATATCTAAGACTGAAAAATTATATTCCCCTATATAGATGAAATTTTAGGTATTAAATTGTGTTAATCATTAAATATATATATAATCTATAGCCTACATCCATGTTACAATCATGTAATATCATCCCCATCATCCATATAATTTAGGTTGATTTTTTCTAATTGTTTCATAGTTATTCTATGTAGAATTTTCATCTTTGAAATTGAGTGTGCATAGATTACATTGGGTTAAATTCCACCACACAAAAGTATCTATGGTAAAAATGTGCAGCATAGGCGATCATTTTGTCATTATTTAGTTTTAGGCATAGTCAATGTTTTTCTAATAACCCTACAACATTAATTGTATTTCTATATTCTTACTTATATGACCTAAATCAGTATACATGTGCCTCTCCCTTGTTTCTTTGCTGTGATGGATATGTCAAAGTGTATTTGTTTCAATTGATAAGAAATTTATTTGATTAATAACAAAAACTAGACATCTGACATATCATATGAAATAGGTATGAATATATAATGATTTACATTATGTCAACATAATCCCACTTGAAATAAATCATCATTTTTACTCATTTTATTTTCCAGATAAATATGGATTTGGATATCTTCCAAAGTAAAGTACTTTCAGGTTGAAAAGGTCTCTATTATCCACTAAAATAGAAGATTACAACATTCATAACTTTCATCATTCATCTATAAAAAACATTATAAATAACTATGTCTTAGATACTGAAATTGATTTCAAAAATTATGAAAAAACATTCAAACATGAAAACGTACTATAGTTTTAAAATTCATGAATCCTAGATATAAATAACTGAAATTTTAATATTTCTCTATCCATATTTTTTTGAAGAATACAAGCATTGGATGTTGTTGAAATGGTTCTACAAATGTTGTTTCTGTAAAATCAACCATGTAACTTACATCTACCCAGGTACATAAGTATGCTCTTAATGGACTGATATTTTTAATGAATATTTTGAATTAAAAAATTATAATTATAATTCTATATCTATAAAAAAAATAGTAATATTTTTTTTTATGTTGTAGCAATAAATACCTAGTATATAAAACGGATTCAATTAACATAGAATGCTCAACCCATTCCACAGTAGTAGTCATTTCTAATAAAACAGTCTGTAAATATGATAAATTCATAAATAAGAGGGGAAATATGCAAATAAATATACATAAAATGACATTTTTGTTTTGGTTTACCCATGTAATCTTCCATTCAACATTAAAAAACTGAAATTTTTGGAACTATAATCATTCATCTGGACAAAATAGTTATATAGTAATCTTCCTCTCAGATATTGAAATTGATATGTACAATTATTACAAGGAATGTGAACCCAACTAGGTTACAAAGATGGATAATCAACCCCTCATTTTATTTTTGAATGTTGTTTTTTCATGATCTTCTTGGAATTATACTTCAGATATTTTTAAAATTTTACGTACTTGTAGAAAACTTTTTGGATGTGATTATAGATAAATAATACAATAAAAAAGGGATGTGTCTTTACCCTATCTTCACTATTGGTAACACACAAAATTTCTTTTTATCTACTCATACACTACATCTTCTTAAATCTTCTACAGATAAAACCTTCTCCTTAGTTGTATCAAGTGCACAACAACCAACTCCATAGAAAATACACACTCACTATAAAAATAGTTCTTCTTATAAGATACACATTATCTTTATCTTCTTCAACCTATAAAAATATTTATCTCATTATAATTTCATATTCTCTAACACCAAGATCAGTCTTCTCTTTATTATTTAAATGAATCACTATAAATCTGCATTTAAAATTTCCCACATCTATATAAAGCTCAAAAAACATCTATGGGGCTTGGCTCAACTACTTAAAGCTTGACTACTTCATATAATACAAGTTAATAATATTAATTTTATCTACACATTTGGACTACAGATGAACTTTATGTTTATCTAATAATGAATCACAACTCCATGTGATGATTAGAAAATTATAGCTCTTCCAAATAAGCTTCATAATTTTATTCTTTTCAATTTCAATAAATCTTGAATATCATCATCAAGTTTAATATATTTCCCATAAATTCATCCTATAATTTTATTCTTTTTAAGAAAACTTGAATCATGGATCATAATAACATCATGATAGTTGTGTTAAGTTAGTCATTAAATAAACATTTAAATGTTCATAAACTCCACTTGATTTTATATTTCTTGAATCACATTGAAAATAACCAATCACCACTTCAAAGAATGTATCACATGTTTATTGTGAGGTTTTGATCATTTAAAAATATCTCAATCAGCATTCCATTCAATTTCATCATCAGATATATAATCTGGAATTCTCATTATTTTTTGGTCTACTGCCTTTCCCATTTTTTTCTAATTATTAGATCGGTTGTATGTTGAGGTTGACACGTGACCATGGATGCATTGAGCTAATGAATAACCTATAAAAAACATGAAGAACATGGATCAACTACATGATTTTGGGGAACGACTACAATAAATGTTCTATTGACCGTGAGTTTTATAGAGACAATTAGTCGTGGATGTTGATAGACCACACATACAAAGTACTCACCGTGTCGATCGATCATAAGGATATGGATTGACCACGTGAGTATTCGATTGTGTTGTCATTGGATTGAACAAACGTTGAAACATCAACTGACCATGAATCAATGGATCGAACATATGAATTAAAGGATCAAACACATGGCCAATTGACTGTATGGTCATTTGATCGACTGCAAGAAGTAATTTCATAGTCATGTGATTGACCTTTTGGTTCCAGACATGGAAAAATTCTTGCACTATGTATTCTAAGTCTGCAACTTATTGATTTAAACCTAGTAACTCTAAAAACTATCCCTAGTCATTCACAATTACATAAAAATTACTCAAATTCCCTTTGTTAATTTATCAAACATTTCTAAATTATTCTACTCTATTACCATGCACATGTAGCATATATAATCATCCTTTCACTGCTTGTATACTTGTAACATTATAAAACTTCATCCAAGTATTGGATAATACTTATTATATTAGTCATATGTGACAAAATTCTAGTATGTCTCTCTCCAAAATCTTTTGTATCTTCAAGAACATCATCCAAGTGTTTGATTCATCTTTTCGGTAATGTATTTTTATAGTATCACTTACTTATGAAATATAAGTGTTTGAAAATTATTTAGGATATCTACTTTTTGATATGTGTTATTAATTTTTTTTACTCGAGAGATGAATGAACCCAATTAGAGGGGCATCTACTGAGTTAATTTATTTTCTATTTAAAAATTTAGAGAAGTTAATTGATCTTGAGAGTCAATGTAGTATAGTAAAAATTAATATGTTCGGTGGATGAACATAGATGATGACTTTCATGTAGTAAGTAAATATCATGTTTTGTACCTTTATATTTTAATGAGGGGATGATGTAAGACAATCAACTAAATATATTTACTTCTATAACCAAACATTTCATACTGAATTCCTGAAGTATTTTTATATCTAATTAATTGTAGATAAACTTATATAGAGTAGTTTATGGTAATATATATATAAAGGAGTCATGTGCATGTTGTACACCTGACTATCATAGAAATTAGGAATAATATAGTTTTGGGTCACCACCTCATATGTTCATTTAGTATTTTATTGGGTCATTTTTAATATAAATTACCTTGATGGGTTTAATGGAGTCCCTATATATTCATATTTGTATCTTTAATTAGTGAGTTGGTCCACAACCATCATTTGATAAATAATTACAAAAATAAATTTATGTGTGCAGAAAGTGATATGGTAGTGAGAATTTTCACACAATAGTGAAACATGTTATTTTTATTTTATTAAATAATTTAAATTATTGTATTTAATGAATTAATGGTATATAATTATTAAATATTTTATAATTTTATAGTCGGTGTGGTTTCAACATTGTTATAAGAAACCAAAGTGGTTAATATTATAAGTGTACATTATGGTTTTGTGTAGGAACATTGTTTATGCATGTATATAGGTAAAAATTTAGATTAATCATTTGTACCTAGAAAAAATCAAGGATTCATATGGTTTTTTGGTAAATTATATATCATGGTTTCATTGATGATGTTCTTAAAGTTATGTTGTTGTATTCCAAACATGTCCGCAAAGAAGTGGAGGGTGATTTGGAAAAGATAGGTCCTGCTATGAATGGTGGAAGGTATGTTTGTTTCTCATATAGTGGGACATACTGATGTGATTGAATTGAATGGAAGTTCCTTTTTTCTTAAAATTATGCACCTATAAATCTTTATAAATTCATGTCTTCACCTAAACAACTGGAAGACCCTAATAGACATTGGATCAAACAGACCACCTTTGGAATCTAACGTTGGAACACTATATGACCTACACCATATTTTTTCCTAAAACATCTATAACTGATCAAATCTACACCATCTGAACACAAAAGGATTCATGCTGATTTTCGTCCGTTACTTTCTAATTTCA
Organism: Viscum album; assembly: GCA_963277665.1. Classification (NCBI taxonomy): domain Eukaryota; kingdom Viridiplantae; phylum Streptophyta; class Magnoliopsida; order Santalales; family Viscaceae; genus Viscum; species Viscum album. The sequence continues at coordinate 184,319 of CAUJRU010000225.1, forward strand.
AAGGATTGGATGGATGATATATGTCTCATTCTTGAAAGGAAGATTCTTTTACATACTTGGATTCATTTGATATCTTTTTTGTTTTAATATTTATTTTCTATTTTTTATGATTTTAATGCATTTCATTACAATAATTAATAGCCTGTAGATTGGGTTCATAGTGAATATTTTAATGAACCTAATGCTGTCAAACTAGAGGTATAACATTGATGATATTTTTCTACATGATATTGGTTTGTGTCATTGTCAGTATATATGGTTAGCATCTATGAATATTTTTTTGCTGATGTAGGGATATGATTCACTTCTATAAATATTTCTTGACTATATTACTAAAGATTTAGCATAGTGGTCTTGACTATGGTTATTTTTTTTCTATTCTTAGTACAATATTATCAAAATCTTGTGATTTTATACCTTCCTAGTGCATTAGTGTTTAATCTTATCCTTAAACAGCTTTATAAAAAGCAATCATAATTTTATCTATAAACTGATCTCTATTACTCTCTAGTCATTTTTTAGAAAATAACTAGTTATATTGCACATATCATTCTTTATAAATCTACTGAAATAGCATTGGTGTAACTAAAAATATGATCTCAACACCTATATACTCGGAATATTGATGGATAAAGATCAATGAATCCCAATTATTAAATTGATTTCCCTTAAACATTAAAATCCCATCACCTCATTCATCGTATTCTATCCAATTTAGAACAATATCATGATATTAAAAGGTTATGGATTCCATGATTTCAAGTTTGTACATGAAAATTACCGAACACCTATAATGCGTTCGAACCGATTCTTGAGACCACTGTATTGGAATGGTTTAATTCCTCTACTAACATCACTCATACCGATAGAAACGAAAAACAAAACATTGTAAATCAATAGATCAAGGCTATATTTCCAACTCAGGCATGATTGTTGAATGACACCTGAACATCTCATTGTTTCAAACTTTTTTACACAGGCAAAGGAATATTCCGAATGTTCAAATCACCCTAGTTTTATAGAATTTTAGCATCATCTAGTGTTATAAAAAACCATAATATTAAATTATTCTTGGGTTACAAGGCTTCGTCATTAAATTCTAGGCCTTCAACTATTACTCTGGGATCAATATTCACCTAGTGTAACATGGATCTATGTTTAGTTAGTGGTTTTGGTGTCGACATATTAATCAGGATCCTGAAACTTTGAGTCTAATTGCATTGTAAATTGACTATGATATATTAATATTCAACAAAAAATAATACTCACTCCTCAATGATATATCTTCATTCACTATATTTGACATGTTTGGAACTTGATTTATTTTCTGTCATCTTCTTTAATGACCAGATGTCATCATCAACTTGTTTGGTTGGTTCCCACATCTAGGCTCAAATTAATACTAGATCTAGATTCTCCATGCTCTCAATTTCAATCTCTATACTATGTCGTCTTCAATTATGTGTGTCAACATGAATATTATACATATGTTAACTAGATGTGGGTTCAATTTGTCCCAAAATCCTCTCACATATCAGAGAATCAATAGGGTACTTCTTCTACTAGGGAGAGGTTTCTTTAAATCAGAACATGGTTATGGTTTGTATTTCATCATTTTATGAATTTTTGTCAATAATTATATTTTGAGGGTTTCTTCAGTGGTGGATCGGTGGTGTCTTCTCCTCTTATGAGATTTGGTGTTTATAGGTGATGTGGTGTTGTTGGATCGTCAGTTTTATTTTTTCATAGGAAAAACATGAATTTATATTTTTCATCCACTGTCTCTTTAGAATTTGAATGCACGGTAGGTTGTATTTCTATCTTGTAGTAGGTATATTTTCACTCATGGTGTCTTTAGTGTTCATGGTGCATCAAATTTAAGTGATTACTGTTAATTAGATCTCCAATTATTATGGTTACATTCTTTTCCATGAATAATCATTTCAATTTCATGCCTCATTGTTGGTTAAAATAATGTCACGTGGTCACTATACTGAATGTGGATCATATATATGGTCACTTGAATTATACAACAAAAGTTCACTTAAATTCTTCAAGACAATGTCACATAAGGGACCATGAAAACATGATTTGGAGGCAAGTTAAGTGGAGGGGCATGGTTATTTATGTTTTGTGTGTGGTTAATGGCACAATAAATTTACCTACCTTCATACAGGTGGGGTGAAAGGGGGGATGGTGTAGGTGGAGTGAAAGGGAGAGGTGTGTCCAAAAGGGAGGGGTGTCCAAGAGGGGGGGGGGTTTATGGGGGGGGGGGTACAAGAGGGTGTCTAGGGGGGTTCAGGAGGGGTGGGGAGGGCTGTCTGGGAGGGGGTTTCCAGGAGGGACGGTGTCTATCCAGAGAGTAGGGGAGGGGGTTTGTCCAAGAACAAGGTGTGGGGGGGGGGGGGGTGTGCAAGGGGATCTGTAGGGGATAGGGGTGTGAAGGGGGGTTCTAGGGGGTCTATATTGGAGGGGTGTGAAGGGGGTGGTGGGTGAGCACGAGGGTTTGTCCAGGGAGGGGGTGGGTCTACCCTAGAAGGGGGAGGGGGCCTGTCCAGGCAGGAGAAGGGGGATGTCCCGGAAGGAGAGGAGGGGGTTCTAGGGGGTCTGTAGGGGGAGGGGGTTTACAGGGGAAAGGGGGTCTATAGGGGGTATGTCCAAGAAGTAGGGTGGGTCTGTATAAGGAGGGTGGGAGGGGGTTTATCCAGGAAGGATGGGGTGTGGAGGGGGTTCAATGGGGGTCTTTAGGGGGTGAAAGGGGTTCATCAGGGAGAGGGGGTGCACAAGGGTGTGAAAGGGGGTATGTATAGGGGTATGTGGTTTTTTAGGGGGTCTATCCATGAAGGATAGAGGGGGTCTATCTAGTGAGGTGGCTGTTTTCTAGGTGGTAGTGGAGGGGGGGGGGATTTGTATTAGAGAAGGGGATATAGGGGGAGTGGGGGAGCAAGGGGTCTATAGTGGGGTGAAAGGGGGGTCTTCACTATGGGGGGGGGGTGTAGGGGGTGGAAGGGTTGTGTAGCAAGGAGGGGTCTATGTGGGTGGGGTGTGCAGGGGGGTCTGTCTAGGAAAGAGGGGGGGTTTTCACAAAGAAGGGGGGGGGGGTCTATCCTGGGATGGTGTGCTGTCTAGGGGGGAGTGGATTGGGGATTTTTCAGTAGAGAAGGGGGGTTTTATGGGGATTGGTGGTGGTGGGGGGGTCATTGCTGGGAGGTGGGATACTATGAGGGGAGTGGGGGGTGCAAGTTTGAGGGTGAGGGTATTTTTATGAAATGGGAAGTGCAATAGCCACAATTTGAACTACGGATAAATCCCTACTGACATGATTTAAAACTTTTCCTATAAACCTAGCATGGCTTAACATTCTATCATGGTTTCAAACCATGGCTATATAGGGTTAGCCATGGTTTGAACCATGGCTATAGGGATTTATACGAGGTTTCAACTGTGAATATAGGGCATTAGACGCGGTTTCAACCATGGCTATAGGGATTTAGCCATGATTTCAAACCATGGCTATAGGCCTTGCCTTATATCCATGCCAATTCCATCCACAATTCATTAAACCATGGATATGACATAGAACCAATTTTTTTGAGCTTATATCCACTGTTCCAAATGGTGTATATAGCCTAAATTTATAGTAGTGAATTGTTTCCAATATCCAAACCCATCATCCACCACTTATCCCCAAACTGTATCCACCATATGCCTCCTTATGCCATGAATATTGATCCACCTTGATCATCTTCCATCAGTTAGTATCAGAGTTCCAGTTGACACAATAGACATCTATCATGATTTTTCAATCTCATATACACATTTCCCTTCTTATCAATAATTATTTCCCCCCCCCCATAAAAACCAATTTTATTCTAAAACCTCTATAATTGGCCTCTGTTGTGAAGGATTAAAATGTTTTATATTGATCCAATTATTCATCAATATTATTTTCTCATTTAACTCACTATATGTGACTTTTTTTCTAAAAAAATAAAATTATCTAACAACATAATTTTGTTCTTTTAAAAACTAATTACATCCTTTATTTTATAGATTTTAAAAAATTATATTATTATCTATATATTACCTTGTTCATTAAATCATTAAACACAAATCTTTAGGCTAGATTTAACATAAAAAGTAAAAAATTAATAAAAACCCACATACAATTAATTCTTTGTGGTTTACATTATTATCACTTCTGATTTCCATACATCACTTTCTCCATCATTTTAATTCATCAATATATCATATTTGGCTTATATTATCATTAAGTTTTATTATCCTTATCAATCTAGAAAACCCCTCATACAACACCTCTCTACCACTTTTATACTTTTTACACATTGTCTTCCTTATTTTCCACCCTTTAGTATTTTTAAGCCTTTTCTACTAAAACATGTTGGATTAATCCATTCACATACACCATATTGGTTAGGTGTGGATTGGTGTCTCATGATCTTCATAAAATAGGTTTGAGATTTTATGAGAGATTGGGATTTTAATTGGGTGTTAATAAGTGGAGATAAATAATCACACACATAAAACATTCTTGAGTCAGTATCCCTTGGTGTGAGAGTGTGTACATCATTTTGGTGTGAGTGTGTACCCTTGTCTGTGTGAGTGTGTATATATTGTGTGTGTGTGTGTCTATCTTTTTCATGTTATTATTTATCCTTATATATGTGAATGTTTACATCCAATTTGTGTGAGTGTACATCCCTGAACATGTGTGGGTGTGTGTGTGTGTTTATGTGTGTGTGAGTATGTGTACCTTTTGGGTGTGTGAATCTTTTTTTATCATCATGTGTGTTTCTCTCAGTGTGTGTTTGTGTCTATGTAACTTATCACTGGAGAAGATTGTGGGAAGAGAATTGTTCATCATTTTGAAGAAGGAATCCAAAGTATATCTCCCACACTAGAAGATTGTCAAATACAAATAAAAGCTTTGGTGAGACATTTTGAGAAGATTCTTGATATGAAGTTGTATATGGTACATGAGAGGATTGATAACTTGGATAATAAACAAAGCCCAAGGATGATCCATGATACACTTTGGCAACACGTCATCCTCACATCATGAGGGAATATATGGAGAACATTGATGGTGATTTTGAGGATGTCCCACATAGGAGGAGGAGGTTCCAATAACCTAGAGAATCCCCACATCATTAGAGTTTTTATGGTTTTTGTTGTTTTTTGGGATTTTAGGGATGTATAGGGTTTTTATAATTTTATAGGTTTTTAGGGGTTTAAAGTGTTTTTATGTTTTGATTGTATTCTCACGGGTTTTCAGGGTTTTTATGTAATTTTTTATTGATTTTTAGGTATTTTATGATTTTATGGGTTTTTTGGGTATTTAAGGATTTTGAGGTGGGGGGGGGGGGGTTGGGTTTTTAGCATTGTTTATGGTTTGTTGAGGAGTTTTAAGCATTTTAGGGTTTCTAAGGATTTCATTGTTATTAGGGTTTTAATTTTTCTTAATGTTTTTCAGGTTTTTAGTGTTTTTTAATTTTTATGGATTTTTAGGGATTTTATTTGTTGTTTATAGTTTTTTAGGGGTTTCAGTGATTTTTATGGATTCATGGTTTTTAGGGGTTTATTGGTTTTTGGGGCTTTTAGGGGTATGTTTTAAAAACATAAAAAACCCTAAAACCCTACCCCACCAACCCCAAAAGATCCTCCAAATCCCTCAAAACACTGAAACCGATAAAAATCATTAAAATCATACAAATCCCTAAAAATTTACAAAACTGTGAAAACCCCAAAAAAATATTAAAAATATTAAACAATTACAACCCCTAAAAACCTAAAAGGAGAAAAAACCCTAAAATTTCTAAACAAACCCAGAAACCTATTAAAACCCATAAAACACCCAAAACCATAAAAACCAAAAAACCAATAAAACCCTAAACCTCTCTAAAAACTATGAAAAAATTTAGAAACTCTAAAATACCTTAAAACCCTAAAAATTAAAATAAAACCCCAAATCCCCAAAAACCCGTAAAAACAAACAAAAACTCTCAAACCCCTAAACCCCCTCAAAATCCCTAAAATTCCTAAAAACCATAAACATCCTATAAAATACCTAAAAATCCCTAAAAATGTAAAAAACAGAAAATACCTAAAATAGCCTATAAAAACATTAAAAACCGAAAAATAGTTAAAACCCCTAGAAACCTAAAAAATGATAAAAACCCTAAAAACCCTAAAAACCCATAAAACCCATGAAAAAATAAAAAATCCAACCAACTATAAATTCCCACTAAAAACTCTAAAAACTGTTAAAACACGTAATAATATTTAAAACTATAAAAACATGAAAAACCCAAAGAAATCAAAAAAACCTAAAATCCCAAAAAACCATAAAAAACCTAAAAATACTAAAAAAATCCTAAAACCCCTCAAAACCCATAAATTCCATTAAATCCATAAAACAATAAAAATCACAAACAATCCTAGAAATATGTAGAAATGTAAAAAACACAAAAATTCCCTAAGAAAATCATAAAAACCTAAAAAAAATAAAATTCTGAAAACACACTAAAAACCCTAAAAATCCCTAAAAATTCCTAAACCCCTAATAAACCCCAAAAACCTCTAAATCATAAAAACCCCTAAAATTCTTAAAATACCCTAAAAACCCAATAAAACCTTTAAAACCCACTAAAAATTATGAAAACTCTTTAATCTTCTAGAAACATTAAAACTGTCTAAAACCCCTTAAATACCCTAAAATACTCAAAAAGACCGTAAAAACCCAAGACCCCTAAAATCATAATAACCCAAAAAACCCTAAAACCCTCTTAATCCCTAAAAACCCTTCAAACATATAGAAATCCTAAAAACATTAAAAATCCCGAAAAATGAAAAAAAAACATTAAAACAATGGATAAAATCAATGAAAATAAAAAAAACACTTTAAACCATTAAAAACATAAAAAACACTAAATACTCTAAAATCCCTAAACAGACATTAAAAATACATAAATACCATTATACCCCCTAAAACCATAAAAAACCCAAAAAATTATAAAAACCACTAAAAACACAAAAAACCCTTTAAACTCCTAAAACGTAAAAAACTCTTAAAGACTTAAAAACCAATGAATACTCATAAAACCTAAAAAATCAAAAAATCCATAAAAACATTCAAACCCTAAAAACCCTAAAAATGCAAAGATACATAAAAACACTAAGAATCCCAAAAAATTCCCTATAAACGTTAAAAACCCTAAAAAACTAAAATCCCTAACAACAATTTGAAAATCTTAAAACACATAAAACAACTGGAAAAAAATGATCAAAAACCTAAAAAACCATAAAACCATAAACCCTTAAAAACCATTAAAACCCCTAGAAACACATAAGAACCCTAAAAAAATTCTAAAAATTCCAAAAACCATTTACACCCATAAAAATGCTTAAAAACACTTAAAAAACAAAAAACCTTTGAAGACTAAAAATAACCTAAAAACCCAAAAAACCCAAAAAAACCATAAAACCTTGAAAACACTCAAATCGCTAAAAAACGTAAAAACCCATAAAAATAAAAATTAATCTTTAAAACATTAAAGAATTACAAAAGCCTAAAAACCCTAATAATACATTAAAACATTAAATTTTTTAAAAAACCTAAAAAGCTAAAAAACAATAAAAACCCTAAAAACCCTAAAACCCACTAAAACCCTCAAAATCCCTTAGAATCCTAAAAAACAATAAAAATTTTTAAAACCCTATAAATTCTATAAATTGTAAAAAACATAAAAATCCAAGAAAATCCTTAGAAAACCTTAAAAATCTAAAAAAATTAATACCCTAAAAACATAAAAAATCTAGAAACCCTAAAAACAATAAAACACTAAAAACCCCAAAAATATTAAAAAAACATAAAAACAAATGAAAACACTAAAACCAAAAAAAATCTAAAAAACCTTTAAACCCCTAACAGCGTTAAAAACTTTTAAAATATTTAAAACCATAAAAAAATAAAATAAAACCTAAAACCTAAAAAAGCCAATATGAAATATAAAGAACCATAAAACCCCAAAAAATAAATAAAAACTCTAAAAACCAAAAAAATTATAAAAACCCCAAAAAATTATGAAAATAACACTTAAAACAACTAAAAACCCAAAATAGACAAAACAAACCCTAAATAGAACCGAACAACCCTGAAAACCCTAAAAAACCCGAAAAATCCTAAAATCCTACCCCCCAAAAAAACCCTATTAAATTTCAAAACCACTTTAAATATAAAAAACATTTAAACCCCAATAATTGAGAAAAACTCTAAAAACCATAAAAGCCTAAAAACATAAAAAAATCCTGAAATATCCCAATATCCCCTAAAACCCCGAAAAAACCCTAAAAACCCTAAAAAAAATAAAAACTTTAAAAATCCCAAAAAATAAATAAAAATATCAATAACCCTAAAAACCCTGAAAACCACTAAGAAAAACATAAAACCTAAAAATAGTTAAAACTCATAAAAACATAAAAATGATAAAAACCCGAAAAAACCCCAAGAACCCTAAAAACCATAAAATCCCTCAAAATCTCAAATAACCTTGGAAAACCATAAATATAATAAAAAATCACTCAAAATTCAAAAAAATATAAAAGACCTTAAAAACCTATAAAACCCATAATAAAACCTTAAAAAACTAAAAATACTTTAAACCCCTAAAATCAAAAATATTCTAAAAACCTGAAAAATCCTAAAAAACCTAAAAACCCATAAGCCCCATAAAAACCATAAAACCCATAAAAAACATATAACACCTAAAACCTCAAAAAAATTGCAACCCTCTAAATAATTTAAACCCATTTAACCTGTAAAAACATTAGAAACCACCAAAAACCCTTAAAATATGAAAAATCTCAAATAACCCCTAAAACTCCAAAAAACCATAAAATCCTGAAAACTCCAAACCACCCAAAAAATACATAAAACCCTAAAAACCATAAAAATTATCTAAACCACTAAAAATACCAGATAATATAAAAAAATACTAAAACGCTATAAAATCCTAAGAAAACCATGAATACATAAAAAAACTTAAAATATCTAAAAACATAAAAAAGTGTAAAAAACCTAAAAATCATTAAAAACCAAAATAAAAAAAAACACAAAAAAATAAAAAGCAAATGAAACACTATAAAACCCCTAAAACCCACTAAAAACTCTAAAAACAAATAAAACCTCTAAAAAAATTTAAAACATTATAAAAACACTTAAAACCCTAAAAACTAAAAAAACCCTCAAAACCCAAAAAGTTCATAAAAAATAAAAAAACCATCAAAATAAAAAAACTCTACAAACAATAAAAATCCTAAAAATTATGATGAGGGATATTTTTGTTAGATAGGAGGTATTGGTTCAATTTTTTTGGAGAGGTTTTCTAATGATTTTATTGTTGTTATATAGGTTTTCACTGGTAGAAGTGTGGTTGGATGGTGTTTTCGAATTAGAGAGGGATGTAGTTTGGTGGGGAGTGCTACGGGTGAAAAGCGGGTTGCTGCTATAGCTAGTGATCCAATTCTGCTGAGGGATGGCTTTTGATTGAAACTTGGGATATTGGGGTTTAGTTTTGAGAGCTTAGGGTTTGGTGGTGATTCGATTGGAGGGTTATGTTGGTTTTCTCGGTGGCTTTAGGATATTCTATTGGCTGGTTTGAGGATTTATTATTGTGCTCTGGATGCTTTGTTCTTTCTAGTTGATGGTGATGCATGTTTGTTAATGGGGACTGTGGTTTTTCTTTGATGGTTGATAATTCTTTTATGTGTATAGGGGGAGTGGAGCTAGTCTGAGAACTAGGTGATGGAATTGTTTGTTGTTGGAGATAGGAAATTGGGGGTTGATGGTTGTGTAGGGGATAGTGTTTACTTCATGAGGATGTTTCAGATACATGGTGCTAGTGGGGAGAGGGTGATGGGTGTTGGGAGTCTGGTTGTGGGTTTTGAGATGGTGTAGGGTCTTTGGGTTGGTGGTATTTGTGGGTGTTATTTGTCTCATTGGTGTAGCTTCTGCTGGTTGGATGGACGAAGTGATGGAGAAGGAAAGGGCCTGGTTAGTGGTGGTGATGTGTATTGGATGTAGGTATGGATAGTTTTTCTAGGAGGTGTTTGTTCTTGGGTTCCTATATAGTGGTCTACTACTTCATCTTGGATGTTTTTTTGGTTTTGAGAAGGTGCAGGGGTTGTTGGTTGGTTATGTTGAAGGGTGGGATCCTGCTTTGGTGGGGAGTGATGTAGAAGTGGAGTGGGGTGATGTTATTGGCAAGAGATATTGGTTTAGATCCATTACTGGGGGCTGAAGAAGGATCCAATTTTCTTGGTGGTGTAGGATTTGTTTTTCTAGGATGTATTGGAGTTGTTGTTGTAGAACTAGTTGTTTCTAGAGAACTGGTTTAGTTGGGGATGTTCATTTGAGCAGGTGTTGTAGGAAGGTGTTGTTGCAGGTGAGCAAATTTTTGGTTGGGATTGATTCTGGAGAGGAGTCGACTATTTTGGGTTCTTCGGTTGTTGGTGAGAAAGTTCTATTTCTGAGGGATGGCTGTTTTTTGGAAGCTGAGAACTAGGGTTGCTTTGGGTGCTGAGGATCTGTCTTGCCTGTAGGGTGTAGTGGTTGCTGGGAGTCGATCTCTGGGATATGGTATGAGGGAGTGCAGTTTTGGGCACTGGGATCTGGGTGTTGGGATCTAGAGATGGTGTGCTGGAAGTTGGGATTTTGGGTTCGTTGTGTGTTTTGAGGTTCTTATGCCTTTTCAAGGCAATGGTTTGGATGTGTTTTGTGAAATTTCTCAGGTTGTTTCTGGCCTATCATTTTTATCGACTTCGCATGGTTTCGTAGGCCCATTTTCTAGGGAATTTTTTGGATGGGATTCCTGAAGTTTCTCATGCCATTTTTAGGCTATGGATTGGTTATTCTTCAGAAGGGTTCGCGATCATGTTTTCCATATATTTGTTTTGATAGGTATCCTCAGGTTTCTCAAGTCTTTCTGGCGGTTTCTTTCTTGACGTTTCTTGGGATTTGTCTTCATATCAACCTTGGGTGATTATATTATATTTAAATTTCATTTATTTTATATACTACTTCTTATTTTCCTTGTAAAAATTTCTAAAATCCTTAAAAACCCTAAAAAACTAAAAAACCATAAAAATACCCAAAAAACCATAAGAAACTACAAAAACCCTCAAAATCTATAAAAACCCTTAAATTATAAAAATCATAGAAATATCTAAAAAAACTAAAAAACATAAAAAACCCAAAAAAACTCGAAAATCCTTAAGAAACCCATAAAAACCAAAAAAAATTAAAACCCTAAAAATATAAAAATGCTCAAAACCCTAAAAACCCTAAAACCCCCAAAAACCATAGAAAACCCTAAAACCGATAAAAATTGTAAAACCCCACTAAAAACTCTAAAAACTATTTAACATATGAAAATTTTAAAAACTTCAAAAAATCTTAAAACCCTAAAAAAATTAAAAAAACCCCTAAAACGAAAAAAAAACAAAAAAACCTAAAATCATTAGAATCCATAGAAAGCCTAAAAACCATAAAAATCCAAAAAATCCCTTAAAATGTAAAAAACCCCTAAAATTATGAGAACCCCTAAGGAAATCTTAAAAACCAAAAAAACACTTAAAATTCCTAAAAAACCTATAAAATGCTAAAAATCATACAAGAACTCTAAGACCCCTCAAAATACCTAAAATCCATAAAAACTATAAAAAATTTAAATAAATCCAAGAAAATCCCAAAAAAATTTAAAAAAACCAAAAAATCTTAAAAAACCCTATGAAACCCTTAAAAACAAAAAAAACTTAAGACCCCTAAAAATTCTAAAAATGATAAAACCCCGGAAAACCATTAAATCTTCTAAAAATGGAAATATTATAAAACCCAAAAAAACCCGAAATACCATTATAAACTATAAAAACCTTTTAAATCCCAAAAACATTAAAAACTCTATAAACCCGTAAAACCCCAAAAACTCTAAACTTTCCCTAAAAACATTAAAAAACCGTAAGAATCGCATGAAAACCCAAAAAATTCATAAAAACCTAAAAAATCCTAAAATCTCTAAGAAAACAGTAAAATTCTAAAAACACTTAAAACCCCTAAAAATTGATAAAATACTAAAAACACTAAAAAATCTTAAAGAACAATAAAAAACTAAAAACTATAAAAACACCTAAAAACCTTAAAAAATTCCTAAAACCTATAAAAACCCTAAAAACCACTAAAAACTCTAAAAACCCTTTAATCGACCAAAAAAATAAAAAAATCGAAAAAACCTTAAAACCCCTAAAAAATAACCATAAAACCCAAACAAAACAATAAAAACCTATAAACCCTAAAAACCCTCAATATCCCTAAAATCCTAAAATAAATAAAAATTATAAAAATCCCTAAAAATTTGTAAGACTGTACAAACCCCTAAAACCATGAAAATTTCTAATAAAACCTTAAAAACCTAGAAAAACATAAAACCCCTAAATAACCTAAAAATTCTAAATTCCTTAAAAACTCTAAAAGAACCTAAAAACCATCAAAATGCCTAATAAATCTAACAAGGTCCTAAAGTCACTAAAAATTTAATAAACCCTTAAAACCATGAAAAACCCTAAGAAAACTGTAAAACCATAAAAGCACATAAACCTCTAAAAAACCTAAAAACCTTAAAAACCCTAAAACTATAAAAACCCTAAAATACCAAAAAAAAAATAAAACATCTAAAAACCATAAAAACCTATATATCCATAAAAACATAATAAAGACTCTCATAACCATTTAAACCCCTAAAAACGTTCAAAAACCATGAAATATCTTACAAACCCTAAGAAACCCACTAAAACCCTAAAAAACCGTAAAAACCCTTAAACCCATCAAAATATATAAAAACACCCCAAACCCCTAAAAATATCTAAAAACAAAAAAAACAATAAAACCATGAAAAACAAAATAAAACCATAAAAACTAAAATAACATGAAACACTTAAAAACCTAAAAACTGCTAAAACCCCCAAAAAAACAATAAAACCCCGAAAAATCCTAAAAGCCAACAAAATCCAAAAAATAATAAAAAACATAAAAAAATCATAAAAAATTCCTTAAAATTACTAAAATTTAAAAACCCTAAAAACCCTGAAAATCCTAACAAGATCTTTAAAATGTGAAAACACATAAAACCCTTAAAACCCCCAAAAAATGATAAAACCCCTGAAATCCTTAAAAAGACACTAAAACCCCTAAAAACCCTAAGACCCACTAAAAATACTAAAAACCCTTAAAACCCTTATAAAACCTAAAAAACTACTGAAAACTCTAAAAACAATTTTAATCTTTAAAAATGATGAGAAATCTAAAAAAACATAAAATCCCTAAAAAAACAAAAAATACACATAAAAACCATGAAAACCATAAAAAACCAAAAAAATCCCTAAAAAACATAAAAATCTAATAAAATCCCAAAAATACCAAAAAAATAAAAACACTAAAAACTCTAAGAAAACTTTAAAAAAATAAAAAAAAATAAAAACCTAAAATACCTAAAAATGCAAAAAGCCCTAAAAAATTAAAACCCTTGAAAACCATAAAACCCCCTAAAAACCATAAATTACTCTGAAATCCTAAAAAAACCTAAAATCCACTAAAAATTATAAAGGCCCTTTAAACCCTTAAACAGTTTAAAAACTCTAAAAAACCTTAAAACCATAAAAAACTGAAAAAATCCTAAAACACATAAAAATCATAAAACCCCAAAAGCCCTAAAATTGTAAAAACTTTCAAAATACCTAAAAACATTAAAAATAAAAAAAACATCTCCCCGAATCCCTAAAAATCCCAAAAAACTAAAAAAATCACTAATAACCACTAAGAATACCTTAACAACCTAAAAACAATAAAAACCCCTAAAAACACAAAACACGTTAAAAAAATAATAACTGATAAACACTAAAAACTATAAAAATACCTAAAAATTAAAAACCCTAAAAATAAATAATAACACTAAAAATCCACTAAAAACACTAAAACCCCTTTAAACCCCTAAATGTTAAAAACTATAAAAACCTCAAAACCCTAAGAAGCTCAAAATAACATGAAAATCCCAAAAACCCGCTAAATCCACTAAAAATCCCCAAAACCCCTATGAAAACATAAGAAACCTAAAATGTGATCCAAATAACTAAAAAAAACCCAGAAATAACCCTAAGAAAACCTTAAAAACATAAAAAACATTAAACCACTAAAAACTTAAAAAATGATATAAAACATTGAATCCCATAAAAAACACTAAAAACCCAAAAAACATAGAAACCCTAAAGACACATAAAAACCCTATAAACTCACTAAAACTCTATAGTCCCATTAAACCCCTAAAAATGTTAAGAAATCTAAAATCCCTTAAAACCCCTTAAATACTGTTTTTAAACCCTAAACCCCATAAAAACTCAAAAAACACTATAAAATCCTCAAAATCCTTAAAATCAAAAAAAACTCTAAAAAATCCCTAAAACATAAAAATCCCTAAAGAACCTAAAAAACTATTTCAAAATAATAGTAACCCTTAAAACACATAAAACACATAAAAACCTAAAAACAATAAAAACCATAAAACCCCTAAAAACCCTATAAAACCCTAAAAACATAAAATCTTTAAAACCATAAAAACAATAAAATACAAAAAAATATCTAAAAATGTAAAAAAATTTAAAAACCCTAAAAACACTAATAAAACCTAAAAAACATAAAAAAAATATTAGAACCCCTAGGAAACATAAAAAGACTAAAAACACAAAAATCCCTAAAAACCACTAAAAATATAAACACACTAAAAACACCTAAAAACATAAAAAAACCCCTAAAACCCCATAAATACCCTAAAAACAATAAAACTATAAAAACCATTTAAAAGAAGAATGTTAAAAAAATATAAAAACCTTAACATCCCAAAAAACTCAATAAAAACCCTAAATCTCCAAAAACCAAAAAAACCATAAAATCCTGTAGATACACAAAAAACATCTAGAAACCCATAACACATAAAATCCTAAAGAATTCCTAAAATCCCTAAAAACATAAAAACACAAAAAAACCTAAAAACACTATGAAAACCCTAAAAACATGAAACAATTAAACCCCTAAAAACCTAAAAAATTTAAAATGACTACAAACCATATAAAAACCTAAATACCCACAGAAATCCAAAAAAAAACCTTAAAAACCTTGAAAATGTTAAAAATTCCAAAAAATATCTTAAAATATAAACACCCCTTCATCCCTTAAAAAACCTAAGAAAACCATAAAAACCAAAAAACACTTCAATCACCAAAAAATAAAAAAAACCTAAAAAACCTAAATGACCCTAAAACCCATAAAAATCCTAATCCCCATAAAAACCCCTAAAACCATAAAAAACCCAAAAACCCATAAAATCACTAAAATATCTAAAACCCCATTAAAACCCTAAAATCATTATAAACTCTAAAAACCTTAAAACCCTAAAAACCTAAAAAACCATAAAAAATCAAAAACTATAAAACTCCTAGAGACACTAAAAACAAGAAAAACATAAAAATCCCTAAAAACCCTAAAAACCATAAAAAATTTAAATAATCCCTAAAATTTTCTAAAAATGTAAAAAACTCTAAAAACCATAAAATACTATAAGAGAAACTAAAAATATAAAAAAATTAAATCCCATAAAAACCTTAAAATTTCTAAAACCTCTAAAAACCATAAAACAACTAAAACCATAAAACCCATAAAACTAATAAAAAACCTAAAACCTACAAAAAAACTAAAAACCCATTTTAAACCATAATCAAAATTTAAAAAAAATCTAAAATCCTTAAAACACTAAAAAATATAAAAACCTCTAAAAACCCATAAACCCAAAAAAACCTCCAAATCCCTAAAAACCCATAAAAATTATAAAAAGCCTTATAAATTCCTAAAAATGTAAAAAACCTTAAAAACATTGGAAAACCCTATAAAAACCTAAAAAACCAAAAAATACTTAAAACCCATAAAAACCTAAAAAATGATATAATCCTAAAAGCCAAAAAAACCATAAAAAATCCTAAAAACTATGAAAACCATAAAAACAACTAAAAATCATAAAAAACATAAAAACCCATAAAAACCATAAAAACCACTAAAAACTCTAAAATACTTAAAAAAACATAAATAAATTAGAAAACTCTAAAAATATTAAAACTTATAAAAACTAAAAAATCCATTAAATCCCAAAAAACCCATTAAAACCATAAAATACCTAAAAATCCAAAAAACCCATAAACTCTCTAAAAACCATAAAAATAATAAATAAATTCATGAAAATCCCTTAAATTTTTAAAAAATATAAAAATATTGAAAACCCCAAAGATATCATTAAAAACATAAGAATTCATAAATCCCCTAAAAACATAAAAAATGCTAAAAACCCTAAAAACATAAAGAACCCTAAAAACCCTAAACCCCCTAAAAACCTTAAATAATAAAAAACCTATAAACCAACTACTAATAATGTAAAGCACAAAGAAGTAAAATGATGTAAAAGTGATATATCAAAACGGAATGTACTAATAATGTAAATCACAATGAAGTAAAAAAGAAAAACCACCCAAAATACCCTAAAAACCTAAAATCCTCAAAATCCTTAAAACCCATATGAAATAAAAAAATCCCAAAAAATACTAAAAATACATAGAAAATTTAAAAACCCCCAAAACACAAAAAACAAAAAGAAAAAAATTTAAAAACTAAAAATACATAAAACCCATAAAATACCAAGAAACTCTAAAAACTCTAAAGAACCTAAAACTCCCAAAACCCCCTAAAAACCATAAAGATTATTAAAATATATTAAAAATACTCTAAAACCATAAATATGCTAAAACACACTAAAAAAATATAAAGGTCCTTTAAAATATTAAAAATGTCAAAAAACTCAAAACATTTTTAAAAACCAAAAACAATTCAAAAAACACTAACAACCCAAAAATCCCATAGAAACCCAAAAAACCCTAAAAATCCCAAAAATACCCTAAAATCCCAAAAAACCATACAAAAACATAAAAATCCTAAAGAATATAAAAAATCCCTAAAATTTAAAAAACCACTAAAAACATAAAACCCCTATGAATATCTTATAAACCTAAAACACTAAAAACCCTAAAAAACCTAAAAAATTCTAAAACCCTAAAAAACACTATGAACCCAAAAAAAAAGATCCAAGAAACCATCAATATCATTAAATACCCTAAAAACCTTTAATATCTAAAAATTACCTAAAAATCCATAAAAACATAAAAAAAATCTGAACAACCCTGAAACCCCCCAAAAACCCTAAAAACATAAAAACACATAAACCCCTAAGACCTAAAAAAGGTTAAAACAACAAAAGTCCCTAAATATCTTAAATACCCTAAAACCCATAAAAACCCCTAAAACCATAATACCCATAAAACCTATAAAAACCCTATAAACCACTAAAAAACTGAAAAACCCTTTGAACCCCTAAAATGTTTAAAAAACAAAAACACATTAAAACACACAATAAACTCAAAAATCCCATAAAACAAAAAAAATACCCATAAAAACTCTAAAATCCGAAAAATCCAAAAAACCATCAAAATCTATAAAAACCTTAAAAACCAGAAAATTCAAAAAAAGTCCAAAAAAGTCCATAAAAATGAAAAAAACCCTAAAATAAATAAAACCCCTAAGATGTCATTAAAAATCTAAATAAACATAAAACCCCCCAAAAACCTAAATATGTCTATAAATATAAAAAACAATAAAAACCCCTAAAAACATCTCAAAATCCATAAAAATCCTTAAAACCTTAAAAAATAAAAAAAAATCTAAAAATCCCTAAAAGATAAAAAAACTAAAAATATTGAAAAACACAACAAAAACATACAAAAATAAAAACTCTTAAAAACTATTTAAACCCTAAAAAATACAAAAAAAAAACCTAAAAGACCCAAAAACACCTAATACATAAAGACCCCTAAAAACATCAGAAACCCTCAATTCTATGAAAAATGAAAAAAACCACTAAAAACTCCAAAATCCCTTTAAACCCCTAAAAGCGTTAGAAAACTATAAAAAACCTTTAAAATCTAAAAATCAAAAAATCCATAAAAATACCAAAAAACCATAACAACCCTAAAAACAATAAAAACCCCTAAAAACACTCAAAATCCCTAAAAACCCTAAAATAGCATAAAAATTCTGAAAAATACTCGAGAATCCCTAAAATTTAAAAAATCAAAAAACCTTTTTAAAACCCTAAGAAAAACATAAAACAAAAAATTATTAAAAGTACTAAAAAATCCAAAAAACCCAAAATCCCTAAAATGATATTAAAACTCCTAAAACCCCTCAAAATCCATAAAAACCAAAAAAACCAAAAACCCATAAAATCATAAAAAAAAATACATAAACATCCATAAATATGCAAATAACCCTAAAAGAAACTGAAAATCCATAAGAAAACCTTAAAAAACTATAAACACCTAAAAAAATACTAAACCCCCTAAAATCCTAAAATCCCAAATAACTTTAAAAAGCATAAAATCCCATAAAATCCATTAAAACCAACAAGAAATATGAAAAATCTATTAAACCCCAAAAAACATCTGAAAAATATAAAAAAACTTTTAATAGTCTAAAAAACTAAAAAACCGTGAAAACCAAAAAAAATTATAAAAACCAAAAACCCAAAAAACTCCTTTAAATCCCACAGAATCCATAAAAAATTAAATAACCATATGAGCATTAAAATAACCAAAAATAGACCTAAAAATGCCTAAAATTGTAAAAGAAACTAAGGACGCTGAAAACCCCAAAGAAAAACTTAAAAAATCAAAACAATTAAAACATCAAAAAACCTGAAAAACACAAAAGACCCTAAAACCAAGAAACCCCTAAAAATCATAAAATCCTCAAAACCATAAAAAACATAAAAACTGATAGAAAACATAAAACCAACTAAAACCACAAAAATTAATGTAATCCCTTAAAAACTTTACAAATATATAAGAAACATTAAAAACCCTAAAAAACATAAAAAACCCTTAAAAACCCAAAATCCCGTAAAAACCCTAAAACACCTCAAAATCACCAAAACCCCTAAAAAACCATAAAATTTAAAAAACCCCAAAAATCATTAAAAATGTAAACAAACCCAAAATACCTGAAAAACACTAAGAAAACATCAAATATCTATAAACACTAAACCCCATTAAAACCCTAAAAAAATCTAAATAGACTGAAATTCTAAAAAGCATTGAATGAACCTAAACCCCTAAAAATAAAAAAAAACCTTACAACCTTAAAACACACCTCTACCCTATAAAAAATCAAGAACCTGCTAAAAACTCTAAAAACCACTTATTCCCTTAAAAATGTTTAAAACTCTTAAGACCTTAAAATACCTAAGAAAGACTAAAACCCCATAGAACCTATAAAAACTATAAAATACCTAAAAATCATAAAAATAAATAAAAACATTAATAATTCTTAAAAACAATGATAATCAGTAAAATCCTAAAAATACATAAAATTCCCTAAAAAGATAAAAATCCCAAAAACCCGAAAAAACCCTAAGTGAACCATTAAAACCTAAAAACAAAGAAAACCACAACAAACCATCTTGAATGCTAAAACCCTAAACACCCTAAGAACCATAAAAATCCTCAAAATCCCTATAATGACAAATAACCCAATAAAATCGTAAACCATCGTAAAAATCCCAAAAATTTAAATATTCATAAAACAGATAAAAAAATTAACAAAACCATAAAAATTTAAAAAAACATAAAACCCTGAATAAACCTAAAAACCCAAAAAACCCTAAATACACATAAAAATACACTAAAAATACTAAAATGTACCTAAAAACACTAAAACAACTAATACCCATAAAACCCCATAAAAACATAAAATACTAAAAACAAAAAAAATCCTAAAACTCATTAAAAACTCTAAAAACACATTAATCCCCTAATTTTTTTGATAAACATCTAAAAATCCATTAAAATCCTATAAAAGATAAAAACCCCATAAATGACAAAAAACCCATAAAAATACTAAAAATCCTAAAAAACTCCGAAACCCATCAAAATCTGTAAAAAACAAAAAAAATTCTAAAACCCTAAAGATCCCTAAAAACATAAAAAACCCTAAAGACCCCTAATAAATATTTAAAAACCTAAAACCACTTAAAATCCCAAATAATATAATAGATGATAAAAACCCATAAAAAACCTTAAATCTTTAAAACCACAAAAACCCATAAATTCACTAAAAACCCTAAAAACCATATAAATTCTAAAAAAGCCCAAATTTTTTTAAAAAACAAAAAAAAAACTAATACAATTGAAACAACCTAATAAATTCATGAGATCCTAAAAACACTTACATACCCTAATATACCTAAAATTAACTAAAAAACTGAAAACCCAAAAAAACCTTAAAAACTTCTAAATATCATGAATCCCCTAAAACCATGAAGCTCCAATAAAATGAAAAGACCATTAAATACCCAAAAATATATAAAAACCCTTTAAAACCGTAAAAATGATAGGAAATCTAAAAACCTTAAAACCATAAAAAACACAGAAAAAACACTAAGAACCCAAAAACCATAAAAAAATAAAATCCCAAAAAACATAAAAAGCCTAAAAAATCCCAAAAAATCTATAAAAATGTAAAAACCATTTAAACCTTGAATAACCTTTAGAAAACCTAAAAAACCATAAACACTTAGAACATATAAAAAACCTAAAAATGATAAAACCTCTAAAAGACCCAAAATACCCTAAACCCCCTTAAAACATAAAACCCATAAAAAACATAGAAAAGATAAATACCCACAAATACCATTAAAAACCCAAAAAAATATAAAAACCTTTAAACCCATAAAAATGACAAAAAACTCTAAAAAGCTAAAAAAAATCCAAAAAAACTCAAAAAAACACTAAAAACAATAAAACCCAAAAAATTCCCTAAAAACCTTAAATCCCAAAAAAATACCAAAAGAACTAAAAATGCCTAAAAAGTTAAATCCCTAAAAATTCGTAAAAACCATAAAAGACTAAAAAATATCTAAAATCCCTCAAATCCCTTGAATACCTCAAAAACCCCTTAAAATCCCAAAAACACTTATGTCCCCAAAAGAACATAAAAAATGAAAAACAAAATACCCTAAAACCCTAAAAAGAAGCTAACACCCTAAAACCCCTAACAATCATAGAACCTCCTAAAAACTATAAAAAACCCAAAACCACTTAAAACCCCAAAACCAACTAAATCCCTTTAAAACCATAAAATATGAAAATCTCTAAAAACCTTCAAAAAACCAAACAAACTCAAAAATACCCTAAAAACCCCAAAAACCCCAAAAAACCCCTCAAATATCCTAAAAACCCTAAAAACAATAAAAATTTAAAAAATCACTAAAATCCCTAAAAACATAAAAAACCATAAGACACTAAAAACATGTAAGAAAACACTAATACACTAAAAGTACTTAAAACCCAAAAATCCCAAAAATCCCAAAAAACCCAAAATACCCAAATAACCCAAAAAACCACTAAAACCTCTTCAAATCCATAAAACCACCAAAAAATCCATAAAACCACTTAAAATCCAATAAAAACCATAAAAACCAGAAAAAAATAAATCCAAAAACCCTTTAAAATGCTAAAAATGCTTGCAAAAAATCTAAAAGACAAAAGAACCTTAAAAACTCAAAAAACCCTAAAAACCAAGAAAACCCAAAACACCCTTAAAATCCCTAAAATACATAAAAACCCATAAAATTTTAGAATCCCTAAAAATCATTAAAATTGTTAAAAACACTAGAAACCATAAAAACTCTAAGCAAAAAATAAAAACGAAAAAACACTTAATACCCCTAAAATCCAAAAAACACTAAAATTCTAAAACCCCTAAAATACCCTTAAACCCCATAAAATACTTAAAACCCCCTAAAACCATAAATAAGTGTACAAAATATAAAAACCCTTTAAACCCTTAAAAACGTTAAAAATTATAAAAAACCTTAAAAACCCCAAAAAACTAAACAAACTATAAAAATCCAAAAATCCAGAAAAACCCAAATAACCCTAAAAATCCTAAAAACCAATAGAATCCCTAAAAACCATAAAGAAATGATAAAAATCATTAAAAATCATTAAAAACATAAAAATACCTAAAAATACAAAAAAATTCAAATTTCTCCTTAAAAAATAAAGACATTAAAACCCCCCAAACCCCTAAAAATGCTAAATACCCTAACAACCCTTAAAACATCCTAAAACCCCTAAAACCCCATAAAACCCATAAAATCCCATAAAAACCATAAAACCACTAAAAACTATAAAAACCATTAAAAACCCTAATAATTATAAAAAAACTCTACAAAATCGTCAAAAAAACTTAAAAAAATATAAAACCATAAAAACCCATTAAAAAACTAGAAACCCTAAAAATTCATAAAAAATATTCAAAATCCCTAAAACACAACAATCCAATAAAAATAAAAAAATCAATAAAAATGTAAAAAACCCTAAAAAAATAAAAAACCCTTCGAAAAAACTAAACACCTCAAACTCTTAAAACCCATAAAAATCTAAAATACACTACAAACCCTAAAAATCCCTAAAAATTCTCGAAATACCTAAAAAACCTAAAAAAAACCATAAATAGCGCTAAATAACCTTAAAAAAAAAAAAACCTAAAAAACCTAATACCCCAAAGAAAGCCTTAAATACCTAAAAAGACTTAAAACCACTAAAACCCAAAAAACGATAATACCCATAAAACCCTAAAAACACTGAAAACCTTAAAAACCCTTAAAATTTTAAAAGCATCATGAAACCAATTAAAATCCTAAATAACACTAAAAACTCTAAAAATAATTTAAACCCGTAAACACATTACAAATTCTTAAAAACATTAAATACCTAAAAAACTGAAAAAACCCATAAAACACCTAAAAAAATTAAAAACCCTAAATATCCTAAAAACCCTCATAATCAACAAAAAAACCAAAAAAACCTTCAAAATCCCAAAAAATTGCTAAAATTAAATAAAAACATAAAATATCCCTAAAATCCATAAAAACCACATAAAAACCCTTCAGACCCCTAAAAAACAAAAAATGCTAAAAACACTAATAACCTTAAAATAGTGTAAAATTCCCCAAAACTCTTAAAAATAATAAAAACCCATAAAAACCTTAAAACCCCCTAAAACCAATAAAAACCATAAAAATACCATTAAAATAGTAAAAACCTTTTAAACCCCTAAATATGTTAAAAAAACTCTAAAAACCTTAAAAACATAACAATTCAAAACCCATAAAAAACCATAAATCTAAAAAATCACATAAAATTCCTAAGATCCTTAAAAACCATGTTAATCCCTAAAAACCCTAATATTTAATAAAAAACTGAAAACCCCATTAAAATCCATAAAAATGAAAAAAAAATCTAGAAACCCTAAAAAACCCCTATGAAAACCATAAAAACCATAAAAAAATTAAAACCCCTAAAAACCTAGAAAACTTTTAAAAAACTAAAAAACTATAAAAACCATAAAACCGAAAAAATACATAAACCCTAAATATAATTATAAACACTGAAAACCATAAGAATCCTAATAAAGACCGAAAAATTCAAAAAATGTAAAAAATCCTAAAAACCTTGAAAACCACTAAGAAAAGCATAAAAATTTAAAAATAGGTAAATCACATAAAAACATTAAAATGATAAAAAAAACTATAAATACCATAAAAGACCCTAAAACTCCAAAAAATATTAAAAACAACTACAACTTTTAAAAACCCTAAAACCCCATGAAAACCCTTAAAATCACTAAAAACTCTAAAATTCCTTTAAAACCGTAAACAAGTTAAAAAATATAAGAAACATTAAAAATTAAAAAAAACTCAAAAATTACCATATAACCCAAAAAATCCATAAAACGAAAAAAAACAATAAAAACACTAAAAGCCATCAAAATTTTGAAAACAATAAAAAAACTATAAAAATCCCTAAAACCCTAAAAACCCATAAAAATACCTAAAACATAAAAAAACCCCTATAAACCCATATGAAAACATTAAAAATCTATTGATACTTTAAACCCATAAAGAACCTCATAAACCCTCAAAACCCAAGAAACCCTAAAAACCAAAAAATCCATAAAACCCTAAAAACCATAAATATCCTAAAAAATACCTAAAAATCCCTAAAGGCATAAAAACACTAAAAAAACTAGTAAAACCTTAAAAACCTAAATCCCCTTAAAACCCTTAGAAACATAAAAAAATACATAATACACAAAAACCCTAAATACCCTAAAAATCCGTAAAACACTAAAAATCATAAAAATACTAAAAAAGAAATAAAACTAACCCAAAATGTAAAAATCCCATAAAAACCCTAAGAATACCATTAAAACCTAAAAACACAATAAACACCAAAAATTACTAAAAAGGTCTAAAAACCATAAGAATACTAAAAACCATAAAAACCATTAAACCCACTAAAAACTAAATGAACATATAAACCTATAATATCCTAAAAATAGAAAAGCAAACTCCATAACCCCTTTAAAGCCTTATATTTTTTAAAAAACTATAAAAATCATTAGGAACACTAAAAACTTAAAAACCCCCTTAAACCA
The DNA here is from genome assembly GCA_963277665.1 of Viscum album. Classification (NCBI taxonomy): domain Eukaryota; kingdom Viridiplantae; phylum Streptophyta; class Magnoliopsida; order Santalales; family Viscaceae; genus Viscum; species Viscum album. The sequence goes on from CAUJRU010000225.1 coordinate 209,037, forward strand.
ATAATACTACCTACAAATTAAAAAAACCCACAAATCCCTAAAAACACTAAAAAACCACAAAAAACTAAAACACAAAAAAGACCGCAAAACCCCAAAAAACCAAAAAACCAAAAAACCCTAAAACTGTCAAAATACATAAAACCAAGAAAACCTGTAAATCGATTAAAACCCTAAAACCCACTAAAGTTTCTAAAAACCCTAAAAAATTGAAAACCCCTTAAATCCCACAAAAAACTATAAAAACACAAAAGACCTTAAAATCTACTAAATGTAATAAAAAAACCTTAAAACTTTGAAAACATAAATATAAAAAATTACCTAAAAATCCATAAAAACATAAAAACCCCTAAAAACTCTAAAAAATCTAAGAAATCCTTAAAACCTAAAAAAACATAAAAACCCTAAACCAAAATAATGATAAAAACCCTAAAAACCATCAAAATACATAAAACCAAAAAAACACGTAAATAGCCAAAAAAGCTCTAAAAATACTGAAAAGCTTAAAAAATGATAAAAACCCATAAAACCACTTAAGAAAACATTAAAAACCTCATATCTCTTCAAACTCATAAAAACAAAAAAAATGATAAATAATTTAAAAATACTAAAAGACACTAAAACCCATAAAAACCTAAAAATAAATAAAAGCCCTAAACCATAAAAATGATTAAGACCCTAAAACCCTAAAAACCGTCAAAATTAATAAAACCAAAAAAACCGTAAATATCATAAAAACTCTAAAAATATAGAAAAGTTTAAACAATAATAAAAATGAAGAAAACCACTTTAGAAAACATTAAAAACCAAAAAACTCTTCAAACTCAAAAAACCATAAAAATTGATAAAGAATTTAAAAATACTAAAATACCCTAAAACCCTTAAAAACTGTTAAAACCCCTCAAAATCTTAAAATCCAATAAAAACCATAGAAACTAGTAAAAACTGTAAAAACATTAAAACCCATAAAAATGTTTAAAAAATTAGAAAAACTATAATAATACTTAAACACTATGAAAAACACTAAAACACTAAAACACCTAAAAACCCATTAAAATCCAAAAAATGAAAAAAAAACAGAAAATTCCATAAAAACCATAATGATCCTAAAAACACTAAAAATACCAAAAAACATAAAACTCCCAAAAAACTGTTAGAATCCCAAATAATACCTTAAAAAACTACAAAAATAAAACCCATAAAACCTTATTTTTTAAAAAAACATATAAACTATAATGATTTTAAAACCACTAAAACCCCTGTAACCCCAATAACGCATAAAATTGATAAAAACCTTAAAAACATAAAAAACTATAAAAACTCTAAAAATCAACTAAAACTATTAAAGGCCCTTTAAACCCCAAAGAAATGTAAAAAACTATGAACAAAATAATAAAACAAAAAAAAAACAAAAAAAAACAATCCTAAAAACCCTAAAAATGATAAAACCTTTAAAACCCCTAAAAACTTAAAACATTCAAAATCAAAAAAAAACTTCCTAAAAATACCCAAAAAATCCAAAAAACCTAAAAAAACTAAAAACCCTAAAAACCTGTAAGAAAACCAATAAAAAATAAAACACACACAAAAAAAGTCAACCAAAAATGAAAAAATGCCTAAACCCCCCAAAAAACCTCAAAAAACTAAAAAACACCCAAAAATTATAAAAACCCTAAAAATAATAAATAGCCTAAAAAGTCCCTAAAAGCATAAAAACCACTAAAAACCTAAAAATACAAATGATACCCATGAAAATCTGAAAACTTCTAAATCTCCCAAAAAACCTAAAAATGATATAAATCCTAAAACCCATAAAAACCCAGAAAACCCTAAAACCATTAAAATCCCTAAAATCTTACAATCTCATAAAATAATAAAAATCCAAAAATCCCAAAATATATAAAATTCCAAAAAATCCCTGAATTACCCTAAGAATACCTTAAAAACCTAAAACCACATAAATTCCATGAAAACCAAAAAACGATAAACCCCTAAAAACCAAATAAAGACCCTGAAAACCCCTATAAACGATAAAACCCTAAAAATATTAAAAACAGAAGAAGACAAAAAAACCTAAACATCAATTAATTCCCATAGCTCATTAAAAAAATATAAAAACCTTTAAAAACATTAAAAAACCCCTAAAATCTTAAAAAACCAAAAAACATAAAAGCCCTAAAAATAGAAAAAAATCTCAAAATCCTTTAAAAAGCTCAAAATCCAAAAAAACTCATAAAAATACATAAAAACCCTAAAACTGCCAAACAATTTTAAGACCCTAAGACCATGAAAACACCTAATAAAACCTAAAAAATTTAAAAACAATTAAAACCCATAAAAATCAAAAAAAATCTAAAACCCTACAAAATAATATAACTCTAAAAAACCATAAAAACCCAAAAAATTACTAAAAAGCCTAAAATCCCTAAAAATCCTTAAAAATCCTAAAATCGCCTAAAACATAAAATACCCAAAAAACCTTCACAACCCCTAAAAACATCAAAATTTAAAAACACTCAAAATCGCTAAAAATAATAAAAAAATTCTAAAACCCTAAGAAACCCATAAAACTCCCCCTAAAACCACAAAACCATAATGCCCCAAAAAAATTTAAAAACGAAAAAACAAAAAAAAAATTAAAACCCCTAAAAACCCATAAAAATACTAAAAACCTCTCAACACTTAATAGCAGTAAAAAACTCTAAAAACCCATAAAACCCATAAAACCCATAAACAACATAAAACCCCTAAACCCCAAAAAACATGTAAATCTCTGAAAACCCCTCAAAATACAAATAACCCTAAACCCCATAAATATCCTAGGAATTCATTAATATCAATAAAATTTTAAAACACACTAAACCCCTTAAAAATAGTAAAAACATTAAAACCTCATAATAATTAACACCCTTACAAACATAAAAATCCATAAAAATCCTAAAATCCAAAAACTCCCTAAAATACAATAAAGTCAATAAAAATCCTTAAAAATATGAAAATAGTTAAAAATCATATAAACCCTAAAAACTCATAAAAAATCCTTAAAAACATAAAACACTCAAAACCCTTAATAAAAATATGTATTGTAAAAAACCATAAAATCCCCAGTAAAAGACTCTAAAAACCCTAAAACCCCATAAAACCATTAAACCCTAAAGACCTCAAGGAACCCAAAAAACTAATCAAAACCCTAAAAAATCTGAAATTGTTTTAAAACCATAGAAAATATTAAAAACTATGAAAAACATAGTAACCCATAAAAACTAAAAAAACCCCTAAAAACACAAAAAAAAGTAAAAAGATAAAACCCCTAAAAATCATAAATACCCAAAAAATCATTTAAAACACCCAAAAAACCATAAAAAACTTAAAACCACTAAAATCTGGAAAACAGTATTAAACACCTCCAAACGTTGAAAAACACTAAAAATCCTTACAACTACAAAAAAATCCAAATAAACATACACACTCAAAGAAACTAAAAACCCTAAAAGCCTCAAAAGCCTCAAAATACCTAAAAACCCTAAAAATAGATAAAACCCTAGAATCCATAATAATACCTAAAAATATAAAAACCATGACAAAATTAAAAAACATAAAGAAAACCATAAAACCATAAATCCTTAAAACCCCTAAAACCATAAAAAAGACTAAAAACCCTAAAAACTCTAAAAAATCATTAAAACCGGGATAATCCCTAAAAATGATAAAAAACCCCAAATATCCCTAAAAACTAAAAAACAATAAAATCTTTGAAGGACCCTAATAAATCCATAAACATCAAAAAAACACTAAATACCCATGAAAACCAAAAAAATGTTAAAATCCCCAGAAAAACTTAAAAGACCTAAAAAATTTAAAAACACCTAAAACCCATAAACCCCAAAAAACATTAAAAATTTGCAATAACCCATAAAACCCTAAAAAAATATTAAAAAAATCTAAGAACCCTTTAAACAAAAAAATTGTTTACTAAAATCATAAAAACAATAAAAATACTAAGAAACTAAAAAAATCAATAAAATCTAAACAAAACCTAAAATCCCTAAATACCATTAAAATACCTATATAATCCAAAAACCAAGAGAATCATAAAAAAGCCCTAAAAATACCTAAAAACAGAAAACTCCTAAAAACCATGAAAAATCTTAAGATAATAGTAAAAACCTAAGAACATTTGAAATCCCTAAAACCAAAAATTATTAAAACCCTAAAAACCTAAAAAAAATTATTAAGCCTCTAAAACCATTTAAAACACCTAATACCAATATAAACACCAAAAAACTACTAAAAACTTTAAACACCCTTTTTACCCCAAAAAAAATTTAAAAAAACTCTAAAAACCTTGAAAACCTAAAACTCTCAATGAAATCCCTGAAACCCAAAAAAACCCATTAAAACCATAAAACCCCTAAAGACCCTAAAAATAATAAAATACAATTATAAAAAATAAAAATACAATAAAATCCCTAAAAACCCTTAAAACATGAATACCCATAAAACTCCTAAAAACCCCTTAGAAAACCATAAACAAAAAAGCACATAAATCCCCTAAAAACACTAAAACCCAAAAATAATCATAAAATCACTAATATGTAAAAAATACTAAGAACATTGAAAAAATGTAACGAAATATAAAATATCTAAAAACACTTAATAACCCTAAAAACCTAAAAAATGTTGACAACCCTAAAAACTCTAAAAGGATTAAAAATATAATAAAACCCACAAAACCATAAAACACATTAAAATCATTAAAACACTTAAAAAACCAAAAAAAATATAAAATAAAAAAAATTAAATCTCTAAAACCCCTTTGAAATCATAACAACATTACAAAAATAATAAAAAATGTTCAAAACCCTAAAAAACTCAACAAATACAAAAATCCCCCAAAATCAATAAAAACCTTAAAAACCCATAAAAATCCTAAAAATGACTAAATATCCCTAAACATAAAAGTCCCTACAACCCTCAAAAACAAAAAAAATGCAAGAAAACCATAGAAACATAAAAAACATAAACCCCCTTAAAATTATAAAAAATGATAAAACCCTAAAACTATAATAACCAAAAAACCACAAAAATCCCTAAAAATTAGAAACCCTGAAACCCAAAAAAACCCTAAGAAAACCAAAAATCCTAAAAACATTTAAAACCCATAAAAACCTATCAAAGGATACAAACCCTATGTATCACTAAAAACACTAAAACTCTAAAAGCTATAAAAATCCCTAAAATCCTTAAAATTCCATAAAAATTGATATAAACCTTAAACCACTAAAAGAATATATAAAATTCTATAAAACCCTTAAAAAGATAAAAATTATAAAATTACATAAAAACCCCAAGAGACTCAAAAAATCCATAAAACACCAAAAACATTAAAATACCATCAAAATCCAATTTTGTTTTGAAAATATATAATAATAAGAAAAACACTAAAAATCCCTAAACATGTTAAAAATCCTAAAACATTGAAAACCATAAAAACATTAGGACATAAAAACATAAAAACACTTAAAACCCCCCAAAAAATAAAAACCACTAAAAACCTAAAAAAAAACATAAAAACCGTCAAAACCCATGATATCACTAAAAAACATAAAAATCATAAAAATCCTAATAAAACTTAAAATACCTAAAAAAATTAAAAAACCTAAGAAACCCTAAAAAATCCTAAGAATACCTTAAAAATAAAAAAATCATAAAACCCCTAAATACCCTAAAATCACTAAAACCCCAAGAGATCCCTAAAAGTACCTAAAACCCAAAAAAAACCCAAAAAAAAAACAAAAAACCCATACAATGATTAAAAGACTCTAATAACACATAAAAAACCTATAAAACCTCTAGAAACTCTAAAAACATTTTAAACCACTAAAAATGTTAAAAACACAGAAAACTATTAAAAAGACTAAAAACTCCAGAAAAAAATCTAAAAACCACAAAACACTAAAAACAGTCAAATTCCCTAAAATCCCTAAAAATGATCAAAATTCTCAAAAGACCTAAAAAACCCTAAAAACATAAAAATATATAAAACCATGAAAAACAATAATAAAAAATTAAAAATCTAAAAATTATTAAAACCCATAAAAACCTAAAAATTCTAAAAACCAAAAAATCCCAAAAATCCAATAAAACACATAAAATCACAATAAAACATAAAAACCATAAATTTCATAAAAATAAAAAAATTTGAGAACTATAAAAACCATAAAAACACTAAAAAACATAAAAAACAAAAAACACTTAAAACCAAAAAACATTAAAAATAGCTAGAAATTTTAAAATCCCTAGATAGTGTCAAAATCCCAAAAAAAAACCAAAAAAAAACTAAAAAAACCTGAATATCCATAAAAACATAAAAATACCTAAAAACTATGAAAGACCCCAAATAAAAAAAATCAGAAACCTACAAATACTTAAATCCCCTAAATTCCTAAAAAATAAAATAACCTAAAAACCCTAAAAACCCCTCAAATACCTAAAACACATAAAACCGCTAAATTCCATAAAGAACCCTACAAACTCATACCACCCAGAGAAAAACAAAAAGAAACTCTAAAAAAACATTTAGACCACTAAAAACATTAAAAAAACTATAAATATCTTAAAACCATAAAATTATAAAATAGTTACAAATATAAAAAAACAATAAACACCTTAAAAACTCCCAAAATCCTAAAACCCTCAAAATCCCTAAAAACACAAAAAAAAAATACAAAAAACAACTAACAAAGTCCTAAAAACCATGAAAACCCCTACGAGAAGATTAAAAAACTAAAAACAAAAAGAATCCATAAGAACCCATAAAATCCAGAAATAACAGAAAACACTGCAAAAACTAAAAATCCAATAAAACCCTCAAAATCAATAAAAATCATAAAAATCAATAAAAAATATTTTAATAATCCTAAACCTCATAAGGACCATAAAAACCCCCAAAAACACAAGAAACCCATAGAACCATAAAAACCCATTACAAATTATAAACCCCATTAAATTGCTAATAATGTGTAAAATTGTAAGAAACATTAGGAAACCTAAAACTCAAAAAATAACCATAAAATACAAAAAACCAAAAAAAAACATAAAACCTCTCAAAATCCATAAAAACCCTAAAAACCATAAAAAATATAAAAAATCCTAAAAATACCAAAAAACATAAAAAAATTAAAAACATTGAAAATCCTAAATAAAACAATAAAAACCTAAAAACACACAAACCCCCAAAAAAACCTAAAAATTCCAAAAAACCAAAAAATACTAAAACCCATAAAAACCCTAAAAAACTAAAAAATATTTAAAAAATATAAAACAACATTAAAATAAAAAAACCCATACAAATCCCTAAAATTGTAAGAAACCCAAAAAACCATGAAAAACCATACGAAAACCTAAAAAACCAAAAAACACCTAAAACCCCTAAAAACCAAAAAAACACGAAACCCTGAAAATATCCCTAAAACCCAAAACAACATCAAAGACATATAAACCCTAAAACCTCTAAAATCATGAAAACCCCTAAAAAATAAAACTCTAAAAACCCATTAATCACCTTTAAACATTAATTTTCTTAAAAAACACTAAATCTCTTATAAAAACACAAAAACCCTAAAACCTAGAATAACTATCAAATCATAAAAATCCCAAAAAACACATAAAACCCCTATGAACCCTCAAAATCCATAAAACCATATAAAAATCAAAATAATCCATGAAATCCCTTAAAATACCTTAATAATGTAAAAAACTCTTAAAACCCTGAAAAACATATGGAAACATTAAAAATCAAAAAAATGTAAAACCCCCAAAATTAAAAAACCTCGACAGCCATAATAACCCTAAAAGTCTCTATACATCATTAAAAACCATAAATCCCCTAAAAAATCCCAAAGTATCCCTAAAAACATAAAAATCCTAAAAACCTTGAAAACCTCGAAGAAACCCATAGAAACCTAAAAAACATTAAAACCCTAAAAATTATAAAATAATATTAAGCCAAAAACCCTAAAAACTATGAAATCGATACAAACCATAAAACCCAATAAAAACCCAAAAAAAATCCCAAAAAACCATTAGAAACTATAAAAACACTGTAATTCCATAAAAATTTATAAAAATTTAAAATCCTTAAACCATTAACAACACCAAACCCATAATAACCCAAAAAAAATCAAAAAACCCTAAGAATTATAAAAGCACTCCAAATCCCTCAAAACCATAAAAATCCAATAAGATCCCTGAAAATACCAACAAATGTTAAAACAACAAAACCATAAAAATCCACAAACTCTAAAAATCCTTAAAAACCCTTAAAATGGTAAAACCCCTAAAAACCCTAAAAACCCTTAAAATCCAAAAAACCATAAAATTACTAAATAGGCCTTATAATCCCTTTAAAAATAAGGAAGACTACAAACCCTGAACACCCCTAAGAAATCCTTAAAAACAAAAAAACACTTAAACCCCTAAAACCCCAAACGAATTATAAAAATCTTAAAAGACACTAAATAACCTAAAACCCTTAAAACCATAAACCTCTAAAATCCTTAAAAAAAATAAAACCACTAAAAATATAAAAACCATTTAATCCCAAAAAATGTTTAAATTCTCTAAAAAACCTGAAAACCCCTAATAATGTCTAAAAAATTCAAAAAACCCTCCAAATTTTTGAATATCCTAAAAACCATAAAATACTAAAAAATCCTTAAATGTCCCTAATAACATAAGTACTCTTAAAACCCTAAAACCCCATAAAAAGAATAAAAGTTTAAAAAATTATAGAACCTCTGAAAAATTAAAAAACAGTGAAAAATATTAAGAACCCTAAAACCATAAAAAACCCTAAAACCCATCAAATTACATAACAACACTAAAAAAATAAAACTCTTAAAACCCTCTAATAATCCAAAAAACATAAAAACCCTTAATAACCTAGAAAACCACAAAGAAAACCTTAGACACCTAAAAACACTTAAAACTAAAAAAAAACCAAAAAAACTAAGAATATTAAAAAAAACCATAAAAACCCAAGAAACCCCAAAAAACCATAAATCCCATTTAAAACCTTAAAACACTTAAAACCAAAAAAACAAAAAATAACTAAAAAAATATAAAAAACGCTTTAATTCCTTAAAAAAATTATAACCCCCAAATATGCTGAAAACTCATAAAAATAGAAAAAACCCGTCAAGACCCAAAAAATAAAGAAAAACAATAAAATCCCTAGCAACCCACAAAATCTGTAAAAATCCTAAAACAATAAAAATCCAAAAAAATCAAAAAATACATAACAAATCAAAATAACCTTGAAACCCAATAAGAAAATATTAAAAACCAAGAAACACTAAATACTCATAAAAATATAAAAACATTATAACCATAAAAACCCATATAACCCTAGAAATGTATAAAAACCCTCAAATCCACAAAAACACTAAAAAAATAAAAAAGAACTAAAAAATACCTAACAATAAAAAAAATTTCAAAATATCTTTGAAAACCCCTAAGAAATCCATAAAACATAAAAACACATAAAACCTGTAAAAAACCTAAAAAATTCTAAAGACCCTAAAAACTCCAAAAGAACCTAAAAACACTAAAACCCCTAAAAACTCATAAACCATAAAATAACTATAAAAACCCATAAAACCCACTAAAAATATAAAATCCTTATAAATCATTAAAACATAAAAAACATTAAAATACTTAAGAAACACTAAAAACCTCAATAAAACCCTAATATACAAAAAAACAATAAAAACTATAAAAACCCTAAAAACCCTAATAATTATAAAAATCTAAAAAAACTATCAAAAACAATTAAAATCACTAAAAATCCATAAACACATAAAAAACCTAAAGATCAACTGAAAGCCCTAAATATCCAAAAGACCATAAAAATTATAAAATGCACCAGAAATATATGAGAACATAAAAACTCAAAAATCAAAAAAACAAATCTATTAAAACCATAAAAACTCAATAAAAATTAAACCCCTAATAATAAAAAACCCTAAAACCCCTTTAAACCTTCAATATTTATAAAAACCCAAAAATTCACCAAAATCCTAAAAAAATCCATAAATATCCCTATAATGTTGAAAAACCTAAATCACAACAAAAAAGCTATGAAACCATTAACAACCGAAAAAACATAAGACCCTTAAAAATATTAAAGAAAAGTTAAAAACCCAAAAAACCCAAACCCCTCAAAATCCCTAAAACCCCTAAAAACCATAAACGCCTAAAAACACCGAAAATTCCCTAAAAACATAAAAACACTAAAAACCCCCAAAAACCTTACAAAAACATAAAAACCTAAACAATTTAAAATAACTGAAAACCTAAAAAATGATAAAAACCCCACAACCCCATAAAACCCTAAAAGACCCTAAAACCCATTAAAATCCAAAGGAAACATATAAAAACAAAAAAAAACATAAAAACAGAAAACTCTAAAAACACTTTAATCCCATTAAAATATTAAAAAGAATCTAAAGACCCTTAAAACCCTTAAAAAAATTAGAAAAGCCCTTAACCCACCCCCAAACATTAAAACCCGTAAAAACCCAAAAAATCCACCCCCCCCCCCCCCCCCAAATCACTAAAACAACTAAAAACCATAAAATACCTAAAAATGGCTAAAATTTTAAAAAAACCCTAAAACCAGGAAAAGCACTAAGAAAACCAAAAAATAATTAAAATCTCATAAAAATCAACAAAAACCCCTAAAACCCTTAAAAAATACTAAAACCCTAAAAACTCCCAAAACCCATAAAACCAATAAAATATATAAATTCCAAAAAAATACCTAAAACGTAAAAACCCTAAAAATAATAAAAATAAATTAAAAACATAAAAACACTTAAAACAACTAAAAACATAATACACAATAAAACACCTAATAAACCCTTAAAAGACCCTAAAGACCCTAAAACCCAATTAAAACAACAATACACCAAAAATATTAAAAAAATCTATAAACCCATAAAAACACAAAAATACCACTAAAAACTCTAAAAAACCATTAAACCCCAAAAAACGTATAAACACCATAATAAAGTAATTAGTCAGGCGGTCTTTCCATCTACAAAAATTCAGCTCCTCGATCCGTTGATTAGATTCCCCTATCTTGAAATCCTAATATAGATTTCATCAACACTTTCCTCAAAATTTGTATTGAACAGACTCTGGCTATTAAAATCAATACAATTTCGGTTAAGTCAACCCAAAACTCAAATTGAAACTCCCCAATATAATTAACTATCCATACTTTTCCGTGTACTACACATAGCTCTATGATTTCATTCTCTATAAATTAATGGATGGGTTAGTCTAACTTAATATTAAATTGAGGGATTTTAATTAATGTGCATAAATTTTTATCATGTTTTATCCTTCATACATCTTTTTAATATTAAGTGGATGTTACTTAATTAATTAACAATGTTGGATAAATAATTTATGCACATTCCATTTTTTAATTTCTATCTTGGCACATTAATTCCTTTATTTATGTGATCACATCCTTGAATCCATAAAATAAATAATTGCATAGATAGAAATAATTAATTAATTAATTGACTCATTCATGAGCTTTATCTAATGGTTGATTTAATGAGCATACATTAAATTAAACTCTTACCTAGGGAAAATAACTCCTATTGTAGGGATTGGTATGATTTATAGCATTTCACATATCCACCTATGCATCACTTGGGTTGGAATAATTATGGTTCCACATTAAACTGACTTCATATTCCTTAGGATCATCCATTAATTAAAAATATTTTTTACTCACATATAGGTGAGGGGAACAAAAGGTTTCAATAAATGGGGTTACATAAGTATCCATGGACATGTAGGACCTACATAATAATTAAGGGAAGGATGAATCATAGGCTATCATTTAATTTAATATTAAATAATTTCAAACTCATGCAATAAATTAAATTAAAACATCCAACCCATACACAGGTCATGGTCAAGATCATGAAAAATATTATATGCAATTAATATGAAAAAGTGTGCTTCTAACAATCATTTATTTATTCGTTTATTTTATTATTTAGGATAAACACAGTTGAATTAATTATTTTATAAAATAATTAATTAATTCTCTTTCATCTTAATGATCATTCACTATTATTTGGAGATATCCATCATTAATTGAATTCATAAAAAATAAATGGAATATTCAATAATGACATATTAATTACAATAAATTAATTGAACATTTATTTTTTTTTAAAAATTATTAAATTTACAAATACACATTGTTGTGCCAATCTATAAAATAGGGTTTTAATTCTACAATTTTTAAATTTAATGAAATTTTTTATTTTCTCCATTAATGGAAGAATACAAGTCATTTACAAGTAGTTAAATTACATGCACCTCAGTTGTTATATATATAAGTCACATTCCTAGGGATTTAGTGTGTTAACTCAGCTGAACTACATGGTTTGTACATGCTAGCTACACACCGTGTATCCACTTGTCATGTGTCAGGTTGGCCCGATCAATGCATAATGTGTAATAAAATAAATGTGTGTAATTAATTTATTGATTCATCTTGATACAATACACATGAGTATATGGTTTTTAAACTGATCACACTCTATGTAACCCAGTTTTACTGGCCAATGACTTTCAACTTCGTGAAGTCATCTCTATTTGTTAATCATTTAGTCTTAAACCATTAAGAAAATAAAACACCAAACAAACATGATTAATATTTGGATAATATGTTAATTCAAAGGGGATTAAATAAAAAATAACATGAAATGAAAATATAACCACAATTTCATATAGATCAAAAATTAAATAAATTTTTATAAATTTAAATATGACTCATTTGATACCACTTGATAGTTCTCGGCATAGTGGAAGTGTGTAGAGGTGGGAGATATATTACAATTTATTTATTAATAATTTTCCAAAACCACGAGCTAGGATCTTGCATGAAAAAATTATTATTAATTTATTTAATATCTAAAGAAAAAAATATTTGGGATTAGGAACTTTCTTTGTTGATGAATGTTTATCAACAAAAAAGATTCTTTTGGATTGATTTTATTGTGCTGTGAGGATCTAATGACATAATCCTTGTAGCAGTGATCCACATGTGCTCCCATGATATCCAACCAACACCACTCAATCTCTGGGTGCTAGTGTAGTGAGTCAAATGTCTTGTTTTGTTTGTTCTTGATTTACTATTCTTAAATAATAAAGAAATAATTATTTCACTTCTTTTTATTAAGAGGGATTGAGAGAGGATTCTTTGTGCATAATAATTCTTTATTCTAAATTTCTGATATTCTATATAGTAGACATAATCTTCTATTTATAGAGTTAGGATTTCAGTTAAAATATTATTTAATTGATCACTAGACATTAAATAAAATTTATTACCTTTAATAAACCCAATAAAAAATAATAATAGTATTATTTATTATTTTTTTAGGTTCATGCCAACTTGAGAAATTACATATATTATGAAATTGCCATGTTAATAAATATTTGTGACCGGAATTTGTCTTTTTTAGTTCTAACTCCTCTACAATTTATTGAACAACTTATTAAATATATTTTTCATAAAAAAATATTTTATTCAAAATATAGAGAATAAAAATTTATCAAAATTTTCATTTAATAAAATATATATTTTATTCCCATTATGTAAAGTAAATATTTATTTAATTTATGAAATCATTGAAAAAAGAATAAAATTATTCCTTGGAATCAAGAATAATATTTATTCCATTAATTAAACTCAAATATAATTTAACTGATAGTGATGGAAACACTTTGTGTGTGACCTTCTAGGATTATTTCTTATTGGCATTAGGCGGACATGCCCTAAAGTCCAAGGGTAATGTCCAGCAACAGGGCAAGGGAACCCAAGAGAAATAAAATAATGTCCCAATGTCAATAAACACACACAAATTCTCACTGTTTGATATAATATCTTTTTCACAGTATCCCATTGTGGAGGTTACATAACTGTGTCACCAACCTAATTTATTGTTATGTATTTATTTGACTATATGAAATAAAAACATTGTTACACCATATCCATGGAATTTAATATGATAGTTCTATTCTAATAAAAGGGCCGATATATCATCTTCCATAAAGATGTAAGGGACAAATACTTCCATGACTTATTCATTAATGATATTTCAATCATTAGAAACCCAATGTATCCTACTTATCCATAAACTATTATCATAACGTTTTATGAAAAATATCAAATTATGTGAGTTGTAACATGAATTAATAATAATATTAAAGTCTAAGTACAATAATACATGCTCATATATAGAAATATTTGATGAACCGAAAACATGAAAAAAACTTCTGGTGGGTTTGTTCTCATAATCTCCCATCATGGGGATTGCCAAGTGTGAAATTCATTAGAGGAGGTCTCATATTCTTACAAGTACTCTCACCTAATAGTGTATGTACTATGTGTCCCATCATAGTACATTATCCACTAGAAGAAAATTTTTTGAGAATATCAACATAGAACATCAAGGTTCTTATATAAGCGGGGAACTACTATGACCTTATCAACATGACATATACTCTAGAACATTATTATATAAGATTCATGCAGAAAACACAAACCATATGAAATAAGAAGTTTTATTAATATTAAATGCATCGAATATTCATGTAATTTAAGAATAAATAGTTAATCCTAGGAAAAAAAATCCAAAAAAAAGAAATACAAACCTTACACACTCTATCACATATTTACACTTTGAAAATATTATGTTCACTGGTGTTTCACTCAATTTTGTAATTTTTTTAAAAAAATAACACTCTTTCCTTTTACTACTCAAATTTCTCTCTGTAACATTCTTACCCAATATTAAATAATCTAAAGGATTATTAGAGTGTATAAGTTCATTAAATGAATTAAAATATACAAATCAAAATGGATTGAAGAGGAAAATGTGGGAAGGGTAAGATAGTGGATGAAGAGAAAATGATAAATGGACATAAGACATAAGAAGTTGCAATTTTTTTAGCCTTTAATTTGTTTATTTATTTTTTGGATCTTTTTAGAATAAATGAAGAATATACAACATTAGTTTTCAATATGTTAATGTAGGAGAATCAATAATTTGAAACATAAAATTGAACCAAAGTGATAGTTTAACTAATATCCCGCCCTTCCTCATTGGATATAAAAGTGGTGGGTGACCTACTAGGCTATATGTGACATCTCCAAGACACCAAAGGCTGGAAATAAATTCTCAGGTCCCCATTAATAGCTAGTGGATAATTTTACATTTCAAAATAAAATGGTAAACCCAATGATAACCATAATAACAAAACCTCTTAATGATGTTTGAGTACCAAAATTCAATCCAATATAAGACTAAACCAAAATAAAATATCATAGTACAAGTGGAATCCATGTGACATAACCAATGTAAACAATTGATAAAAATCCCAAATAAACACCAAAGGAACTAACAAAAAATCAAAATATACCCCAAGATCCAAATCCACATTCCCACCCAAGGGTATCAAAACTCATCACTAAAGAATATGGATACCTTTACTTTACTTTTGTTTTGATATATAACATATGAAAACACACCATAGTGCACAATAAAGGGGTGATTATAAATCTCCATTGGATTTCCCCAATTACTACCAAAATAAAGGCATTAGAATTGAACATTTTATCACATTTATATGAAAATTTTTTAAAATAATTTAATTAGTTTTTATCCAACCAATACAGTTTTCCAAAGAAAATAGGTAAACAATACTTCAACACCATTTTTTATGGAATAAATCATCAACTCAAACAATAATTTTTTCAAGTAACATCTACAAAATTTTAACGATTTATCAATTTGTGAATTGGAATAAATATTTATATGTCCACAAAAATACTCAAAACAAACACACACACAAGATTTGTGTTTCCATTGATAGTGGAACATCACGTTCATACTCTATCCCTTTAATGTGGTACTTCACATCCATTATCCATCCAATTCAACTCATTCCCAATCGTTATTCCCTAAATCATATCAAACAATTTTAATAAAATCATTTAAATAAATAATTTACCTAAATTAAACCACTTTAATTAAAAAAATACTATTTTAAAATTATAACCAACAGTTTTCAAAAAGCTATACATTTACCATTATTTCCAAAACCATAGTTAAAATGATAATTCCTTCAAATCACACAATGATTTTCACACAAAAAATACAAGAAATAAAATCCATATGAAATCAAGACTTCAATTTCTAATCATGAGGAGTCGAGAGATAATCTACCTACCTCTCAAACTCAAGGGAAAATGAATAATGACATAATAAAGTTAACAAACTGGGTTAAATATTTAATATTCCAAATTATATCTCATTACCTTCAATAAAAATAATCATATCCCATCAATATTAACATCACACAATGTTGGTCTATCCTAATGAACTAGCTCCATGATTCCAAAATATGGAAAGAGAATAGATCTAAGGAAAATGACGAATAATGTGCAATTACGATGAATCATGGTCTCCAACACACTTGGATTCGCCTATTAATAACTCTGTGATCGAAATGAATTGTCTCCACCACCTTGGGAGGAAGAGGAATTCATGTTACAGATTTTTAATGGAAAAAATGAGTGGTTTATGAGGTAAATTGGATTAGATCCACAATTTACAGATTTAATTTTCTAAAGTGCATGGTTAGTGTGAATGGTTAGGAAAATTGTGTGCTAACTATTCATAATTATCTACCTATAAAAAAACCACACATGGTTGGATTTTGCGGTTAGAGAAAATTGATTCCAACTGTTTTATACCACACTTTCCAACATTTCATGGTTTCTGCTGTGAATCCGCATAGTTTGGCCAAACAAAAAGCCTCCCCTATGTCCATTATTTCAGTTTCACGGTTTTTTGGAGGTATTTCGTGGTTTTTACTAATCATTATCAAACCATTGACCTCTATAAAATACATAAAAACATGTCAAAGATCCTCCAAAATTTCTGAAACTTATACCAATAATTTTATATACATAAAATACATAAATAAATATTCAAGAACATAAAACCAAGGGTGATACATTCTCCCCACCATTGGCCTTTCCATCACCAAAAAGAAGAAAACTATTTTTGTCCATGAAGATTTATAGACATTTCTACATCATTTCATTTTTATACTCCCATGTTTCCTCCTAAATCTGACCATAGTTCCATAGAACCTACACTAGATAGATGCTTTTCCAATTCAATACTTTCACTTACAAATCCAAAATCTGTACTAGCTCATGAAACACTTTAGTACATGGCTCTAGGTCAATGTGACCCCATAGAATCATATTTTCAGGGCTACATAGATACTTATTCAATTGAGATAAATGAAACACATTATGCACTAAACTGAACCATGGAAGAAAAGAGAACAAATATTCCCCCTCACCCATATGTTAAAGTATCTAAAAAGGGCTTATGTATCTAGGTGATAACATGACATTATTCCTAAAATATTGATGACCAAGACTTGGATAGATTCTCATGAACACATGATCACTCAACTCAAATGATAGGAACCATTGATAATGAACAACCTATGATTTCTAAAAACTCTGTACCACATCCATCCTCTTTTGGATTAATTTTATCTTCTCAATTATCTCTTAAACAAGTCTTGGTCCAACTAGTTAAATATCACCTATTTATATACAAAATTGGATAATGAAAAGGACACGTATAAAATGACTCAAAATGAGCCATATGTATCGGGGAATGATAATTTTTTGTATGAGAACTCTACTAATGGTATGTACTCCACCCATGACCGAAAAAATAAATTACACAATCCCTAAGCATGTCCTCCAATTTTTGGATCATCTTTTTGAATTGCGCATCCATTTTAAGATAATACACCATGCTAATAATAAAATAATTCCTAAAGGATTTCTGTAAATATCTCAACAAAACGAGACCTAAACATATAGTCTCTTTCAGATACAATCGAGACTGGAAAACCATACCACATTACAAATTATAGGATAAATATTTTTAACAAGTCCTCCCCCATATTGGATTCAAGAATAGAGATAAAATGGGATATCTTTGTGAGCTGATCCATTATCACCCATATGGAATCATGTTTCCAAACTATCCTTTTTAGACCTATAATAAAATACATATCCATCTTCTTCCATTTACAAATGGTAATTAGTAAAGACTACAACATACAAAATTGTCGTTGGTACTTTTCCATGACCTCCTGATAGGCATGGTGTCACAAAACCAATTCATCCACCTGTCTTTTCATGCCAACATTCCAAAATTGTGTTTTCAGTTCCTTATACATCATTTGAATTACCGGATGAGCATCCATTTTGAATATTGATAATCATAAAGGAATTTTTTCTAAGAAGAAAAAGGTATGACCATTTGATCTTGAATCCAAAACATTGATCTTATGTAAGGTTTTCATCCCTCAATGTTCTCCCCACCATTTTCTGTTGACCTACTAGAAACACATTCAGAAGCATTTTCCTATTCCTCTTTATATTCCTCTTCCAAATTAGGAAATAAATGGGAAATAAAATAGTAACACTCCCTAAATCTTCGCAATCCAAGTGCATGTTGGAAACAATACTAGAAAAATGACCTATAGACAAAGAACTATAGCCACATTTTTTAGACTGTGGCTATATTTTAGTTTATGGCCATAATTTTAATTAAAACCATGGCCATATGGTTGATTAATTCCATAGTGGCATTGTGCAACTCTATCATCTCCCCGAACCTAACCCATTAACCTCATTACCCCAACCTTACCCTCACAACCTCTCATCTTGGAAGCCCTATCCTATCGGTGGGGACCTATCATATCAATATCCCTCCTCCACCCTCATTTTCTCATAGTGGCCCTTCTCCACCCTCAAGTCCTCTCCTCTCAGATGCAACCTCTTCTCTCGGTGGCGACCTCTTAGCAGTGGTCGTCCTAAGACTCGTGACCTCTCCATGAACCTACTCCCCCAACGCTTCCATCCAACATGGAAACCCCACCTCCCCACTAACTTTGCTCCTAGGCGACCACCCCCACCTCATCCTCCTCTTCTCTATTGAACTAGAATGAGTAGAGGAGAGGATAACATTCCCACCCCCACTTCTTACTCCTCTTATCCCTTTGACCCAGGTGATACAATATTTTCTTATCATGCCTATCTTAGGTAGGATCTTATTTTATATTATCAATTATTAGGGTTTTGATTTTTGATTCCATCTGAGTACGGTGGTATCACATTTATATGATGGGTATTTCATGTGTGACACATACATGAGACTTATAAATCGTGAAATATCGTTATTGCTTATCATATGAGTTTAGGTGTACTAGTTAGTGGATTTATTTAAGGTTTTCAATTGTGTTTTATGAAATTGTAAGTTGTTTTGGGTTGAATTTTTTTGTTTCTTAGGTCTGGGTGGGTGTCTAGAGTGGACCCCATACATGGCTTGTTGCCCGAGTGCAGTTATATTTCCTGATGAGTTTAGAATCAATTATACTGATTTTAGTTCAAATTTTAGAATATTTTGTTGTTTGATTAAAATGTATTAATGGATGATACAATGGATATAAGTATCATTGGTTCTTGTTACAAGCATGAGATCAGTTTATGGATTATCAGTTATGGTTTTTGTCCTTTACATTACTAAATCTCTTGATCATTTTTCTTATATTATGTTTGTGTAAACATTAGTTTTATCTTTGTAATGTGGATTGAAATTTTTTGACATTTCCCATAAAATAGGTTGTATTACTTTGGAATAATAGTAATCAAGGAATATATAACTTTATAAATGGTTCTTTGGTGGCACCATGGTCAAACAAGTGTCGGTTTCCCATAATATGATTTGTTTTGGGGGTGTGATCTCGATTTTATAAGTTAAATTTTATTTTCTTATTGAATTTTATTTAAAAATGGATTTTTCTGATGTGAAGTATCAGGGTAAAATTATGTATTAATTAAATTGGTTTGAAATGGTTTTTTAAAACAAATGAGGGGTTAATATAGAGGATATCAATGTGTTTTTTCCTAAGGGATAGCATGAGTAAATCAGACATGTACTATCTTTTTTCATATGATCCATAAGTTGGGGTTTTAATTGGATTTAAAAAAAATCTACGGGGTCTAGTTTTAGCACTCATTTTGGTCCACTTGACCTTGTGAGGGTTATGATCAATTTTCTAGTGTTTTGATGATTGATAATTCCCCTATTATTTATAGATTATTTAATTTTTTACTATTATTTTACAATGATGCATGGAAGTGTAGTAACTATGATAGAGACCTAACCTTGTTTGAATGGTTAGTTATATTTTATTGGGATGTTGATTGGGTTTCATTTTGGTGATGGGTTATAGGAACCTTGAGATTCCATTGATATGGGTGTGATTTTCTATGAATGATCAGGAATTATGTGAGATGATAATTGTTTCCATTTAGGAACATATTTAATGTTTGGATGGTTTTTATTGATAACCTAGTTTTCTTTTGGGAGAGCAACATGTTTGGCCTCTATTAGGTTCACAAGGGTATTTTGTGAGAGATACCCTAAGGGGTGTGAGGTGTAGTGAATCATGTTCTGAGACATGTTCCAATTTCACCACTTAATCCTAAAAATCTTGTTATCCTAAATACATTGACCTTACTATTAATAGGGTCACTCTTTTATTTTTATTTTAATGATGATCTGATTGATATTTCAATTACCTTTACTTTTATCCAATTTGATAAATGATTACTTCACCTACAAACACCTTTTTATGTATTATAGAAAGTAATTAAATAATGATTTCAAGACATAAATATTTTAATTGGTTCACCTGTACTCAGTTAATCTAAGGATCATAGAAAAACAATATTCCTATGTTCCAAATTCCACTAAACTAAATTTTTTGTATCGGGTTTAGTTTAGGGAAATCCAATCCAAGGGTTACTCATCTTACAATAAATCATGGATAGTTTACTACCTCTCCAGTTTAACACCCATATCAATTATATAGGGTCTTATCACTCCTCACCCATAGGTAAACCCCCTCCTTCCTCTCTTTAATTACTCATAATATAGGGATAACACTTTAGGAAACATTCCAAGAAAACACTTCACTATCTTTTCATTGCACTAAGTATGGGTTGGTGCTAATTCAACATCAAAATACTCTTTCACACATGACATGTGAAATACTCCAAGAAAATAGTATCAATTTCCTTAATGATATCCTATGTGTATTTAAGAAATCATTCATAATTTTCAAGGTATTTAATGAGTTCCCATTAACATTCCTCATTGTTCACTTTGTGTGAAAACCCCATGAGCACTTTCACAAAATTCTATTTATGTTAGTATGAAAATATATATTTATATAAAAGAACTCAATCATGTTTATTTTTTGATATACTATTATTCACACAATGAAAAGATTCACACAAAAAATATATTCAAAGAACACAGTGGTCTTCATATGTAACTTTCCCAACAAAATGGTTCGTGTAACCCTTTATCATAACATCCCCTTTGAGGAAATAGAAGTGTTTGAATATCTTAGTAAATTAACCAAAAATATCTTCTCTATTTTGATTCAATTCTGTCTTCAAGGATTGTTTATTTGTAAAAAAAATAACTATTTTCATGTTGTAAAACCCTTTCATTATGTTAATATCATTCATGAAAACTTTATATTTCATCAGTGGTTATATTTCAACAACATAAATTAATTCACACAACTCCAAAATTATATGAGTTGAAATTCAGTGAGCATGTCCATCTAGGTTTTTAGGTGAAAGTGTGTATGAGAAGTTGGAAAAGACTCAAGATGGTCATTTATGGTGGTGTAGAATAACAAAACTGGGATGTATGATTTTTGGGATTTTTTAGTTGGTAATGTTAGAAATTTAGAGTCATTGAGAAATGTTAAAAAAGATAATACTTTAATATTTACTTAGTGAGTGTATTTTTCTAACCTATATGGTAAATGGGTTGGTGAAAACTATGTTTATACTTGTAGAGGTAAGAATGAAATTTTAAATTATGTTGTTGTCCTAGATATCATGAGAGACATGTAGATATGAGTTTTTATTAAATATCAAAGATATGGATATTGAGTTTGGAATGTTACAAGACACCTGAGGTGAGGTCATGATAATAAATAAAAATTCAGGGTGGTTACATTTGATATTTATGGTATATGGATAAAATATTTTGGGGTGTTTGTAAATATTCAATAGAGACCTGTTTGAGTTAGGAAATTAATAAGTTCATGAAAGTCATGGTTGGGTGTCTGGGTCATTAGATTTTCTCCGCCTTGGGAATGAGGTTTTTGGTTTTTGATGGGATCAGTGGAAAATTTCTCTATGAAATGGTAGTGTAAATCTATGATATTCCTTGTTTGTAGGTGGTGTGTTAATGAACCCATCCCAAAGGTTGTTTTAGTTTTGTGATATCGCATATATAAAAATAGTGTAATTATATATAGGATATAGAACAAACCAAAGTACAAGTGTTGGATGAGGGTTTTTTTGGGTAGAGTTAAAACAGTTTGTTTTTATACAACCACTGTATAACGGATAACCATTAGGTGGTATGAAAATATATAAATATAAGGAAATAGGTTTGTAGGAAGACCAGGTCAATAGGCCTTTGGTGCTCAAGGGAAACAAATCAACACGAATGATATGGAGATGACTTATGTTGTAAATCGTTTTGGGAGTGAGATAATGGGTCCAAATGAGATGAATTGTGACATAAAACTTTGATGTAAGATATTGTAACTTTTTAAATTCATTAACTCCACTAGATGTGGTGTGTCAGAGAAGGGTTGGAAAAATGATCAATACTTTGGTGCACAGGTCAGTGAAGTTTTAATAAATGGAAATGGTTTGGGTGTAGTGTTGGAATGACCACAACCAGTAAGAGCCATACAATTCATCTTGTTCGTAGGGTATGATAAATGGATAGTTTCAGTGTACATTTCTGATATCATAGGACATATTGATAGCATACATACTAAATTTTATTTGTTCTTTTGAGAATAAATTTCCTTTAGAGAAGTTGACTTTATGTTGGTTGGAGAAGAATGATTCTATTTAAATCAAAAATAATATAATATAGGTGACATAGGAGTTTGTTTTGTTTATCTAGAATTAGGTGGAGACCGCCAAGATTACTTCATGACATGATGCAGGGGGAGTTTGGGGAGGATGGTGCAGGGGGATGGGGGTGGTTGTTGCAGTGGGGGGTGGGGGAGTAGGGGAGGTTGGTTTAGGGTGCTGGGGGGGGGGGTTGTAGGGGGGTTGGGGGGATGGTGCAAGGGTGAGGTGGGGGAGGGGGTTAGGGTGGTTCGGGGGGGGGGGGGATGCTGATGTAGGGGGTGTAGAGGGGTAGTGGGGGAGGGATGTGCAGGGGGCTGGGAGGGGGTGGTGTAAGTGGGGGGGGGGGGTGCATGGGTGAGGTGGGGGTGGTATAGGGGGAGTGGGGGAGGAGGATGGTGTGGGGGGCTGGTGTAGGTGGGGGTGCTAGAGTAGGGGTGAGGTGGGGTGTGTTGGTATAAGGATGAGTGGGGGAGGTTAGTGAAGGGGGTTGGGGTGAGGTGGGGGTGTAAGGGGAGTATGATCAATTTTTTTTAAACTTCCCAAAAATCCTTTTGGAACTCATGGTTCATCATTATTGGAAAATATATCTTGAAAATTTGGTTCTTCATTATTTGAAACAACATGTTTATATTAAACTCATACTTATTACCCCTCTATTTGTTTATGTAATTTCTATTTCTCTAGATAGATTGTTTTTAACTACTTCTTGACATACTTATATTTTTAGAGATTTCGCTTGGTTATTTAATAAAATTGTATTTAATTCTATTATGAAAACCCATAATTTCCTATCATGATACGCCTTCAATCAATCCCATCATCTTGTTTCTCCCATGGTTTGATTATATTTCCAAATTCAGCATACTAATTTTAATTTTCATTTCCTTTACTTGTTTATAATGTTAATTGTTGTTTCCCTAATTAACACAGTAGTATAAGTGACTCTTTATTGAGATATTATTTTAATCCATCTTCTAAATATTATTTGAAGTGTTTTTCATTTCTCTCTACTTTTTCTGAACATCATTATTTTTATAGACAGGTTTTCTTTCATGCAGTTTTGAGAGGAATCACTAATTTCATGGGCTCATCATAAAGGTAGTTTTTTCTAGGACATTAAATCATAAACCTTTTATTTTTCGGTGATTTTTTTTTGTATTTCTATGCACCCATATTTTCTATTTTTTCTATTATAACATGATCTAGAACATAAAACAACATTAGTGTAACAAGAATTATCAATATAATGGGTTATCCTTTTATAATACCACATCAAAGAAATATCATAAGATAGTTTTAGGTTACTTTTTCAAGTAATAAAAGATAAGTTCTATATGTTAATATTATCTACTATTTTTTGGTGTTTTCTTTCTTTAAAATAGATTGAGAATTTTCCTCTTGTGTTTGTTCAGAATTATTCAAATTCACCTCGTATTCATGACACATCGTATTGAGGAAATTATTTTTATCCTCTACTAATCAAGATCTTTCTTCCTAAATTTTATTTATGTTCTTACTCTGATCCTCATTCAATTAGATTTATTTTTGTAATGAATTCTATAATTTTGTTACCCTTTTTTCATTATCATTTAACATTACATCTTTTCCCTTGATAGTGGTTCTTAACAATTTTTCATATGTATGGATTACTTTTTGAAGAAACATTTTCCCTAATGATTTCTCACAAAAATTATATTGAATATTTTTTTTAACTAAGGGAAAATTTTCATTGCAAATTACATGTGATTATTCATTTTCTTCCACAATTTCAATGAGAGAATTTTACATTCATAATTTCCCTCATAATGAATTCTCTATTTCTTAAACTTCTTCTTCAATCTATGATTTATCATAAATAAGTTCTTTAATTAAAAAAGTATATAAGTAACTACCTTAATAAGTAAATTCTTCACATTCCTTTCAATTTTAGAATATATTTCTTTAAAAAATTTTATTCACTCATTATCTTAATACTCTCCACAACATGAAATTGTATCATTAAATGGTCCCCTTTCAAAATATTTGATAGAAAAATTCCTAAAACTTGTATTATCTTATTGTAGTGATTTATGCATCTTATACATTTATGTTCTTTTAAACCTTTTGGCATTAAATTTCTTTTTATTCCATAGGGTTTTTACTAAAATTTCCATACTTTCACAGAATAAATAACATTTTTCCCTATTGGAGGTTTCTCAAAAATCTTCTAAAATATTAACTTCCTATCGACTATTAAAAAACATGGGAAACCAAAATAGATCCAATAAATGACACATCAGGTCATATCAGATACTTTTTTTAGTATCCAATGAGTTATGAAAGGACATTAAGGGGGTGGGGAAGGGGGGTTAATTATTATTCCCATATTTTACTATATTTTAACATTAATTTTATTGTATCCTCTTATAACAAATCCTATTACTCAATTAAGAGGTGTAGATATATTAATAATTCTAAACCCTCACATTAATATATAATTTAGCAATATAAAATCTTAGAAACACCCAAAAATTAAAAAAAAATTAACCCCAATAGAAGATACAACTCCTTGTTATGTTTAACTTGTGTTGAGGCACTCAATTTAGTATCAATAATATTTATAGTAATTACATGTTCAATTCAATTATCAAAAAAATGGTGGGTATGTATCATCAATGTTCCATAGTGGATAGATTCATCCACTTCACTTTATCCTTTATATGGAACAATTGAGAAGTTATATATATTGAATCCCATACTCTTTATCTAAAAATTGGATGATGGTGTTGTTTATAATGGCACCACCAATTATTTAAGGGTCCTTTAAGAACTCCATGAAAAAGATCTCCCCTTTATACTTCTGACGTCACTGCCTCAACATTATTGATATCTCATTCCTCATGAAATAGATCACCAAGATCTAGGAAAATATAGACAGGAATTCATTTCCATCCATTATGTTTTATAAAATAAATCACACTATGCATTGTGATTACAAGGATTCATTATTATTAAATGGTCTCAACACAATGAAAATGAATAGGTAGTTGTGTTAGTACCTTATCTTATGAACATTCTAATCTAATATGAAAATATCATAATATCATCCCATTACTTTTTCTATACCAGCTGATACTCTTTCAAGGCTTAGTAATCATATATTTCTTATATGAATTTTTTTATGAGTCCCAAAATTGATGAAATCTCCCTCTTTTTCCTCACTCCTTTTTCTACATCTTCTATGGTAAATATATTCAAGAATTTCACGGATAGTATTTACATATTTTAAATAAGGTTACTAAATGATATGGGATGTCGATATTTCCTCTTCTTTAAATCCATTAAAACTAAGTCAAGGGATATATTTTAAATCTTCATTGAGGATATGGTTTTCTATATTCCTATTGTATTAAAATATCATGCAGGATTATATATAGTATATAACATTTTAAATCATTCCACATAGGTATGGAAAACTTGTAAAATTATAATGACCTAGAAACACCCTTGAAACATTGTAGAAACTCACATTGGACTGATTTCATAATATCAATAAGAATCATAATCATTTAGAATTATTTTTATTATTAAACAATGATGTACATCAACACAACATCATTTAAATTATATTCTATGAGATAGATGATAAATTGTAATACATTATGAGACATATAATGTTCTAGGTATCTTTATTCCTTTACTACATATTCAATACACCAATAAATATTTTTATTCATTCATAAAATATTAAAATATCCTTTAAATTCATATGAAATAGAAAATTCATATTTGTAGAAAAGACATACATGATCCTAAACCATGTCATAATAACACACATTTCCTAAGAAATTTATGTACCATCACATGAAATATCATGTCATAAAAAACCAGAACAGGTATCTTATGAATCCATGTATTTCATTAAATATTATTTCTTCTATCAAATTAATATTACACTCTAATAAAAACTCTAACGTTATCCTTTTGTATACATGCACTAAAACCTCTATCTTCAATCTGCATAAATATTGTAGTGTATATTTGAACATAGTCCTCTTTTAAACGAATTATAGATTCTTATGATGAACATATTTAATCTCAATAATATAAAAAAATTTGTGTCTTAAAATTAGTATAATATAATAACACTTCCTTCATATTAATTGTTTCAACATTTGTTCCTATAGAAAGACTTTCTTTCTTCTTCTGGTTGATTCATGATCATCTTCTTCATGACTGATAATCGATCCTATAATTTCCTATTATAACATGAGAGTTTCCTAGAAAATAAATAAATAAATTTATAATAGTATAATTAAATTTTCTATTTGTAGTGTAAGATATATTATAAGAGAATTATATCAGTCTATCCAACCACATAATCCTTAAAGCACTATATCTTGATTCATGTATGATGAACCCAATTTGTGCATGCAGTTTTTCATCTATATTTTTCACAGATCTATCCATACTAATTAGTTTTATTTTATCTTTTATATCTTATCAGGTGCATGTCGGCATTGGAACATCATTTTACAATGGTGGAGTTTTAGAATTCACGAGATCAGTTATCTAGACTCGATGGAACCCCTATGGTATGCACCTGGGATTTATAGTTCATTAATTTACTACAAAACTGTTCATAACATATTTACATAAATACATGCATTGTATTTCAATAATATTACCTCTTTTCTAGAGATTAATATATGGAAACACTATACATTCTCAATAATATTACATCTTTTGTATCAATTTTTATGATTTGAAGAAGCCAGCTGATTGATACGATGAATGTTTTATTTGTTTACAATAGTTAATAAATTTAAGTAAATGTGTAGATTTAATATAATTAAGAAGTTCTTTATTGTTTAAAAGGCTATGTTTTAGAATCTTTCATTCCTGAACAATGAAAAGTTTCGGTTTTAGACAATATATAGTTTCAATTGATGAAATTTGGATTCTGAATGAACCAAAATTATTTG
This sequence comes from Viscum album, assembly GCA_963277665.1. Lineage (NCBI taxonomy): Eukaryota > Viridiplantae > Streptophyta > Magnoliopsida > Santalales > Viscaceae > Viscum > Viscum album. Next base: position 237,162 of record CAUJRU010000225.1, read on the forward strand.
AATCCATTAGTATATTATATATATACCCAAATATTATTTGAACTTATTTGTGGAGTGATAAGTATTAATGGTCAATGTTTTTCTAGAATAACTATCCACTGTAGTTTTAAAACATTCATTTTGAAAGGAAATTGAATATATGGTTGTTAGAACTTATTCATGCTAGGTCTCCCTATCATGCATGTGAGGAGGGACTTTATACTGATTGTATATCCTAATGGAAGGAATATAAGGAGTATATGTACATTGGAATAGATATATTTATCTTCTTTACATATGATGGAATCAGTAGACTAATCTTCCTGATATTGGACCTCCCATATAATGGACATGGTAATACACCTGGGTTACTTGATAATTCTCATAGGGTATCAAGGGCCTCTTGGTTATTATGTAACTAAAGTTTTCTCTAGTGGCCTCAATGTGCTATCTCTTATTCCCATGTTGTCAATCAATTATTACAGTTGACATGAAAATCTACTTGCAACACTTTAGGAAGTATAGGTATATGATTAGATATGGAATTATAGGTATGTGTTCAGTTGTTCAAAATCCATGTGGTATTTGTGTTGGTGGTATGTTTTGTTGGAGGACCATTTAGCACATTAATTATTCCTATATTGTTCTCACCTTTTTCCCTTATGATCTATTTAACCTTGAATTTAATTCCTGGTTTGTGGTTTATTTTAGACTGTGGAGGGGGGTGTTGGGGTTGTGTTGGGGTTGTGCAGGGGTGTGTAGGGGGGTGTGATGAGGGTGTGTGTAGGGGGTGTAGTGGGGGTGCAGGGTCTGTGTAGGGGGTGGGTGTAGGGGGTTTATAGGTTTTAGGGTGTTGGGAAAGGGGGTGGAGGGAGTGTTTGAAGGGGGAAAGAAGTGTGTAGTTGAGGGGGGTGTGATGGGGTTTTGCTACGGTGTGTGTTAGGTGCGCGCTGGGGGTGGGGGGGGGGGGTCGTGTAGGGGGTATGCTGGGTATAGGGGGGAGTTGGGGTAGGGGTGTGTACAGGGAGTGGAGGGTGTGTGCAGGGGGGTTGAGAGGGGTATGCAAGAGGGGACATGGGGGTTCATGGTGTGTGCAGAGGGTGGGTTCAGGGGGTGTTCATGGTACAAGGTGCAAGGGGGAGGGGTGAAGGGGGTGTTTGTAGGGGGAATTAAGTGTGTAGTGGAGGGGGTGGAGGGGTGTGTAGGGGTTGTATTGTGGTGTGTATAGGTTGTGTGTTCAAGGGGGTTGGTGAAGGGTGGTGCAGTGTACAGAGGTAGGGGGTGTATGCAGGGGGTGGAGGGAGTGTGTGCAGGGTACAGGGGTAAGGGGTGTGTGTGTGTAGGGGTGGAGGGAGTGTGTGAAGAGGATATGAACTGTGAAGGGGGTAGAGGTAGTGTGTTCATGGGAGAGGCTGTCTGTAGTGTAGGGGGAGGGGTGTGTAGGGGTTGTGCTGGGCGTGTTCATTGTGTGCAGGGGGAGAAGTTGATTTTTTATAGGGAGAAGCTGGAAATTTTTCTAGGGTGTGTGTAAGGTTTCCAGGGGATAAGTTGGATTTTTTATGAGTGTGAAAGTGTTTTGAGGGGTGTGTGCTGGGAATGGAGGGTGTGCATGGTGTGTAAGGTGTGAAGGGGGAAAGGGGTAAGGGAAATAGGTGTGTGCAGGGGTGGATGGAGTGTGTGTATGGGCATGAAGTGTGCAGGGGGGTGTGTGTGCAGGGGTCATGAAGTTTGTAATGAAGGGGGATGGGTGTGTAGGGGTTGTGATGGGTGTGCGTAGGGTGTGTTGGGGTTGTGTTGGGTGTGTGTAGGGGCAGATGTGTGATTCTTTTTTAATGGAATCCAGATCTTATTACCACCATTCCTAACTATAGAAACAGACCTAGATCCACAGTTAGAAACCGTGGCTACAATCCTACAACCAGAGTTATAAATTGTAGCTATAGACTTAAATCCATGGTTAGAAACTGTGGCTCCAGACCTACAACCACGTTTCAGAACTTTGGATTTAGGATTTTCCCTATATACATGACAAACACAGCCACAAACAAAGTAACTGTTGTTATTACATATTTCCATGGTTTTTGGGTATATTTCCACGATTATAAACAATGTATATAGACTAGTTTTATATTAGTGAAATAACTGACATTAGCTTCCATTATTTTGAATCTGGTTTGACCAACTGACTATAGGCATTTATGATTAATGAATATTCCAAAAGGTTCACTTTACCTGGTGTATAAATTATGTTTATGGAAAAACTATTATGATACTCTGTCCATCTTTTTTATCTCAGACTCAAATATCTTTGTGAAAAAACTTGTTTCAAGATCTTATGATCCATAAACAACATGATCTTATCCCCAATAAGATAACAACAGTGGGTCTTCAAATCATGGAACACAACTTCTAATCCCAAATCATTCGTTGGGTAGTTATTTTGATTCAAACATAACTTCCATTATCCAAAAGAAACATCATGATATCTCAACATGAGAACACAACCCAACCAAAATCCTAAAGAATCAGAATGCACCACATAGCCTTTTCCTAATTATATAAATATCTAGATTGGTGATTATGTAAGTAATATATTAATCTATTGAAAATACTTTTGAAGTTGAATGTTCCATTGGAATGAAACACTTTACCTATAAAATCTTTCATTTCTCTATTTAGTAGTAAAAAGTCAAAAAAACACCGATAATAACCATCTAGGTAAAGGTAATTGCGTATCTCAAAGAAATTCAATGGCAGTTTCCAAGAGACCAAAACCTGTATCTATTCTGGATAGAAAGAAGAACTTTTTTAGTGATAAAATTGACAAGGAAACGTACATCTTGTATCAAAAAATAATACTTTCAATGTTTTTCATACAAAAATTATCCTACAATATACCAAACACTATCATCAAGTGTGGTTCATACTCAAATGTATTCCTAGAATACACTTGTATGTCATCAAAAAAACAACCAAAAAATAAGAAAGATACATTTAAAATATATGATTCCAAAATTACATAAATAATAATAGTGAATTCATAAAAATGAAAGGAATAGACACATAGTCATAATGGATATATCTACTTAGAAAAGTTGTCTTCAAAATATCATCCTTCAGAAACTGCAGTTGGTGACATTCAAAGAACACGTAAATTTTAGAGAACCATTGGGATCCAATAAATTTATTAAATTGGTCATCATTGAGTGGAATAGGATACCAATTATTTATCATAACTTGATTATGATTATGATAATCCATACAACATCTAATAGTTCCATATGCCTTTTCACAAAAATAACGGGTACTTCCCACACAAATGTACTAGGCCGAATGAACACTTTATTTTCCAACTCTACCAACTAGTCTTTAAATTCCCTTAATTCCATTGGTACTATCCGATAAGGCAAAAGTTAGATAAAAATGGTCCCTATTAAAATATAAATCATAGAATCTACTTCTCTTGTGAGTGGAAACCATGAAAAATTATCAAGAAAAACATCATGAAACTAGTCAACAATTATTGGAAAACTACTATTCATGATCTCATCCACAGATTCCAAGGTCAAGGATGCCAACTAGTATGATATAGATCCAACTACTGGTGCCATGAAAACATTTCCAATTTCCTTTACCTTCAAATTTCTTCTAAGGAGATGCTCGATACTATCATCAGTTGTAAAACTATCCCTTGAGGTATCAAATTTGATGTGAGATTTAAACACTTTCAACCAATCCATACCCAGGATTAAGTCATAGACATCCATCTCAATCGTAGAGAATTCCCAAATAAATTCATCCACATAGATTATTATATAACATGATTTTCACACATATGATCAAAATTATTTTTTTAAAGGAGTGTTTTAAAGTTTAAAAATAAAAGAAATCATCTCAAAATGAAATAATAGAAGCTAAACACCATGAGAATCAATAATGAATGTGATAAACCAATATCAAAAAAATCAGGCATAAGCATAGAATAAAAAATAATCATACCTCTCACTGTTGAAGGTCCGGATTGATCATCCATGATAAATTTCTCAGCCCTATACAATTTCTTACTTGTTGTGATTTTCTCTTTGTTACCCTGTTTAGATTTCCCCGATTGAGGAGTCATGGTATTCATAGAATCTCTATTCCATACTCAGGTTTTCTAATGTGATCTATTATACTACACTCATATTATCAAAGCATACGATGCTTGAGAAGTGTGAGATGTGTACCTAAAACCTGACCACATAGCATTGTGACAATAACACTGTAGATGTCCCATATTATTACATTAGTGACATGCTCTAGGTGGTGTTATATAATATATCTTTATGTGATAAAGAGAGTTAATTAAAAACAATCAGGTTTACCTATTGGTTTAGGAGTAATATTCACTAATCCAACCATCTGATTCAGAGTCATACCACCACCATAAAAATATGTGTCCCGCTTCCTCTTATTCCCAGTAGTAGAGTTCCCACCAGTTCCTATAGGTAATAACATGCTTCCTCCAACCATATTTTATGAGGTATATCATTATTATATTGTTTATCTATTGACCATTTATGCATAATATGATATAATGATTGAGGAATATGATGATGTTTTACCCAATGATATTCTAGATGGATTACCACCCTTTAGAGGCATTGAACACCAGATTTCTCTTGAACTATGTGTATAATTTTTTAATAAATAAACATATAAGTGTAATACTTGAGAATAAAATTAATTATAGAATCAAGTGAATTAATTGATGTATTGAGGATTATAATATCAAGAATGAACTTGTTTTTAGTTCCAACATTGTTGTTATCGAATAATTATGGTACGCATCACATGAGTATTGATAGTAGATGAATAAATAATATTTCCATCAAATATAGGTATCCCATTTCAAAAATCAATGATATGATCAATGAATGACATGGGTAATAAATTTGTTCTAAGTTTGATCTTAAGATTGGATACCTCCATATTTTAATGAAGGAATGGGATGAGTGGAAAATAGAATTTAAAACCAAAGGTGGGTTGTTTGAGTGGGTTTTCTAGCCATTCAGCCACTCAAATACTCCTAGTACATTAATGAAACCCATGAATGGTTTTATGAAAACAATTATTTGTATATTTTTTTTTCTAGATAAATTTTTTTTTAAACAAGGATGTAGAGAGACATGTGGATAATCTTTGAGAGGTATTTGGCATTCTGTGGGAAAAAAGTCTATATGGAAAGATATAAAAGTGTGATTTATTTTCAACATTAGTGTTCATATTGGGAAATGTGGTATACCAAAAGTAATCATGAGGGATTAATAAAAAGTGTAAGAAATAAACTCATGTCCACAACTACAATCCATCATAGAATTAAGGTGTTCTTAGGGTTTAAAAATAATTTTATCATCACTTTGTTTCCAATTTCATCACTACCTTGGAACCTATCACTGAATTCTAGAAAAATGAGGAATTTGGGTGGTCAATGAATGTAAATAAAGAATTTGACACAATTAAGAAAAAGTTGTGTGAAGAAACTATTTTTCTATTACCTTATTATTATCATGTATTTTTGGTGGAATGTGATGAAAGTGAAGTTCGGACAGACAATTTTCTCATCCAAGGAAAGCATCCTCTTTTTTATTTCAGTAAAAAAATTGAATGATTCAATGGGGATTTAAAAAACCTATGATATGGAATTTTATGTGATTATGAGATTCTTAAATCAATGGTCTCATTATTTTATACCAAAGGTGTTTTTTCTTCATTTTCACCATCATACATTGAGATTTATCAATGGATAACTTAACCTAAGTTTGAGGGTTGAAAAGGTGGTGGAATTGTTTCAATCATTATTTTATTTTTTGATATACAATAAGGGGAATGATAACCATGTGTCAGATACTATATCTTGAAGGAATGTATTACATACCATTTTAGATGCTCGAATTCTAGGATTTCAACTTATCAAAAAATATTATCAGAATGATATGGAGTTAAATTCTATTTTAATCCAATGTAAAAATGTATTTGTGGAGTATTATTTTGTACCTGATGGGTTTCTCTTTAATATAAAGAGGTTTGGTGTTACAAATGGTAATTAAAGCGACTTTCTCACATAGAAGGCACATGAAGGGGGACTAGATGGTCATTTTGGCTTCCACAAAACCTTGGAGACACTAAAGGAGTATTTCTACTGGATGAATATGCAATCAAAAATCCAAGAAGTTATTTATATATGAGGGATATGTCAAAGAATAAAAATGCATTTTAATCACAATTTATAATCTCTATTACCTATTCCTGAGAAACCATAGGAAGATCATAACATGGATTTAATTATGGATTTTCTAAAGCTTCAGTGAGGTAAATATTCAATAATGGTTATTTTTAATCAATTTTCTATAATGGCTCATTTCATACATTTCCATAAGAGTGAAGATACATTGAAAGTGGAATAATTATTTTTCAAAGAGAAGTTATCCTTCATGGTATTCCCCATAGTGTTGACTTATATAGAGACACTAATTTTATCAGAAATTATTTAGAGCATATAATGGGGGAAATCCCGCACAAATCTTATATTCAGCACTTACCCTGACCCATAATCAGTTAGGAAAACAAAAGTTACTAATAATAAATTTTCACTATTTTGAGAACATTGGTGAGAAACAATATGAGAAATTTTGATTTATAGCTTTCACGCGATAAATTTTTAGACAATAGATCACCAATTACTGCCCCTTAGCATTCTCTATTCAAAGTGGTTCATAGAATCAATCTAATTACTCTTATAGAATTTTTATATTTTGATATTTATTTTTAGGTGAATATTTATGTAGAGTAGGACATAAAAATAAAGAATCCTCAAGAATTTATTCATGCTCAAATATAGAATTCAAATAAATTATACAAGATAAGATCTAACGAGCATCAGAAGTAGGTCATTTTACCACCTGGAGAGTTTCTGTGGATTCACCTTTATAAGGAGTTATTTCTATCCAAAAGGAATATAAAGACGGATCAATGTGCTGATGGTCCATTCAAAGTGCTTGGACGAGTTAGAAACACTACTTACAAAATTGATTTAATCAATGATTTTTGTGGAGTTTATGCAACGTTCAACATTAGGTAATTGTCTCCATGTATTGAAGAAGACAATTCTATAGATTTGATGGAAAATACACTCCAACTAGGGGGGATGATATTGACAAGATTCAACCCAATGAGAATAATTTTGGGCTTGATAAAAATTTTAAGCCTACTTGTGTTTCAAATTGGACAAGTCGACACTTTTTGACATCCATCACCATGGTGGGACACACCACATTTATTTGGGGGCCCAAATGACTTATCCACTAGAAAAAAGAAGTAAATTCTTAGCATCATATTATAAAAGAGATATAACCTAGAAAAAATTATAATTAAGAAGGAATTTTCTACTTTATTTAGTGGGGTCATTAAATAGCATGGGGAAGTGTTTTTATGTTTTCTATTTTTCTTTTGATCACCATATGCCTTTTAATTAGATTTGGATTTCCTTAATAGTGGGGGAACTTGTATATGATGAATCTATGAATCTTGTTGTGCATTTTTCTTTCATTAACTTTATCACATTACCTAGAAATTGTGGTGCATCTTCATTAATGGGGACATTGTCTTTAATCTTGGAGAAACCTTAGCATGTAAAATTTACTTTAATCATTGTTCATTTCGATTAAATTTCCCAGCTTCATCTTCACTTACTCATTTTTCACTTCTGGTGATCGATCAATACCATAAAACCAATAAAACCCCATGAAACCCCAAAACCCTAGAAAACCCAAAACCATAAAACCCCTAAAAACCCCAAGAAATCCTAAAAAACACTTAATATTCCTGAAAACATAATAAAATCTAAAAATAATGAAAAAACACAGGAAAACATTGCAAAACCTAAAAAACATAAAATGACTAAAAAATGTAAATACTGATATAAACACAAAAAACCCCAGAAAACTCTTAAAACCACAAAAGCCCCAAACCCCCCCTAAAAACTGAAAAAATAAAAAATATCCATTAATACCCAAAAAACAACTAAAAACTCTAAAATCCCTTTAAATCCATAAAAATGTCAAAAACTTCTAAAAAATATAAAATCCATAAAATACAAAAATCCCCATAAAACATTAAAAAACCATAAAACCCATAAAAAACCTCAATATCCATAAAAAATATAGAAAACCATAATAATCCAAAATGTACATAAACATGCCTAAAACCATAATGCCCCGAAAATCCATAAAAATCCTACGAAGACCTTAAGAACAAAAAAAACTTAAAACCCCTAAAAACCATAAAAAATGATAAATCCCTAAAAACCATAAAAACAATCAAAATCCTTAAAATGAAAAAAATATTATTAATCCCAAAAAATGTAAAAAGCCCATAAAACCTATAAATACCTATGAACACTTTTAAAAACTAAAACCCCAAAGCCCCTAAAAAAAACAAATAACCTGAAAACCAAAAAAACCCAAAAAAACCAAAAATCTCTAAAACCCATAAAAACATTAGAAACCCCTAAAAACTTAAAACCATTATAACTTACTAAAAATATAAAACCCCTTTAAAATCCTATAAACATAAAAAATACTAAATAATATAAAAACCCTAAAAACGAAAGAACAATCTCTAAAATAGGAAAAAACCAAAAAACCAAAAAACCAAAAAACCAAAAAACCAAAAAACCCGTCAAAATCCATAAAAACCCTTAAGAATCCTTAAAATCCTTCAAAATCCCTAAATATTTAAAAAACATAAATCCCTGAAAAAACACTATGAATGCCTTAAAAACCTAAAATCACATAAAACAACTAAATTACAAAAACCTTAAAACCCATAAAAGACCCTAAATCCCTCTAAAAACCATAAAACCAATAAAAAACATAAAAGGCCCTAATATTCCATTAAAACCATAACAACCCACTAAAAATAAAAAAAAAATTAAATCCATAAAACATTAAAAAAATACAAACACACTTAAAAACCCTTAAAAACAAAAAAAACCCTTAAGAACCATTAAAACAATAATAACCCTAAAACCCTAAAAACGACTAAAAATACCAAAAAGAAAATAAAAAAGTCAAAAAAGAAAAAAATCCATAAAAATCCATAAAACCATAAAAAATCTAAAAAACCTGAAAACCCCTAAAAACCCTTAATACCCAAAAAAAGACTTAAAACCCCTAAAAACCTAACAAACATTAAAAACCTAAAAAACCATAATAAATGTAAAACTATTAACCACTAAAAAATTGAAAAACTCTAAAACACCATAAAAAATTTAAAAACCTTTGAAAATTTAAAAATAATTTAAACCCCAAAAAACATTGCAAAACACCAAAAAAATTAAAAATCATAAAAAAAACTCAACAAAACCATAAAAAATAAAAAACCCAAAAACCCTAAAAATCCATAAAACCGCAAAAAATCGCTAGAAAAACCAAAGAAGTCCTAAAATTCCTTAAAATCATAGCAATGTAAAACCCGTAAAAACCTTGAAAAATACTAAGAAATCCGTAAAAACACTAAAAACATAAAACTCCTAAAAACATAAAAGATCCTAAAAATTAAACAAAACCCCAAAAAACTCTAATTACCATTACACCCCAAAAAACAATAATGAACCCAAAAACCCCAAAAAAACAACCAAAAACCCTAAAACCCCTTTAAAACCCTAAAAACCATAAAAATATATACAAACCCTAAAAATAAAAATATCACAAAACCCCTAAAACCCAAATAATCAGAAAAACCATAAAAAGAATACAAAACCTCAAAGACACAAACAACGCATAAAAACCCTAAAACCCATAAAAATCTTAATATATCCCTATAGATCCCTAAAAATGAAAAAATACTAAGAACTTCAAAAAACCTTACGAAATCCATAACATCCTAAAAAAACTTAAAACCCCAGAAAAATATAAACATCTCTAAAAAACAAAAAAAACCATAAAACCCATAAAACCCCTAAGACCATAAAAACACTAAAACCATAAAAACGCGCTTAAGAACTCTGAAAACCCTTTAAACACGTTAAAAAGTTTAAATTTTTTTTAAAAACCTTAAAAACCAAAAAACACAAAAAACTAATACAACCCCCTAAAATCCTAAAAAATTCTAAAAACCCCTAAAACTATCAAAATACCTAAAAACCGAACAAAATAAATAATAAAAAACTCTTAAAATACCTAAAATTTCCAAAAATATAAAAACCATAAAACCCATAAGAAAACCTTATAAACATAAAAAAAAATAAAACCCCTGAAAGACCTAGAAAATTCCGAAAACTATAATAACTCTAAAAACTATAATATCCTTGAAAATATAAAAAACTGTAAAACCATTTAAGACCCATAAAATACCACTGAAAACTCTAAAAACCATTTAAAACCATTTTTTTAATGAAAACTAAAAACAAACATTAAAATCCCAAAACATTTCAAAAAGAAATCCTCAGACCCAAAAAACCATAAAAACCCTAAACACCATAAAAACCCTCAAAATTCCTAAAAACCCAAAAACCCAAAAAAAATATCCTAAAAAATCCTAAAAGCAACAAAAAAAGTGAAACCCCTAAAAACATTGAAAAATCCAGAATAAAAACAAAAAAACCGAAAAACACTTCAAACCCCTCAAAAATTAAAAAAAATTATAAAAAACCTAATAATCCTAAAAACCTTAAAATACACAAACAACACATAAAAAGACTAAAACTACTAAAAACTCTAAGAATCCTTTAAAACCATTAATATTTTAAAAAACCATAAAACCCCTAAAAAACTCAAAAACACAACTAAAAATCCTAAAAACCCAAAAAAAACCTTGAAATCCTAAATATACTAAAAACCATCATGATCTCTAAAATCCCAAAAACACATAAATAACCTAAGGGGCCTTAAAAACACTTAAAATTTTTAAATAACCTGAAAACGTGAAAACCACTATAAAAAATTTTTAAAAATAAAAACACTTAAAACGCTTAAAAACCTAAAAAAACTAAAACCATAAAACCCAAAAATAGTAATAAAATAAAATTAACTAAAAACCTAGACAAATTTGAAAACCCTAACAAAAACCCTAAAAAACATCAAATACTCTAAAAACCCTTAAAAACCAAAAAAACTTCAACAACTCTATAAAACATTGAAACCCAAAAAAACTAAAAAAACCCAAAAAAACATAAAAAAATAAAAAAATCATAAAAATTATAAAAACCTTCAAAACCATCAAAATATCTCAAAACCCTACATACCATAAAATTCTAAAAACCCATAAAATTCACCAAAACATAAAAAGATCTAAAAAATCTAAAAAACTTCTACAAAAATTATAAAAACTAAAAGCAATTAAAACCCCTAAAAAACTAAAACTGATAAAAATTTTAAAAACCCAGAAAACATTAAAAATCATAAAACTATAAAAAATCCTAAAAACCTTATAAAACATTAAAAACCCATTAAAACCCAAAAAGCACTGAAAACTTTAAAATCCCTTTAAACCCCTAAAAATGCTAAAACTCTAAAAATCTATAAAACCCAAAAAACCCCCAAGAAACCCATAAAAGTACCTAAAAAAATAAATACATCATAAAAATACAAAATATTCCCTTAAAATACATATAATCACAATAAAAACTAAATCACTAAAAACCCAAAGGAATCCTTAAAAACCTAAAAACACATAAAACCCCTAAAAATCTAAAAAATACTAAAAACCCTAAAAACCATAAAAACTATAAAAACCCATAAAAAACATAAAAATACCCAAAAATAAATAAAAACCATAAAGACCCACTAAAAATATAAAAACCCTTAAATACATAAAAAAGTTAAAAAACTATAAAAAACCTAAAAACACAAAAAAAAATCCTAAAAATACTAAAAAATAAAAACCATAAACATAGTAAAACCCCTACCCCTCAATCCTTAAAAAATCTAAAATCCCATTAAATCGTAAAAAATTCCCAGAAATCCCAAAAAACATAAAAACCCAAAAAACCCAAAGAACTCTAAGAATACCATAGAACCTAGATAAACATAAAAACCCAAAAAACCTAAAAAATGTTAAAACCCTAAAACTCTAAAAACAATACAAACCCGAAAATACATAAAAAACACTAAAACCACATAAAAACCCAATAAAAACTATAAAAACCCTTTAAACCCAGAAAATGTTAAAAAGTCTAAAGCCCCTTAAAAATGTTATAAAACTAAAAAAACCCCTATAAACCAAAAAAACATAAAAGCATAAAACCCCATAGAATTCCAAAAAACTATAAAACCCATTAAAATCCAAAAATATCCCAAAAAATGTAAGCAATCCTAAAAACCTTGAAAAACTCTGATAAAACCATAAAATCATAAAACACATAAAACACCTAAAAAACATAAAAATGATAAAAACACTATAAACCCAAAAAATCCAAAACACCCAAAAACCCATAAATCCTTAAAAAACAACTAAAACGCCTAAAAACTAAAAAATGACTCAAAAAACCCTATATACCACAAAAAATTAAAAAAATCTAAAAAACCATAAAAACCCTAAAACTCAAAAAAATCCTTAATACCCAAGAATCCATAAAAACCCTAAAACCCCTAAAAAAACCTAAACCCCTAATAATCTATACAAACCCAAAAAAACAATAAAAATACCTAAAAGCATAAAAACCATAATAAAAACATAAGAAACCCTTAAAAACCAAAAAACATGTAAAACCTTTACAAAAATAAAAACACAAAAAACCCTAAAACCCCCAAAAACCCTAAAAACCCTAAAAACCTAAAAACCCATAAAAACCATAAAAACCTATAAAACCAAAAAAGTACCACTAAAACTCCAAAAAAAAATTAAACACCTAAAAATGTTAAAAAATCTAAAAAATTTAAAAACACTAAATATTCAACAATACCTTAAAACAAAAAAACTCTAAAACCACAAGAATCCCTAAAAACACTAAAACCCTAAAAACCCTGAAAAATCCCTAAAAATGTCAAAATCCTTACAAACTGTTAAAAACCATAAGAAAATCTTAAAAACCTAAAAAAACCCTTAAAGCCCTGAAAATACCTAAGAAAACATCAAAAATATAAAAACACATAAAACCCCGCAAAACCCAAAAAATGCTAAAAATCATAAAAATACAAAATAACCTAAAACCACTAAAAAGCATAAAACCATTAAAAACCATAAAAACACTAAAAAACTATAAAAACCGGCCAAAAACTCTAAAAACCATTAAAAATGCAAAAAATATCAATGAACTCTAAAAAACCTTAAAACTGAAAAAACTAAAAAATACCCCAAATTTTCAAAATACCCAAAAAAAACTAAAAACCCAGAAATCCCTAAAAACTCTAGAGAACCATAAAAATCATAAAAAATCACTAAAATGTAAAAACCAATAAAATCAAAAAAATCCCTAAGAAAAACGTAAAAACATAAAACCACTAAAAACAAAAAAAACTATCCTAAAACGCATTAAAATTCCAAAAAACCATAGAAAACACAAAAAACCCCATAAAACCCTGAAATCAATGAAAAATATAAAAACCATTTAAACCCCTAAAATGTTTAAAAAATGAAAAATACATTAAGACCCTAAGAAACTAAAAAAATTCTAAAAACCCCAAAAAAATCAAACAACCCAACAAATTCCCTAAAGCCCTAAAAACATAAAAATTCAAAAAATTCCCTAAAATTCCCTAAAAATATAAAAAACCCCTAAAACCCCTGAAAAACCAAAAGAAAACATTAAAACCCCAAAAAATTCTTAAAACCCTTAAAAACCTAAAAAAATTAAACACCTAGAAACCCTAAAAACCATAAACACACTAAAAAACTACTAAAAGCTCTAAAAACCTTTTAAACCCATAAAAACATTTAAAACCCTAAAAACCTTAAATCCCCTAAAAATTCATAAAAACCCTAAAACCCAAAAACCCAAAAAAAACCCTCAAAACCATCAATATTTATAAAAACCCTAAACACCCATAAAATCAGAAATAATCCTTTAAAACCAATTAAAATTTAAAAATACTAAACACCATAAAAAACCCAAAGAAAACATCAAAACCCTAGAGCACATAAAACCACTAAAAACATAATAATTCATAAATACTCTAGAAAACCATAAAACCCCAAAAAACATAACAAACCCTCAACCTTAAAATTCTATAAAAACCTTTAAAACTCTAAAAACAGACTAAAAATCAAAAAAACCATTTCAACCTTCAAAATCACTAAAAACCACGAAAACCACAATAAACCTAAAAATCACTAAAAATCTGGGAAAACATAAAAACCACTAAAAATTTGAAAAACCTATGAAAACCTTAAAATACTAAAAATACATCAAACCCATAAAAAACCAAAAAATGATAAAACTGCAATAACACCCTAATAAATGATGAAAACCATAAAAACTCAAAAAACCATTAAAAACATAAATCCCATAAAAACCCTAAAACGACCAAAAATAAAAAAAATCACTAATAACCTAAAAAGTTTAAAAAATAAAAAATTGACGTAAAACCATTAAAGAATAAAAAAACCCTAAAACCCCATAAAACCAAAAAAATATAAAAAACCCAGAAAATTCATAATAACTCTCAAAATCCCTAAAAACCAAAAAAACCCCAAAAAATATTAAAAAAATACCCAAAAATCCCTAACAAAATAAATAACCCTGAAAAACTATAAGAAAACCTTAAAAACCTAAATACACTTAAAAACCCTAAAAAACCATTTAAAACTAAAATTACTAAAAACCCTAAAACCTTAAAAAACCCTAAAATCCCCTAAAAAAGGTGAAAAATTCAGAACATCCATAAAAACTATAAAAAATTAAAAAACCCCAAAAAACCCATAAAACTATTAAAATCTAAAAAACCCGAAAAAACGCCTAAAAACTCTAAAAATCACAAAAAACTCTTTAAATACCAAAAAAATACTAAAAATCCTTCTAAATCCCTAAAAACATAAAATACTCTAAAAAACCCTAAGAAAACCGTAAAATCCTATATACACTTTAAACCCCTAACAACACTTGAAAAACTAAAATCGCTAAAACACCTAAAACCCCTAAGACGTTATAAAAAAAATAATAACTATAAAAATCATAAAAAACCATGAAAACAATAAAAACAATTTAAATCCATAAAAACCTTAAAAACATTAAATATCTATAAAACCTAAGATACTTAAAAAACCCTAAAGAGCCAAAAAACCATAAAAGTCTAAAAAACCCAAAAATTCCCTAAAATCAATAAAAACCATAAAAATCCTAAAATATATTTAAAATTCACTAAAATGTAAAAAAACATCTACCCCCTAAAAGACCATAAAAAACCCTAAAAACCCTAAACACACTTAAATTCCATAAAAACAAGAAAAATTCTAAAAACCCTAAAAACCATAAAACTTGTAAAACCCATAAAAGTTATCAAAACCCTAAAATCTACTAAAAAATATCATAACTTTATAAATCCATTAAAACATTAAGAAACTATCAAAACCCTCTAAAAAACTAAAAACACCCCTAAAAACCTAAAAAAACTACAATACCCCAAAAATCCTAAAACCCCCTATAAAACCCACAAAATCCCAAAACCCTAAAAGCCCATAAAAATCCTAAAAAATACCGAAAAATCCCTAAAACATTTATATTCCCTAAAAACTCTAGAGAAAACTAAAAAAACTCAAAAACCCACAAACCCTTAACCCTTAAAAACCTAAAAAATGATTAAAACCTAAAAAACACCCAAAAAACATAAAAAAACTCTTAGAATTCCTAAATACACTAAAACCATAAAATTTATAAAGGCATCCAAATAATCACTAAAAATGAAAAAAATCCAAAAAATGCAACGAAATCCATAAAAACCTGAAAACACATAAAACCCCTAAAACCATAACTAATTCTAAAACACCATAAATACCCAAAAAGTCACAAAAAAACCATAAAACCCCTAAACCACTAAAAATCTAAAAACCCTTTACACCCCCTTAAAATGATAAAAACTCTAAAAAAACTAAAAAACCCTAAAAAACTCATAAAAATCGTAAAAAACTCATAAAAATATTTTAAAACCTAAAAGCACCATAAAAACAAAAAAAACAAAAAAACCTAGAAAACCCTAAAAACCAAAAAATCCAAAAAACCCTAAAAGTCCTTAAAAATAAAATAAACTCCCAAAAAATCCCAAAATAACATATAAACCCATAAAAACTAAGAAAACATCTAAGAAAAACATCAAAAAATAAAAACGCATTGAACCACTAAAAACACAAAAAAAACAAAAAAAGCCTAAAACCTGCTAAAAACATTAAAAACCCCAATAATCCCATAAAAACCCATAAAAACCCATAAAAACCAAAAAATCCAAAAACACTATAAAAACCCTAAAAACGATTAAACACCACCCAAAATTCGAAAAAACCCATACAAATCTAAAAAACTCCTAAATATAGGAAAAACATTTAGAAACCCTAAAAAACCTAAAAACCCTTAATAAAACCATAAAACATAAAACCCTCAAAATCCCTAAAAACACAAAAAAATTTAAAACCCCTAAAATACCATAATAAATATATACCCCTAAAAACCCAATACCCCTAAATACGTTAAAAATACATAAAACCCAAAAATCCCCTAAAACCACTAAATGCTCTAAAAACCATTTAAACAAATATAAAACATTAAAAAATTATGAAAACTTAAAAAAAAAACTCAAAAAACATAAAAACCCCCAAAAAAATTAAAAACCCTAAAAGACCCTAAAACCCCTCAAATCCCATAAAACCACTAAAAACAGTAAAAAATAAAAAAAAACCTAAAAAACACCAAATACCCTAAAAACCCTAATAAAAAATTAAAAACATAAAAAACATAAAAAAACAAAAAATTCAAAAAACTTGTAATAACCTAGACACCATAAAGGGCCCTAAAACCCTAAAATCTCGAAAAATATAAAACCACTAAGAAGTTATAAGAACCCTAAAGAACACATAAAAAATCTAAAAACAAACTAAAAACTCTAAAAACCCTATAACATTTAAAAACATAAAAAACCCTTAAAACTCAAAAAAACCCTAAAAAAACATAAACACCCTAAAAACCCAAAAACCCTCAAAATATTTAAAAACAAAAAAAACCATAAAATCCTAAAATATCCCTAAAAACATAAAAAACACTAAAAAACCAAAAAATATTTAAGAAAAAAATAATAACATAAAAACATGTAAAACCGTTAAGACCAAAAAATGAAAAAAAACCCCAAAGCCTATAACCTCTCAAAATACCGAAAAACCCAACAAACCATAAATATCCCAAAAAATTCCAATAAATCCATAAAAATGTAAAAAACTATAAAAGCCCTAAAAACCAATAAGAAAATATTAAAAAACCCCAAACCCTTAAACCCCTAAAAAACCTAAAAATAATAAACACACCCTAAAAATACCATAAAAACATTAAACACCCTAAAACAATGAAGCTTGCTAAAAACCATAAAAACCCTAAAAGCCCATAAAAACCACAAGAAGCCACTAAAAACTATTAAAACCCTTTAAACCCATTTTTTTTAAAAAAACTCTAAAAGCCCTCAAAATCCCATAAAAATGAAAAAAACTAAATACCCAAAAAAAATACAAACCTAAAAACCATAAATCCAGCAAAAAAACAACCCTAAAAAATATAAAAACTAGAAAAAAAATCCTAAAAAATCCTTGAAAATCCCTAAAAATGTAAGAAACCAAAAAATCTCCAACAACCCAAAGAAAACAATCAAAACATAAAAACACTTAAAATTCCCTAAATAACTTAATAACCATAAAAAATAATAAATACCCTAAAAATAACAATCAAAACCTAAAACCGTAAAAACCATAAAACCCATAAAAATCATAAAAAACCCATAAAAAAGAAGAAACAAACTTAAAACACTAAAAACCCGTTAAACCAAAGTTATGATAAATAACTATAAAAATCTTTATAACCCTATAAACTCAAGAAAAACCCTATAACCAAAAAAACCTAAAACCCTATAACCAAAAAAAACCTAAACCCCCTCAAAATACCAAAAAAAAAATAAAAACAAAAAAAAATTCTAAAAAATCAGAAAAACATAAAAAATCAATAATTCTCTAAAAAACAATAAAAAACCTTTAAATCCTAAAAATAATTAAAACTACTAAAACATAAAAAAAAACTCCAAAAACCCTAAAATACCCTAAAACCCTAAAACCCAATAAACCCTTAAAAACCACAAAAAACACGATAACCCTTTATACCCTAAGAAACATTATAAAAAATTGAAAACCCATAAACCAATAAAAAATAAAAAACCTAAAAATGAAAAAACCCATAAACCCCTAAAAATATGCAAAATCTATAGAAACATGAAAAACTATTAAAATTATATAAATGACCTAAAATACCTATGAATATAAAAACCCCTTAACCCATAAAAAACTAAAATAAAACCTTAAAAACCTAAAAACAATTTCAACCCCTAAAAACATAAAAATGAAAAAAACACTAAAACCCCACTAAAACACCCTAAAATCCCTAAAAACACTAAAATAATAAAAACCACTAAAAACATTAAACAACTCAAATACTTATAAAAACCCTAAGAAGAAACTAAATACTTTAGAAAGCCTTTAAAACCCTATAAATTTTAAAAACTCTAAAACCCTTAAAACCTTAAAAAACTCAAAAAAACCCTTAAAACCTCAATAAACCAAAAAACCCCTAAACACCCTAAAAACCCTAAAACACTCAAAATAAAAACAATTCCTAAAAAACAATAAATTTTTTAAGAAATAAATAGAAATGCCAAAGAGTATTAGCTGTAAAAACCCTAAAACCCATAAAGAAAAATGAAAAACATAAAAACACTTAAACCCCCTAAAAACCCGAAAAATCAATAAAACCCTAAAACCCTAAAACCAATAAAGATCCTAAAACCACTAAAAACTCTAAATTCCTTTTAAACCCCCCACTAAATGATAAAAAACTATAAATATCACAGAACCTATAAAAACTAAGAAACCTACTATAAACATAAAAACCGATAAAACCACAAAAAACCAAAAAACCCTCAAAATCATAAAAAAATAAAAATATGTTAAAAATTATAAAAAAGAACTAGAAGTCCATTCAAATTTAAAAAACCATGAAATCCTAAAAACCCAAATGAAAACCTTAAAAAAAATTAAAATTCATAAAACTCCAAAGAAACCTAAAAATACTAAAAATTCTAAAAAACCCTAAAACCCCCTCAAAACTGCAAAACCTTGTAAATAATGTAAAAAACTCTAAAAACTTTAAAAACCCAAAAAACCTAAAAACTCTAAAAACTTGTTTTAAATCCCTATAAATTTTAAAAACAATAAAAACCATAAAACCCCTAAAAATTTAAAAACCTCTAAACCCCAAAAAACCGTAAAACTCTAAAAACCTGAATAACCCCTAACTACCCTAGAAATATCTGAAAATCCTAAAAAATATAAAAACTAAAAAAATCCCAAAAATTCCTAAAACGTCCAAAAACTAAAAATCCCGAATAACCCTATGAAAACCTTGAAAACCTATAAAAAACTTAAAACCCCTAAAAAACTAAAAACGCTAAAAACAAAAAAAACCCTAAAACCCTAAGAAACATAAAAATTCAATATGCAACCCATTTCAGATGGAATAAGCTCTGGATTAAATCTAATTCATCATTAGCGGTGGATGGCTTCAGGAAGCAATCACGACTTATACCATGGAGACTTCTCCAACACTGGGTCAAGTGCCTCGATGCTGCCAAGACTCTAACCCTGAGCATCTCACATGCATATAGGGAGGAAAACTAGGTTGCAGATGCTCATTCCAAGAGATCGATTGATGAAGGGACTTCAGTATGGTATTTCAGGACCCTTGACTTTTTTTGTCTTTAGTTGACTCAGACATGAAGGGGGCGTCCCACACTATGATATGCAAGCCTCCTTTGTAATGCATTGTACTTTACATTTATGTTCATTAATAAATCATGGGATCAGCTTTGTCTGATCCCACGCCTTTTCTGCCTAAGAAACATAAAAACCATAATACCCAAAAAACATTAAAAACCCTAAAACACATAAAAACACTAAAAACATAATAAAAATAAAAATGATTTTTAAACCCATAAAAACATTATAAAACATTAAATGACCCTAAAACCCTTAAAAAAAGCCCCTTAAATTCATAAATACTATAGAATTCCTAAACCCCGAAAAACCACGACGAACACCCAAAATCCAAAAAAATCCTGAAAACCATAAAAATCCTAAAAATACCAAAATATCCTGAAAAGTATAAAAACCCTAAAAACCTTGAAAAAATTGTATGAAAACATTAAAAACCTAAAAATAACTAAAACTGTTAAAAAATAAAAAAAAATACTAAAAACCCTGAAAAAATCTAAAAACCATAATAACTATAAAATCCCTAAAGACCATAAAATAACCTAAAACCCACTAAATACTTTAAATGCCCTTTATAACCCTAAAAGCGTCAAAAAACTCTAAAAAACATTGAAAACTCTAAAAACACCAAAATAACCCAAAACCCAAAAATCCAAACAACCCTAAATAATATAAAAACCCAAAAAACTCAATAAAACATAAAAAATCATAAAATTCCATAAATTCCATAAAAATACCTAAAAACACTAAAAAAAATCGTTTAAAACCCCTAAGAAAACATTGGAAACCTAAAGAAACCTAAAACTCCTAAAACCCTAAAAAATATTAAAAACTCTAAAAAACAATAAAAATCCTAAAACCATTAAAACCACCTAAAAACCTTAAAAATCCATAAACCTTATAAAAACCATAAACCACTAAGAAATCTAAAACCCTTTAATCCCATAACATGTTAAAAAACCCTAAAAACCCCAAAGACCCTAAAACATAAACACCCTAAAAACCATAAAAACCAATAAAAATCATTTAAACTCCCTTGAAATATCATAAAATGAAAAACCATTAAAATCTTTGAAAACCTATAAGAAAAACTTAAAACCCTACAAATTAAAAATCCCATAAAACCTAAACAATGCTAAAAACCATAAAAAACAAAAGAAAACTCTAAAAAATTATAATCCCCTAAAAATGGAAAAACCCTAAAAACTCATCAAAAACCTAAACCACTAAAAACTATAAAAAATCATTAATCACCTAAAAACATTAAAAAATATATAAAAATAATTAAAAATTATAAAAAATAAAAATACCCCAAAACCCCCAGAAACCATAAAAACCATAACAACCATAAAAACACTAAAAGAAAAAAAAACTCTGAAAATACCAAAAACCCTAAAAAAGATAAACACCCTAAAAATCTCTAAAAATCCTTAAAAATATAAAAAACCTAAAAACACTTAAAACCCCTAAAAATATAAAAATTTCAGAAAACCTAAAAACCCTAAAGATTCCTAAAACCATAAAAACCATAAAAACCCTTTAAAAGCATAAAATACACTAAAACCAATAAAAGCCTAAAATCAAATAAAAATTCTAAAATACCTTTAAGCTCCAAAAAACACTAAAAAATATAAAAAACCATAAAAACTAAAAAAACTAAAAAAACCATAACACTCTTAATAACCATAAACACCCCAAAAAACCTAAAAATTATAAAACCTCAGAATCCCTAAAAAATTTATAAAACCAAAAAAATCTAACAAAGCCCAAAAAAATATATAAAACATAAAAAACCCTAAAAACCCTAAAAACACAAAGAAAACCATAACAAACTAGAAATCTATATGACCCATAACAATCCTAAAAAATGATAACTACCATAAAAAAACCACTAAAAACCTTTAAACACACTAAAACTGGCTAAGACCCTAAATCCATTAAAAATATAAAAACTTTAAAAACCCATTAAAATTTTAAAAAACTCTAGGAAACCTTTAAAACCCTAAAAAACACAAAAAATCGAAAAAATCACACAAACCCTAAAACCCCTAAAGAACCCTAAAACCCATCAAAAAACCTAAAAACCCAAAAAATAATAAAATTCATTAAAATTTCTAAAGATCCCTTAAAATGTAAAACCCCTAAAACCGCTAAGAAATGTAATAAAACCTAAAACACTTAAAACCCATACAACACTAAAATTTCATAAGAAATCCATAAAATCCTAAATAAATTAAGACCCCTAAAGTACCTAGAATACCCTAAAACCATATTAAGACATTAAAATACCTAAAAACCATAAAACGCCTGAATACCAACAAAAACCCAAAGGAAAACTAGATACCCACTAAATACACTAAAAACCCTTAAAATCCCAAAAAAACTTATAAATTATAAAAAAATAAAACTTGAAAACTAAAAAAGAACCCAAAAAATAAAAAAGCCAAAAAATCCAAAAAATCCAAAAACCCTAAAATTCCATAAAAACTCTAAATAACCATAAAAATCCTATGAAGGATCAAAAATCCATATAAATATAAGAAACCATAAAAACCCTAAAAACCCAAAGAAATGCTTAAAAACCTAAATACACGTAAAACCCCTAAAAACAAAAAAAATTATAGAAACCCTAAAAAATCCTAAAAACCATAAAAAGCACAAAACCCCTAACACCATAAAAAACCATAAAAATCAATATAATCTATAAATTCCACTAAAAATTAGAAAATATTTGTGAACCCCTAAAAAACTATCAAACTAAAAAAACCTTATAATCCCTAAAAAATCAAATAAACCCTAAAAACCCAAAATACTATAAAAACCATAAAAGACCCTTTAAATCCTAAAAAACCCTAAAAACCTTAAAAATCATACAGAATCCCAAATAAATCCCAAAAAAAAAAAAAACTATAAAAACCCTGAAAAAAAAGAAACACTAAAAAATCTAAAAACATTAAAACCGCCTAAAAACCTAAAAAACACAAAAAACCCTAAAAACACTAAAATACTAAAAACTATTAACCCCTAAAAACCATAAAATTCCTAAAAACCTATATCAAACAAAAAAAACCCACTAAAACACTGAAACCAATTTTAATCCAAAAAAAGATAAAAAATTAAATACCATAAAATTCACAAAAAATCATAAAAATCCAAAAAATTCAAAAAACAAAAATAATCCTCAAGACCATTAAATCCTAAAACCCTTATAATTCCCTAAAACCCAAAAAAAATCAAAAAATCAAAAAAACTCTAAAATTCCCAAAAAAATGTAAATAACACTAAAAACCTTGAAACCCCCTAAGAAAACCATAAAACCCATAAAACCCCCCAAAACTATAAAAAAACATTAAAACCTTATTAAACCCTGAAAACCCATAAAACACTAAAAACCACAAAAAATTCAAAAAATTATTTTAAACCCATACAATTTTTAAAAAACTCTAAAAAATGTAAAAACCCAAAAAAATCAAGAAAACCCTAAAAATAATCACATAAAAACCCAAAAAACCGGAAAGTCTTTTAAACCCCTCAAAATCACTAAAACCCTTAAAAAAAATAATAAAAAAGACCAATAAATCACTAAAAAATAAAACTCAATAAAAATCTAAAAAACCATAAAAACCTAGAGTCACTTAAACCCCCTAATCCGAAAAGATTCTAATAACCATAAAACCCATAAATTATCCTAGGAACCCTAAACCCCCAAAATCTATAAAAACCCTAAAACCATAAAAAACAAAAAACCAATAAAAATCTGAAAGAAATAAATCAAAACTCTAAGAACCCATTAAACCCCTGAAATCATTAAAAAAAACTAAAAAACTAAAAAAATAAAAAAGAAAACACTTAAACCCCTAAAAAATACTAAAAATCATCCAAATCCGTTAAAACCCAAAAACCCTAAGAATCATAAAAAATCCCAAAAAATCACTAAAAACGTAAAAGCCCAAAAGCACTAAAAAAACTAAGAAATTATTAAAATCCTAGAAACACTAAAAACCAAAAAAAACATAAAACCACTAAGAACCATAAAACCCTTAAAAAACTTAAAATCACAAAAAAATATAAACACACCTAAAACCATTAACACCCCTAAAAACCTTAAAAAAATATAACCCTATTAAAACTAAAAAACCAATAATTTTTATAAAACCCATTAAATCCCTAAAAACTATAAAACCTCTTGAAAACTATAAAACCCCTAAAAACAGAAAAAACACCCTAAAACCAAAAAAAACCCATAGAAACACTAAAAACCTTAAAAAACAATAAAACCCCTCAAATCCCTAAAAACCTTAAAGAACTAAAAATTTCCTGTGAATACCTAAAAATCCATAAAAACATAGAAAACCATAAAATCCTAGGAAACCACTACGAAATCCATATAGACCTAAAACAACTTAAAACCCCTAAAAATGATAAAACTCCTATAAACCCTTAAAACCTGTTAACCCCTAAAAACCATAAAAAACTAAAAAACAATAAAAACCCTAAAACCACCTAAAACTCTAAAAACCTTAAAAAATAAAAAAAACCAAAAAACCCAATTTGTTTTATAAAACATAAAAACCTAAAAAACATCAAAATCCCTAAAATACCTAAAAACAAAAAAAACCCAAAAAACCCTAAAATAAAAGAAACCCAAAAAACCCTACAAAACACTGAGAAGAAAATAAAAACATAAGAACAATAAAAGCCCCTAAAAAACTAAAACCCTTAAAACCATTAAAACAATAAAAACCATAAAATAAATAAAAATCTCAAAAACCATAAAAACAAATAAAACCCCTAAATACCATAAAAACTATATGACCCCTTTAATCCCCCCAGAAAATAAAAACTATAAAATACCAAAAAAATAAAATAAAAACTCAAATCAACCCTAAAACCCAAAATAACCATAAAACCCAAAAAACACTAAAACCCCCAAAACTACTAAATCTATAAAATCCATATAAACCATAAAATTAAAAAAATATTCTAAAAATCATTAAATAAGTAAAAAATAATATAAACCTAGGAAACCCCTAAAAAACAATAAAAACCAAGAAAAATATAAACCCCTAGAAATCATAAAAATGATAAAAACCCTAAAGAACCCCCAAACTCAAAAAAACACATAAAACCATTAATAAACCTTATAACCCCCTATATTCCACTAAAAACTCTAGAAACCATTTAAACCTTAAATAACATTCAAAAAATCCAAAAAAATCTTCAAAATCGTAAAAATATTGAAAAATCCTAAAACCCCAAAAAACCAAAAAACCCCTAAAACCCTTTAAAACCCTAAACCCCTCAAAATCAATAAAATCATTAAAAATATTAAAAATCCTAAAAACCCTAAAAACCCTTATGAAAACCGAAAAATCTAGAAATACTTAATGCCCCAAAATACATAAAAATGATAAAAACACAAAAAAAACTATAAAAACCATAAAAACTTGTAAGGACCATAAACCCCTAAAAATCATAGAAAACCAAAATCCAATAAAAACCATTTAAACCCTTAAAAATGTTAAAAAAATTTAAAAACACTAAAACTCAAACAAAACTAAAAAAACCCTAAAAACAAAATAAACCATAAAAACCCAAGAGTCCATAAAAACCGCTAAAACCCCTCAAAATCAGAAAACACTAAAAACCTATAAAAATTCTAACAAATCCTTAAAAATACCTTAAAATGTAGAAAACACTAAAAACCCAGAAAAAAACATTATGGAAACAATAAAAATATTAAAAAACATTATACCCCTAAATACACAAAAAACCCTAAAAACTGTAAAAAACCCTAAAACCCTGAAAACCCTAAAACCTAAAAAACCAAACAACCCCTAAAAACCCATAAAACCCTAAAAACCTCTAAAATATCTAAAAACTCTATAAACCATTAAAAATGTTAAAAACTTGAAAAACATTAAAATCACATAAATTTTTTAAAATAAGCCTAAAAACCATAAATAACAAAAATACCCATAAAAATCCTAAAAATGAAAAAAAAACCCTATAACCAGTCCAAATCCATAAAAACCGAAAAATCCATAAAAATCATAAAAATCCCATTAATTCCCTAAAAGGGAAAAACCCAAAAACCTTGAAAAACCTCATAGAATACAATAAAACCTAAAATCATATAAAACTCCTAAATAACATAAAAACGCTAAAACCCATAGAAAAATAAGAAACCATAAAACCCTAAACCCATTAAAAACCATAAAAACCCTCCAAATACCACAAAATTCGAAAAATAATAAAATTCCTATGAACCTAAAAAGTGATAAAAACTATAAAAACCTTAAAAAGTACCTAAAACCCCTAAAACACATAAAAATAACAA
Organism: Viscum album; assembly: GCA_963277665.1. Taxonomy (NCBI): domain Eukaryota; kingdom Viridiplantae; phylum Streptophyta; class Magnoliopsida; order Santalales; family Viscaceae; genus Viscum; species Viscum album. The sequence goes on from CAUJRU010000225.1 coordinate 263,467, forward strand.
ACACTTCTATAAACTATAAAAATAACTAAAATCACATTAAAAAACTATGAAACAGATTAAAAATCTTTAAACCCCCTAAAATGTTAAAAAATTATGGAAAACCATAAAACACTAGAAAATACAAAAACCTGAAAACCACCGTAAAACCAAGAAAAACCCAAAACCCATAAAACCTATGAAAATCCTTAGAAACCTAAAAACCCCATAAAAATCATAAAATTCCAATAAAAATACTAAAATCCCTGATAATCAATAAAAATGTAAATAACACTAAAAACCCTATACAACCTGAAGAAATCCATGATACCATAAAAATGATTAAAACCCCTAAAAACTTAAAAATGTTATAAAACTAAAAATCCTTAAAAACCATAAAACCCATAAAACCCCTAAAGGGCATAAGCCCCTAAAAATCCTAATAATGCTAAATAACATAAATAATTATAAAAACCCTGAAACCCCTACAAATCCATAAATCCAAAAAAATAGAATTACTAAAAAAAACCCATAAAAACCCTTATAAACAAAAAAAACATGAAAACCAAATGAAAATATATAAAACCTAAAATCAATTAAAATCCCATAAAACATAAAATTTGATATAAACCCTAAAAATACCCCAAAACCCTTAAAACCCATAAACACTCAAAAACCATTAAAAACAATAAAAACCTATAAAATTGAAAAAAAATACACTAACACACTAAAAGCACTTTAAAATAGTAAAAATGTTAGAAAACTCTAAAAAATCTTGAAAACCGAAAAACACCTAAACACCCCCCAAAACCAATAAAACATTTAAACACCCAAAAATCTATATAAAACCAATGAATACATAAAAGTACTAAAAAATCCAAAAAATTTGTAAAAAAACACTAAAACTGTTAAAAACCAAATAAAAATATAAAAAACTAAAAACACATTAAATACCTAGAAACCTAAAAAATACTAAAAATGGTAAAAATCCCTAAAACATCTAAAAGACCTAAAAACCAATAATCCCCAAAAAAACAAAATAATCATAAAAAGTACAACAACACCTAGAATCATAAAAATCATAAAAACACAGAAAAATACAAAGAAAAATTTATAAACATAAATACACATAAACCCCATAAAATCCTAAAAACTACAAAAACCCCTAGAAAGCCCAAAAAGAACCTAAAACCCCTAAAAATCGAAAAACCAAAAAAACCTAAAAACCATAAAAACCCTAAAAACCCTAAAACCCCTAAAAACCATAAAAACTATAAAAACCACTAATAACTCGAACACCCATTTAGACACCTAAACATAGTAAATACTGTAAATAACATTAAAACACTAAAAACTCAAAAAAACCTTAAAAACAAAAAACCATAAATAAAAAAAACCCAAACCCCTAAAAATCAATATAAATTATAAAAATCATTTAAAATCCCAAGAAATACTTAAAAATGTAAGAAACCATAAAAATCTAAAAACACATCAAACCTTTAAAAAATAAAAAAAACCCTAAAATTGATTAGAACCTTAAGAAAACCACAAAACTCATTAAAAACTGTAAATAACCCATAAAACCCCAACAAAGCACAAAAAACTCTAAAATATCTTTAAAACCCCAAAAATATTTAAAATATCTAAAAACCATAAAAATCCTAAAAAACCCCCTAAAAGGAAAAAAAACCATAAAAACCTCAAAACCCTAAAAATTCTTAAAAATCCTCAAAATACATAAAATCCTAAAACCCATAAATTCCATAAAGTCCATAAAATCCCTTAAAATTTAAAAAACCCTAAAAAACAAAAAAACCATTATTAAAATTTTAAAAACCTAAAAATAATTAAAACAGCTTACAACCTAAAAAATGCTAAATACCCTAAAAACCCTTAAAACTATAAAATCTTTAAAAACCCACAAAATACATAAAAACAAAAAAAACTCCAAAATATCCTAAAAGATATATAAGAATATCTAAACATATAAAATCCCCTACATTTTTTGTAAAAACCTAAGAAAACCTTAAAAACATAAAAATTATTAAAACTCCAAAAAATGAAAAACACTAAAAATATTTATGAAGTCCTTAAAAACAATTAAAAACACTAAAATCTATAAAATCTCAGAAAATAATAATAATAATTTAAAACCCATAAAACCCCTAAAACCTAGAAAACTCAAAAAACCATTTAAACACCTAAAAATGATAAAAACTCTAATGAATCCCTAAAAATTAAAAATAAACCATAAAAAACCAAAGGTATATCGATTGAGATCTTGTAGATCTCATGATCCCCATGTCTGTGAGGGATTCCTTACCATGTTTTCGAACCAGGGTTCCTGGTGGATTCAGTTTTCATTCCTTCATTGAAGTGTTCTTATATTGTCTGTTCAACAAAGGATTTTGGTCAAGTCGATTTCAGTTTTTGGATGGTTTTTATTTAGTGGCTGGGCTCATAGTTTTACCTTATCATAACTGGTGGATCTGTCAATGGTCCTGGTTTTATTCTTGTTTTGGTTCATCATCTGGGGTCGTCTGGGATTCAGTAGGATATTGGTTCATTATCTAAACCCATTCCATTGGTTTTAGGGGGTGGTGGCCAGTTTGGATGTTTAATCCATGGTTTTATGGGTTTTAATGATTTAGGATTATATTCTCATTTCCAATGTTTATTCAATAGCATGTGTTCAGAGTGGGTTTTGTGCCTGTGTCAGGTTGTAGCTGTCATTCTCCATCACTCTATGTTCACCCATCTGTCAGATTGAGGTTCAATGGTTACTAGTAGTGGATTCTTCACCTGTCAGATTTTCTGATTCAATGATTTTTTTCATCTAAGTGGGGGGAATTGAAGTTAGTTTTACTTAGTGGCTGATGGTTTTATGGTTATCATGTGAAATTGGTGTTGGGGATGGATTCATCCTCACGCTGGTGCATACCGAGAGCTCTTATCTTGTCGGGGGTTTGGGGTTAGAGATTTTCTATACAGAGGCATCTTGATTTTTTATCTTTGGGGTGGTACTGCCAGCCTATTTTTTCTTCTTCATCAATTTGAGTCTGATGGAGTTCAATAGTGTGCCTTTATTGATAGCGTTTAGGATGATTTATCATTTATTGAGGTTCTTCAGTGATCTTTTTTAGTTTTCCTCATCTCCATAGGGAGTGGTTTTTCAGCTTTTGGCATTACGGTGGTTCTATGTGAGTTCACTAGAATCTGTTCAGCACTAAGTTCCTGATTAGTTTGCCTTATTTTTCTTATCTTTCGGAGCTCATCATTATTGATTCTTCAATTTTCTGGTTGAGGGTTTATCGGACTACATTCCTCCTATTTTTGGTTTGAAGGCTGATGGTTCACTGACTGGTGTTTCCTGATTTTCTGGTTTCCAACTCTGGTTCAAAGGTTGGTAGTGCTCATCAGTTTGGTTAATGGGGTTATTGAATCTTTCTACTAGGTGGTTGATGACAAGGATAATCTAATATTATTTATTATTTAGAAATGGAAGAAAGACTAGTTTCTTATCACTTGGATGGTTTCCTAGATGGTGTTATGTACTACTTATGCATGATGGGTTCCTCAATGGTCATGGGTAATTACAAACTTGTAGGCTATATTCTGTCGTGTGATGTCTAGGGGTATTTCTATTGTAGCGGTGATCCTTTCTTATGGGGTGACCATAACTATTGGTTGTTTTATGGGTATGATCTATCTCAGATGGAGTGGTGTGGACAACTTACTGAGAGTTGGGTTTGGGATGCTGGTGTGATGGGTTGTCTGTGCTGGGGGTTTCGAGGCAAGGTTTGATGCTGGTGATGGGGTGTCTTCAGGCTTCCTTCTTGTGGGTGGTGAGGATGCATGTTATAGGAAGTCAGAAGATAGTTGTTGGCTTTGTGGATCTTCGGTGTTTGGAGTGATTCTAGATAGTTTGTAGAGGTCAACTGCTATTTTATTTCTGATTCTAGGTCCTAATGCTAGAAAAGGGAAGGTGTGTGGTTGGAGATGGTGCAATAGAGTGCTAGGTGATGTTGCATGTTATAGGAGGTTATGTAGATGTTGAAGGTTTTGTAGGATGTTTCGTTATTGTTTCAGGTATTTGAGATTCTACAACATATTGTTGATGACATTTGGGAGATACTAGGAGGGAATATGAAGATGTATAATTAGTGCTGGTCGGGTGTATGGTCTGAAGGTGTGGCTTGTTTTGGATGGAAGGTGTTGATCTCCTTGTTGTTGTAGAATGGGTTACTTCTAGATCATGGTTGATTTTGGGGCATATGAGCTAGTGCAGGGGATTTGGGATAGTTCTATTGGTGCATGGAAGATGTTTTTTGACTGGGTGTGCTATAAGAGTGGAATTGGATAGTATTGGTGGATGGTGTTATTGTTTTGGGTCTATTTTTAGTGGATTAATTTTGTTGTTGGATAGGTGGTGTTGGTGTTTTCAATATCAAGAAGTTTGTTTTTGGAGATGTATTTGTCGTAGGTGTTTTCACGAGTACAAGTTCAATTGGATGGTGTTGTTGTTGTAGATCATACTACTACTTAGTGGAGAGTGATGTTAGTGTAGAGCATGCTTCTTTGTTTACTGGTGAGATGATTCATCTACAGGATGACTATTTATTAAAAGCTATGAGCTTGAGGTTAAGTGGTGATAGAACAGGGTTTAGTGGTGATGGGACTGGAGGGGTCTGAAGGTTTTCTTGGTGGCATTAGAATGTTTTCTTGTTTTTCATGAGGCTTTCTTACTGTGCTATGACTGCTTTTGGCTTGCTGGTTAATGGAACTATTTGTTTTGTTGGGGGGGGAGTGATGCTAGCCTTTTATTTTTACCAACGCTAACATGTGGAAAGGGGCAATGGAGTGTGGAATGATGGGTTGGGCTTGGGTTTTGATTCCTTGTTTGTTGTCATTTCTAGACTTCAAGCTAGAAGCTTCACCCTTTGAGAGATCCTCTTCAATGTCAATTCCCTTTTCCTTTTTATATACTCATTCTATTTGTCCTGAAAAAACTCTAAAATAAAAAAAACCCATTAAACCCCCTGAAAACATAAAAATGGGACTGGAGGGGTCTGAAGGTTTTCTTGGTGGATTTAGGATGTTTTCTTGTTTTTCATGAGGCTTTCTTACTGTGCTATGACTGCTTTTGGCTTGCTGGTTAATGGAACTATTTGTTTTGTGGGGGGGGGGGGGGTAGTGATTCTAGCCTTTTATTTTTACTAACGCTAACATGTGGAAAGGGGCAGTGGAGTGTGGAATGATGGGTTGGGATTCGGTTTTGATTCCTTGTTTGTTGTCATTTCTAGCCTTCAAGCTAGAAGCTTCACCCATTGAGTGATCCTCTTCAATGTCCATTCCCTTTTCATTTTTATATACTCATTTTATTTGTCCTGAAAAAACTCAAAAATAAATAAAAACCCATAAACCCCCTAAAAACATAAAAATTCCTAAAAACCATAAAAATCACAAAAATCACAAAAATTTGTTCAAACATAAAAATCCCTAAAACCCAAAGAAACCCATAAAACATAAAAATATAAAAACACTTAAAACCCCTAAAAACCAAAAAACACTAAATACCCTAAAACCCAAAAACACCCCTAAAACCATAAAAAACCGAAAAAAAACCCCATAACATATAAAAACTCAACAAACCATTTAATCTTCTAAAAACATTAAAAACTCGAAAAATCCCTTAAACCCCAATAAAACTCAATAAACACTAAAACCACAAGAAAACCATAAAACCCTAAAAACCAAAAAACCTTAAAAATAACTACACCCCTAAAACCCATAAAAATCATTAAAAATCACTAAAAATACATAAAAAATATAAAAAACCCTTAAAACATGAAAAACAGAAAGAAAAACATTAAAACCTAGAAACACTTTAAATCCTAAAAAAACTAAAAAACGCTAAAAATAATAACAAACCCTAAAAAACATTAAAACCATAAAAGTACATTAAAACCTAAAAAACCTAAAAAAACCCTGAAAACTCACTAAAATGGTAAAAGAACCTTTAAAATAATATTAAAAAGAACTCTAAAAACCATTAAAACCCTAAAAAAATCCATTAGAAACCCAGAAAAACAAAAAAAACCCCTAAATCACCTTAAATGCATCAAAATCACTAAAATTACTAAAACCCCATTAAAATCCTAAAAATGCACTAGAGATCTCGAAAATAGAAAAAACCATAAAAACCCTGAAAAACAATAAGAAAACCTAAAAAATCAATAAATACAGAAAACCCCTTAAAAACCTAAAAACTCTATAAAACCCTAAAAACACAAGAAACCCCTAAACCATAAAAAAATAAAAAACACGTAAGTACTATAAAACCCATAAACCCACTTAAAAAACCACTTAAAAATCTAAAAAGTATTTTAAACACTAAAAATGAAGAAAACTCTATAAACTTTAAAACCCCAAAAAATGACAAATATCCCTAAAACCCCAACAAAACCATAAAAACCATAAAAGACTAAAAACCCTAAAACTTCTCAAAATCCTTATAACCCCAAAAAAAAATTAAAAATTTGAAAAATCCATAAAATCTCTAAAAATTAAAAAACCATGAAAACCCTAAAAGACTATAAGAAAACCCTAATAGCATAAAAGAAATTAAATTCCCAAAAAACCTAAAAATTATAAAAACTATAAAACCTCTAAAAACCCTAAAAAATACTAAAAACCCTCATAATCCCAAAAAACCCTAAAAACCAATAAGAATCCAAAAGAAAATCACTAAAAATCACTAAAAACAAAAAAAACCCCTAAAAATTTGAAAAAACCTATGAAAAATATAGAAACCTAAAAACCTTTAAACCCCTAAATGACTAAATGAACTATAAAACCCTAAAACCGCTAAAAGCCATAAAACACCCTAAAAAACATAAAACTATAAATAATGTAAAAACCATAAAAGACACTAAAAACTATAAAAACAATTTAAACCCCCAAAAATGTTTAAAAACTCTAAAAAACCTAAAAAAACCTAAAATCCCCAAAAACCCATAAAAACTCATAAAAATGTACAACCTATAAAAACACTAAAAACCCATAAAAACCCTCAAAATCCATGAAGACCCTAAAACCATAAAAATAATAAAAATATATAAAAATTAATAGAAACACAAAAATGCCTAAAAACCTAGAAATATGATAAGAAAACCTTAAAACCCTAAAAACACTTAAAACGACTAAAAACATAAAATACGCAAAAACCTTAAAAAATCATAAAAGACCCTGAAAATCATAAAAATCCCTATAAATAATAAATATCCCTAAAAACCCATAAAAACCAGAAAAGCCCACTAAAATGCTAAAACTCGTTTAAACCCCTAAAAAGATAAAAAACTCGGAAAAACCATTAATACAAAAAAAAATCAAAAAACTCAAAACCCCAAAAAAACCATAAAAACCCAAAGAAACATCAAAATACCTCCAAAAAACCTGATAGCCCTAAATCCATAAAAATCCTAAAAAGCACTAAAATCACAAAAAACATAAGAAATCCTAAAACCTAAAAACCCTAAAAAATCCTTAAAAGCATAAAACACATATACCCCCAAAAAACCAAATAAATACTATTAACCCAAAAAAACCTAAAACCCATAAAACCATAAAAAACATTGAATTCCTTAAAATCCAAAAACCCCAAATAACCAATAAAACCACTAAACACCATTTAAATCCATTAAATGTTAAAAACACTAACAAACCATAGAAAACCTAGAAACTCCAAACCCCCCTAAAAATACTGAAAACATAAAAAACACTAACAACCATTAAATCCATAAAACCCAAAAAATACATGAAAACCCTAAAACCCCATAAAATACAAAAAATCACTAAAAATGTAAAAAACACTAATACCCTAAAAACCCCTAATAAAATATTAAAAACCTAAAAGCACTTAAAACTATAAAAACATAAAAAATGCTAAAAATAGAGAAAACCCCAAAAACCAGAAACCCCTATAAATCATAAAATCTCTAAAAACCCATAAAACCCTAAAACACACCAAAAATTAAAAAAAAAACTATAAACGCATACAATCATAAAAGATTATAGAAAACCTAAAAATAATGAAAAAACCAAAAAAATTCCCTGAGTACCCAAAAAAACCCCTAAAAACTATAAAAAACCTTAAAAACACTCAAAATCCATAAAAACGCTAAAATCCAAATTTTTTTAAAAAAATTCCTAAAAACACCTAAAAACATAAAAACCCTAAAAAATATATTAACCTAAATGAAAAACATAAAAACCTAAAAACACATAAAACCACTAAAATAACTAAAAATTCTAGAAACATTAAAAACCCTAAAAACCCTAAAACCCCTAAAAAACAAAAAATAACTAAAAACCATACAAATTCCTAAAATCCCTAAAAATATTATAAAACCCATAAAAAACATAAAAACCACTAAAAACTATAAAACCATTTAAATCCATAAATACATTAAAAATTATAATAAACCAAAAAACCCTTAAAACTCAAAGAAACCCTAAAAAGGAAAAAAACAAAAAAACCCAAAAAACCATATAAACCCAAAACCCCTCAAAATCACTAAAAACTCAGAAAAACCATAAAACCCATAAATATACATAAAAATATAAAAAACCCAAAAGAATGATAAAAACCCTTAGGAAAAATATAAAATCCAAAAAACACATAACATCCCTAGAAAACCAAAAAAATGCTAAAATCATTAAAAACCCTATAAACCATAAAAACCCTAAAAACCTTTAACCCCCCCCCCCAAACCCTCTAAAACCTCCAAAAACACTTAAAAACCAAAAAACAATAAATACTCTAAAAAAACCAAAAAACACTAAAAACTCAAAAAATCCCTAAATACCCAAAAACCAGAAAATTCTAAAAACCTATAAAACCACTCAAAATACGTAAAAACCCTAAAATCCAAAAAATAAAAAAAAACAAAAAATATCTATAAATATATAAAAAACCCTAAAACCCCATAAAAACCCTATGAAACCCTTAACAAATTAAAAACACTTAAATCCCATAAACTCTTAAAAGACACTAAACACCCAAAAATCCATTAAATCCCATAAAAAATAAAAAATCCCGAAAACCACTAAAAAATATTAAAAAATCTAAAAAACACTAAATATCCCTAAAAATGTAAAAAACCCAAAAAACAATACAAACCCCTTAGAAATCAATAAAAACCCAAAAAAAATAAACCCCTAAAAAACAAAGAAAACACTAAATGTGCTAGAAAAACGTTTAAAATAACCTAGAAATCCTAAAAAACTCAAAACAATATAAAACCCCAAAACATTAAAAGCATAAAACACGTATACCCCCAAAAAACCTAATAAATACTATTAACCCAAAAAAACCTAAAACCCATAAAACCATAAAAAACATTGAATTCCTTAAAATCCAAAAACCCCAAATAACCAATAAAACCACTAAACACCATTTAAATCCATTAAATGTTAAAAACACTAACAAACCATAGAAAACCTAGAAACTCCAAACCCCCCTAAAAATACTGAAAACATAAAAAACACTAACAACCATTAAATCCATAAAACCCAAAAAATACATGAAAACCCTAAAAACCCCTAATAAAATATTAAAAACCTAAAAGCACTTAAAACTATAAAAAACATAAAAAATGCTAAAAATAGAGAAAACCCCAAAAACCAGAAACCCCTATAAATCATAAAATCTCTAAAAACCCATAAAACCCTAAAACACACCAAAAATTAAAAAAAACACTATAAAGGCATACAATCATAAAAGATTATAGAAAACCTAAAAATAATGAAAAAACCAAAAAAATTCCCTAAATACCCAACAAAACCCCTAAAAACTATAAAAAACCTTAAAAACACTCAAAATCCATAAAAACGCTAAAATCCAAATTTTTTTAAAAAATTCCTAAAAACAACTAAAAACATAAAAACCCTAAAAAATATATTAACCTAAATGAAAAACATAAAAACCTAAAAACACATAAAACCCCTAAAATAACTAAAAATTCTAGAAACATTAAAAACCCTAAAAACCCTAAAACCCCTAAAAAACAAAAAATAACTAAAAACCATACAAATTCCTAAAATCCCTAAAAATATTATAAAACCCATAAAAAACATAAAAACCACTAAAAACTATAAAACCATTTAAATCCATAAATACATTAAAAATTATAATAAACCAAAAAACCCTTAAAACTCAAAGAAACCCTAAAAAGGAAAAAAACAAAAAAACCCAAAAAACCATATAAACCCAAAACCCCTCAAAATCACTAAAAACTCAGAAAAACCATAAAACACATAAATATACATAAAAATATAAAAAACCCAAAAGAATGATAAAAACCCTTAGGAAAAACATAAAATCCAAAAAACACATAACATCCCTAGAAAACCAAAAAAATGCTAAAATCATTAAAAACCCTATAAACCATAAAAACCCTAAAAACCTTTAACCCCCCCCCCCCCAAACCCTCTAAAACCTCCAAAAACACTTAAAAACCAAAAAACAATAAATACTCTAAAAAAAACCAAAAAACACTAAAAACTCAAAAAATCCCTAAATACCCAAAAAACACAAAATTCTAAAAACCTATAAAACCACTCAAAATACGTAAAAACCCTAAAATCCAAAAAATAAAAAAAAACAAAAAATATCTATAAATATATAAAAAACCCTAAAACCCCATAAAAACCCTATGAAACCCTTAACAAATTAAAAACACCTAAATCCCATAAACTCTTAAAAGACACTAAACACCCAAAAATCCATTAAATCCCATAAAAAATAAAAAATCCCGAAAACCACTAAAAAATATTAAAAAATATAAAAAACACTAAATATCCCTAAAAATGTAAAAAACCCAAAAAACAATACAAACCCCTTAGAAATCAATAAAAACCCAAAAAAAAATAAACCCCTAAAAAACAAAGAAAACACTAAATGTGCTAGAAAAACGTTTAAAATAACCTAGAAATCCTAAAAAACTCAAAACAATATAAAACCCCAAAACATTAAAAGCATAAAACACATATACCCCCAAAAAACCTAATAAATACTATTAACCCAAAAAAACCTAAAACCCATAAAACCATAAAAAACATTGAATTCCTTAAAATCCAAAAACCCCAAATAACCAATAAAACCACTAAACACCATTTAAATCCATTAAATGTTAAAAACACTAACAAACCATAGAAAACCTAGAAACTCCAAACCCCCCTAAAAATACTGAAAACATAAAAAACACTAACAACCATTAAATCCATAAAACCCAAAAAATACATGAAAACCCTAAAAACCCATAAAATACAAAAAATCACTAAAAATGTAAAAAACACTAATACCCTAAAAACCCCTAATAAAATATTAAAAACCTAAAAGCACTTAAAACTATAAAAAACATAAAAAATGCTAAAAATAGAGAAAACCCCAAAAACCAGAAACCCCTATAAATCATAAAATCTCTAAAAACCCATAAAACCCTAAAACACACCAAAAATTAAAAAAAAACTATAAACGCATACAATCATAAAAGATTATAGAAAACCTAAAAATAATGAAAAAACCAAAAAAATTCCCTGAGTACCCAAAAAAACCCCTAAAAACTATAAAAAACCTTAAAAACACTCAAAATCCATAAAAACGCTAAAATCCAAATATTTTTAAAAAATTCCTAAAAACACCTAAAAACATAAAAACCCTAAAAAATATATTAACCTAAATGAAAAACATAAAAACCTAAAAACACATAAAACCACTAAAATAACTAAAAATTCTAGAAACATTAAAAACCCTAAAAACCCTAAAACCCCTAAAAAACAAAAAATAACTAAAAACCATACAAATTCCTAAAATCCCTAAAAATATTATAAAACCCATAAAAAACATAAAAACCACTAAAAACTATAAAACCATTTAAATCCATAAATACATTAAAAATTATAATAAACCAAAAAACCCTTAAAACTCAAAGTAACCCTAAAAAGGAAAAAAACAAAAAAACCCAAAAAACCATATAAACCCAAAACCCCTCAAAATCACTAAAAACTCAGAAAAACCATAAAACCCATAAATATACATAAAAATATAAAAAACCCAAAAGAATGATAAAAACCCTTAGGAAAAATATAAAATCCAAAAAACACATAACATCCCTAGAAAACCAAAAAAATGCTAAAATCATTAAAAACCCTATAAACCATAAAAACCCTCAAAACCTTTAACCCCCCCCCCAAACCCTCTAAAACCACCAAAAACACTTAAAAACCAAAAAACAATAAATACTCTAAAAAAACCAAAAAACACTAAAAACTCAAAAAATCCCTAAATACCCAAAAAACAGAAAATTCTAAAAACCTATAAAACCACTCAAAATACGTAAAAACCCTAAAATCCAAAAAATAAAAAAAAACAAAAAATATCTATAAATATATAAAAAACCCTAAAACCCCATAAAAACCCTATGAAACCCTTAACAAATTAAAAACACTTAAATCCCATAAACTCTTAAAAGACACTAAACACCCAAAAATCCATTAAATCCCATAAAAAATAAAAAATCCCGAAAACCACTAAAAAATATTAAAAAATCTAAAAAACACTAAATATCCCTAAAAATGTAAAAAACCCAAAAAACAATACAAACCCCTTAGAAATCAATAAAAACCCAAAAAAAATAAACCCCTAAAAAACAAAGAAAACACTATATGTGCTAGAAAAACGTTTAAAATAACCTAGAAATCCTAAAAAACTCAAAACAATATAAAATCCCAAAACATTAAAAGCATAAAACACGTATACCCCCAAAAAACCTAATAAATACTATTAACCCAAAAAAACCTAAAACCCATAAAACCATAAAAAACATTGAATTCCTTAAAATCCAAAAAACCCAAATAACCAATAAAACCACTAAACACCATTTAAATCCATTAAATGTTAAAAACACTAACAAACCATAGAAAACCTAGAAACTCCAAACCCCCCTAAAAATACTGAAAACATAAAAAACACTAACAACCATTAAATCCATAAAACCCAAAAAATACATGAAAACCCTAAAAACCCCTAATAAAATATTAAAAACCTAAAAGCACTTAAAACTATAAAAAACATAAAAAATGCTAAAAATAGAGAAAACCCCAAAAACCAGAAACCCCTATAAATCATAAAATCTCTAAAAACCCATAAAACCCTAAAACACACCAAAAATTAAAAAAAACACTATAAACGCATACAATCATAAAAGATTATAGAAAACCTAAAAATAATGAAAAAACCAAAAAAATTCCCTAAATACCCAACAAAACCCCTAAAAACTATAAAAAACCTTAAAAACACTCAAAATCCATAAAAACGCTAAAATCCAAATTTTTTTAAAAAATTCCTAAAAACACCTAAAAACATAAAAACCCTAAAAAATATATTAACCTAAATGAAAAACATAAAAACCTAAAAACACATAAAACCCCTAAAATAACTAAAAATTCTAGAAACATTAAAAACCCTAAAAACCCTAAAACCCCTAAAAAACAAAAAATAACTAAAAACCATACAAATTCCTAAAATCCCTAAAAATATTATAAAACCCATAAAAAACATAAAAACCACTAAAAACTATAAAACCATTTAAATCCATAAATACATTAAAAATTATAATAAACCAAAAAACCCTTAAAACTCAAAGAAACCCTAAAAAGGAAAAAAACAAAAAAACCCAAAAAACCATATAAACCCAAAACCCCTCAAAATCACTAAAAACTCAGAAAAACCATAAAACACATAAATATACATAAAAATATAAAAAACCCAAAAGAATGATAAAAACCCTTAGGAAAAACATAAAATCCAAAAAACACATAACATCCCTAGAAAACCAAAAAAATGCTAAAATCATTAAAAACCCTATAAACCATAAAAACCCTAAAAACCTTTAACCCCCCCCCCAAACCCTCTAAAACCTCCAAAAACACTTAAAAACCGAAAAACAATAAATACTCTAAAAAAACCAAAAAACACTAAAAACTCAAAAAATCCCTAAATACCCAAAAAACACAAAATTCTAAAAACCTATAAAACCACTCAAAATACGTAAAAACCCTAAAATCCAAAAAATAAAAAAAAACAAAAAATATCTATAAATATATAAAAAACCCTAAAACCCCATAAAAACCCTATGAAACCCTTAACAAATTAAAAACACCTAAATCCCATAAACTCTTAAAAGACACTAAACACCCAAAAATCCATTAAATCCCATAAAAAATAAAAAATCCCGAAAACCACTAAAAAATATTAAAAAATATAAAAAACACTAAATATCCCTAAAAATGTAAAAAACCCAAAAAACAATACAAACCCCTTAGAAATCAATAAAAACCCAAAAAAAAATAAACCCCTAAAAAACAAAGAAAACACTAAATGTGCTAGAAAAACGTTTAAAATAACCTAGAAATCCTAAAAAACTCAAAACAATATAAAACCCCAAAACATTAAAAGCATAAAACACATATACCCCCAAAAAACCTAATAAATACTATTAACCCAAAAAAACCTAAAACCCATAAAACCATAAAAAACATTGAATTCCTTAAAATCCAAAAACCCCAAATAACCAATAAAACCACTAAACACCATTTAAATCCATTAAATGTTAAAAACACTAAAAAACCATAGAAAACCTAGAAACTCCAAACCCCACTAAAAATACTGAAAACATAAAAAACACTAACAACCATTAAATCCATAAAACCCAAAAAATACATGAAAACCCTAAAAACCCATAAAATACAAAAAATCACTAAAAATGTAAAAAACACTAATACCCTAAAAACCCCTAATAAAATATTAAAAACCTAAAAGCACTTAAAACTATAAAAAACATAAAAAATGCTAAAAATAGAGAAAACCCCAAAAACCAGAAACCCCTATAAATCATAAAATCTCTAAAAACCCATAAAACCCTAAAACACACCAAAAATTAAAAAAAACACTATAAACGCATACAATCATAAAAGATTATAGAAAACCTAAAAATAATGAAAAAACCAAAAAAATTCCCTAAATACCCAAAAAACCCCTAAAAACTATAAAAAACCTTAAAAACACTCAAAATCCATAAAAACGCTAAAATCCAAATTTTTTTAAAAAATTCCTAAAAACACCTAAAAACATAAAATCCCAAAAAAATATATTAACCTAAATGAAAAACATAAAAACCTAAAAACACATAAAACCCCTAAAATAACTAAAAATTCTAGAAACATTAAAAACCCTAAAAACCCTAAAACCCCTAAAAAACAAAAAATAACTAAAAACCATACAAATTCCTAAAATCCCTAAAAATATTATAAAACCCATAAAAAACATAAAAACCACTAAAAACTATAAAACCATTTAAATCCATAAATACATTAAAAATTATAATAAACCAAAAAACCCTTAAAACTCAAAGAAACCCTAAAAAGGAAAAAAACAAAAAAACCCAAAAAACCATATAAACCCAAAACCCCTCAAAATCACTAAAAACTCAGAAAAACCATAAAACCCATAAATATACATAAAAATATAAAAAACCCAAAAGAATGATAAAAACCCTTAGGAAAAACATAAAATCCAAAAAACACATAACATCCCTAGAAAACCAAAAAAATGCTAAAATCATTAAAAACCCTATAAACCATAAAAACCCTAAAAACCTTTAACCCCCCCCCCAAACCCTCTAAAACCTCCAAAAACACTTAAAAACCAAAAAACAATAAATACCCTAAAAAAACCAAAAAACACTAAAAACTCAAAAAATCCCTAAATACCCAAAAAAACACAAAATTCTAAAAACCTATAAAACCACTCAAAATACGTAAAAACCCTAAAATCCAAAAAATAAAAAAAAACAAAAAATATCTATAAGTATATAAAAAACCCTAAAACCCCATAAAAACCCTATGAAACCCTTAACAAATTAAAAACACCTAAATCCCATAAACTCTTAAAAGACACTAAACACCCAAAAATCCATTAAATCCCATAAAAAATAAAAAATCCCGAAAACCACTAAAAAATATTAAAAAATCTAAAAAACACTAAATATCCCTAAAAATGTAAAAAACCCAAAAAACAATACAAACCCCTTAGAAATCAATAAAAACCCAAAAAAATAAACCCCTAAAAAACAAAGAAAACACTAAATGTGCTAGAAAAACGTTTAAAATAACCTAGAAATCCTAAAAAACTCAAAACAATATAAAACCCCAAAACATTAAAAACTCTAAAAACCATAAAATCCAAAAAAACCAATAAAAACTCTGAAACCATTTACACCCCTAAAAAGTTAAAAAACAAAATAAATCCTGAAAACTATAAAAACAAAAAAGACCCAAAAAAACCCAATGGGATATTGATTGAGATATCTTAAATCTTGGGATCCCCATACCCATGGTGGATTCACTACCGTTTTTTGGAACTATGTTTTTTGTTGGATGAAGATTGCTTCTTTCATTATAGGGTTATTTTATGGTCTCTTTCACATATATTTTTTTGTCAAACTAGTTTCGATTCACTGATGGTTTTCAGTTAGTGGTTGGGCTCACGGTTTTTATTCGTCATCACTGGTGGCTCCATCAATGCTCTTGGTTTCATGTTGGTTATGGATCATCGACCATAGTAGTCTTGGATTTGGTTTGTTGTTGGTTCATTAGGTGTCATCATTCCTTTAGTTTTGGTGGGTGGTGACCTCTACTGTTGATTCACTAATGGTTTTATTAGGGTTGAGGATTTTAGGATATGTTCACATTTTTAGTTGTTCATCTTGAGTGTGTGCGTATAAGGGGTTTTGTACTTGTGTCATGTGGGAGGTGTTTTTTGCTTTCACACAGTGTTTTCCTATCAAATGGTTTGAGGTTTTCCAGTTTTATGCAATGGATTCATCCACTGACAAGTTTCTTAGTTCATTGGATTTTTTCAGCATGGTGTGGGGCATTATGGTCAGTGTTCCTCAATGGAACGTAGGTTTATTGTTGGCATGTGAGGTTTTTTTTGGAGCCATATTCTTCCCACATTGGAGCATGTGAGGGTTTATTATCCTATCGTGGATTCGTGATTTGGGGTTGCATGGAATGAAGTGTCTTGATTTTATATTTCAAGGGTGGGACTACTGGTATGTTGTGTATTCTTAGGTGATGTGAGGTTAAAAAGGTTTATTAGGTTTCCTTCATTGACGATGTTGCTGATGTTTTATTAGTGTTTCTGATTTCTCGATGCTCTTGTTCAATGGTCCTCATCACTGAGGGTGGTGGTTTCCTAGATTCCTATTTCATAGTTGTTCCACAAGATTTTATCACATTTTGTTTCGATTTAGGTTTATGATTGGTGTGACTTTGTTGTCTTGTCTATTAGACCTCAAAATTTATAGTTCTATGGTTTGATGGCTAAGGGTTCCTTAACCAATGTCGGTGGTGTTTTTGGTTTTCAGGTTGATGGTCCATTGACCAATGTTTCCAGTTTCATTGGTTTTTAGGTTTAGTTTAGAGGATCGCATATCTCTTCAGTATAATTTGTTGGTTTTTCCTCTCATCCACCTGGGTGGTTTAGGAAATGGTTGTACTGATCTTTCAAATACTTTGTTAATTGGGTCAAGGTTGGAGGCATCTCCCTTGGAGGGTCCCATGGTTGGTGTTCTCTGCTAATTTTCATTCTGAGATCCTCAATTATAATGGGTTGTTGTGGAGCTGGTGTATTTATTCTACAGGGTGATGTCTAGTGGCCTTGTTCCAGTTGTTTTGATCCTTTTTGGTGGGGTAAAGACAACTACTAGTTCATTGAATTGGTTAGATATATCTCAGATGGAGGGATTTGGACATCATTTTGGGAGTTGTCTTAGAGATGATGAAGCTATAGGGTGTATTTTCTAGTGGCTTTCATGGTCTGGTATGATACTGGTGCTGGGGTGGATTGATGTTTCCTACTTGTAGGGATGTGGACACTGGATACTGGGAGTTGTAGGATGGGTGTTATTGCTCTGTATCATTAGGTTTGAGAGTGATGTTGGGGTCGAGAAGACGAATGCTACTTTTGTTGTTGGTTCTGGGTCATGTTCCTCATGGAGGGCTAATTTGATTCTTATAAATGGGGCAGTAAGATGCTGGATAAAATTTCAGTTGTGAGGAGGTGGTTTAGATACTGGGGGTATTGATGGATGGTTGGTGATTATTTGGGGCGGTCGGAGATGCCCCGATGGAACAAGAAGATGGATGGTTAGTTCATTATGTGTGAAGGGGCTATAATTGTATCAACGATTGACTAGAAGAGGATGAAGGTTGTGTTTCTTTGGATTAGGTTGCGGTTGGATCTCG
This sequence comes from Viscum album, assembly GCA_963277665.1. Taxonomy (NCBI): domain Eukaryota; kingdom Viridiplantae; phylum Streptophyta; class Magnoliopsida; order Santalales; family Viscaceae; genus Viscum; species Viscum album. The sequence goes on from CAUJRU010000225.1 coordinate 281,812, forward strand.
GTTTATGTAGGGGTTGTGAGCTATTGTAGGGGGTGTCAGATAGTTCTTTTATTGTGGTGTTGGATGATTTTTTGATGGGGAGTGCTATGAGAGTGCCATAGGTTGGTGTAGTAGTTTCTTGTTTCTGTATTTTTCCGGGGGATGGATTCTAGTGTTGGATAGGAGGTGTTGGTGATTTTTTTCAGCGAGTTTCTGTTGATGTTCTGATTATTGTAGGGGTTTTCACTAATAAAGGTGTTGTTGGCTGGTGCTGTTGGAGTGGATCAGGCGGCTTCTTGGTGTGGAGTATTGTTGGTGTGGAGAAGGCTTCTACTTTTTCTAGTTAGATGATTCTGCTAATTTAAGGCTTTTAATTAATTATCGGAGCTCAGGGATTATTGGTGACGAGTTTTTGGGTGTTCTATGGATTTTTTAGGATTTTTAAGATTTTTATGGTTTTATATGTTTTTAGGGGTTTTTGGTTTTTTAGGGGTTCTTATGAGTATTTTTACTTTTTGATGGATTTGAGGGTTTTTAGAGTTTTTTAATGTTTTTAGGGGTTTAAAGGGGTCTTAGAGTTTTTATTGGATTTCAGGGTTTATATTGATTTTTAGAGTTTTTGTGGGTTTTAAGTGTTTTTATGGTTTTTAAAGTTTTTAGTGTTATTATGGTCTTTTACGGTTTTCTTAGGGGTTTTTAGGGTTTATATGTTTTTAGTGATTTTAAGGGATGTTAAAGATATATATGGGTTTTAGCATTTTTAGGGGTTTTAGTGGTTTTTAGGGGTTTTGGGGTTTTTATTATTTTCAAGTGGCTTCTATGGGTTTTATAGTTTTTTAACATATTTTAATGTTTTCATAGTGTTTTTTTTCTTTTAGTGATTTTAATTGATTTTCATTATTTTTATGGTTTTTAGCATTTTTAGTGGTTTTAGGGCCTTTAGTGGTTTCTATGGTTTTTCAAACCCCTAAAAACGTTCAAAATCTCGAAAAAACTATAAAACCAATAAAAAACTAAAAATACCACAAAAATTTGAAAAAAATAACAAATGACCATAAACCCTTCAAAATCATTAAAAACAATAAAAACTCTAAAAATGCAAAAAATTAATAAAAATCATAAAAATACCTTAAAATCACTAAAAACATAAAAAACCCTAAATGCACTAAATACCTCTATGAAACCCTAAAAACACTAAAAACCCTTTAAATCCATAAAAAATTAACAAACTCTAAAAAAACTTAAAACCCTAAAAAACTCAAAAACTGATGTAAAACCCGCAAAAAACATAAAACCCTAAAAGCCCTAAAATCCATCAATGTCCATAAAAACAGAAAAAAACCATAAAAATAAAAAAATAAAATCACTATAAACCGTAAAAATATATAACAACCAAAAAACATTTACATACTAAAAATAGAGATGGTTGGTTCTGGAAGATTATTATGGCGGTGTTGATTGGAATTGGTGCTGCTGGTTGCTGGGGCGGAAGCGGGATATTGGGCAATGTTTGGTGATCGAAAGTGGAACTGGTTGTTTGAAAATGAGGTGCTGGATCGTAGTTATTGTATTGCTAGATTGTGATAAAGCTGTTATTTATGATTATAGTCCTGGAGACTATGTGTTGTTGGGGGGTTATGCCAGGCAAGGAGGTGATGGATGGTGAAAAACGTGTTGTAGGATTCTGGTTGCTGGTTGGCTGGGAGATGCTTATGGATATGCCTTTACTTTTATGCTTTGTATGGTTTTGTTTGTCTTTTGGGTTTTTGGAGACTTTTGTGTTTTGTATGGGTGTCCAGGGTTTTTGGGTGTGTGTTGATTAACCCCACCCCTACCTTGTCTACTGTGTCTTTATTCTAATATATTTTGGGGGGCTAGGCAATCCTAGTCCTACACCTCTTCTGCCCTAAAAATAAAAATAATTATAAAACCCTATAAATATGTTAAACCCATAAAAATATTAAATCCTCTAAAACCCTAAAATCCCATAAAAACCCTAAAAACCCACCAAAACTCTAAAATCCCATTAAACAACTAAAAATGTTAAAAAAATACAAAAAAATAAAAAACACATAAAACTCAAACAAAAAACTCAAAAAACAATAGAAACCCTAAAAATCGAAAAACGCATTAAAAACCCTCAAAATCTATAAAACCCTAAAAACTATAAAAATTATAAAATCCCTATAAATACCTAGAAATTAAAAAACCCTTAAAATCCCAAAAAACATTAAAAAACTAAAAACACAAAAGACACATAAAGAACATAAAAAATGGAAAAAACCTTAAAAATATCTAAAAAAACCTAAATACCATAAGCCCATATATACTATAATAATCCCAAAAACTCCAAAAAACCAATAAAACCTCTGGAAACTCTAAAAATCCTTTAAACCCCAAAAATTGTAAAAAAATATAAAAAACCATAAAGCCTTAAAAAAATATAAATAAACCAAAAAACCTTAAAAAACCCAACAAAACCCTAAAACACCAAAAATTACTAACCACCCTAAAACCCATAAAATAATTAAAAGCCCTATAAATCCCTAAATATGTAAAAACCCAAAAAAACAACTATGAAAAAACTCTTAGAAAACCATAAAAATCTAAAAACACTCAAAACAAATAAGAAACTAAAAACCCCAAAAACCCCAAAAACCTCTAAGAACCCCTAAACCCCTTAAAAACCCTAAAACCCCATAAAAATCATAAAAACTCACTAAGAACACTAAAAGCACATTAAACACCTAAAACTGTTAAAAACTCTAAAAACCATTAAATCCCTAAAAACTAAAAAATAAAAAACCCGAAGACCCTAAAACCAATAAAAAACCCTAAAACCTCTCAAAATCCACAAAACCCCAATAAAACCCTAAAATTCATAAAAAAATCCTAAAAATTTGAAAAATCCAAAAAACCATAAGAAAATATTAAAACCCCCAAAACTCTTTAAACACCCAAAACCTAAAAGATGCTAAAAAACCTAAAAACCCAAAAAACCCAAAAAAACTAACAAATGAAAAAATACTAAAAATTAATAAAATCCCTAATATCCTTAAAAATCCAAAAAAACCGATAAAAATCATTAGAACTTAAAAAACCCTAATAACCGAAAAAACCCAAAAAAAAACCCAAAAACCCACTAAAAATTCTCTAAACACTTTGAACCCATAAAAATTTTAAAATCTATAAATAAACCTTAAAACCCCAAAATAATAAATAAATCCCTAAACACCTAAAAGACATAAATGCCTAAAAACAATAAAAACCCCAAAACCCCGAAAAATGCATAAAACCATAAAATATCATATAATTTACGTAAAAATATATAATAAGTTAATAAACCCTAGAAACCCAATAAAAGGCCCAATAATTCATTATAAACCAAAAAAAAAATGGAACCTCTGAAAATCAAAAAAATGCTAAAACCCCTAAAAAATCCTAAATCACTTTAAACCCCCTTAAATTGATCAAAACCCCTAAAAAACCATAAAAATATAAGAATCCTTAAAAATAACTAAAAATTTAACAAATCCTCCCTTATAAAACCTTAAAAACTATCATATGTAAGATAAGAAGGAAACCTAAAAAATTCTAAAAACCCTAAAAATTCCTAAAATTACCCTTAAACCCCAAAAAACCCAAAAAAATCAACAAATTAAAAACACTAAAACCCTAGAAGACCATAAAAAACGAAAAAAAACTATGAAAACCCTTTGAACCCCTAAAAATGTTAAAATACATTAAAAACCTTAAAACCCTTAAAAATCTCAAAAAACTCTTAAAACCCTGAAAACCCTAAAAACATAAATCCCTAAAAATCCCAGAGAAACTAAAAACCCATAAAAATCATAAAAAAACTCAAAGAATCCCTAAAGATGAATGAATAATAATAACCTTGAAAAACCCTAACAAAACCTTAAAAATTTAAAACACTTTCAACCCTTCAAAACCTAAAAAATTCTAATAATTCTAAAAACCAAAAAACCAAAAAAATCCTAAAACCCTCAAAATCCCTAAAAACAATAAAACCCATAAAAACCTAAAAAATTCTAAAAACGTAAAAACCCCTTAAAATGTAAAAGATCCTAAAAACCCTGAAAAACCTTCAGAAAACATTAAAAACAAACAAAAAACACTTCAAACCCTAAAAACCTAAAAATTGCTAAAAATAATAAAAAAACGTCAAAGACTCTGAAAACCATAAACCCATAAAAACCATAAAATCTCATAAAACCATATAAAACCCAAAAACAATATAAAATCCTGAAAATCCATAAAAACATAAAAAACACTAAAAACTGTAAAAACCCATTAAAACCCTAAATTTTTTTAAAATATATAAAAAACCATAAAAACTATAAAAAATCAAAAAAACTAAAAATCCAAAAGTCTAAAAAATCTTTGAGATCCCTAAAAATGTTAAAAACCCTAAAACCCATAAATCCCATATAAATATGAGAAACCCTCAATAACCCATAAATCCCTAAAACAACTAAAAACTCAATAAAAATTCAATCCCAATATTGAAAAACTATATAAACATTTTAAACCCAAAAAAACCGAAAAACCAAAAAAACCTAAAACTCTAAAAACCCCAATACCCCTAAAATCCCTCAAAACCATGAAAACCAAAAAAAAAATAAAAACCCTAAAAAACTTTAATAACAAAAAAAAAACATAAAATACCTAATAACATAAAAACTCTTAAACCATAAAACCCCTATGAAAAACATAATACCCTTAAAACTATAAAAACACTTAAAAACCATAAAACCCCTAAAAATCGTTTAAACCCCTAGAACCCCATATAACTCAAAAAACACACTAAAAGCTATAAAACCCATTTAAACCAATAAAAATATTAAAAAACTTTTAAAATACATAAAAATATTAAAAAAACACTAACCCCCAACCCATAAAACCCAAAACCCCCAAAACACATAAAATCTCTATATCCCAAAAGAACATAAAAAACATAAAAACGAACTATAAATCCTTAAGGTTGTAAAAATCCCAGAAACTTAGAAAAAAAACCTAATAAATCCTTAAAACAAAAAAACATTAAACCCCTAAAAAAATATAAGAAATGATAAAAACACTAAAAACCGTAAACCACCTAAAAACCATAATACCCTCAAAATACATAAAAATCCTAAAAACCATTAAAATTAAAAATTATATTAAAGGTAACAAAAAATGTAGAATTCCCAAAACCCCACAAGAAACCCTTAGAAAAACTTAATAACCTAAATAAATTTAAAATTCTTAAATTCATAAAAAAATTCTAAAACCTCAAAAAGAACATAAAAACCCAAAAACCAAAAAAAAACATAAACCCCCTAAAAACAAAAACACCATAAAAACCCAAATAAACCCTAAAAACCGTTACAGACACTAAAAACCATTTAAACCCTTAAAAATGATAGAAAAACTCATAAACTCTTTAAAACCCTAAAAAATAAAAAAATCCCTTAAACGAAAAAACATAAGGAACCTAATAACCATTAAAATCAATAAACCCCTCAAAATCCATAAAAACCCTAAAATCCATAAAAATACTAAAAATTCCCAAGAAATCCCTAATAACATAAAAAACCCGAAACCTCCGAAAAAACCCTATAAAAACCATCAAAACATAAAAATACTTAAAACTCCTAAAAAACTAAAAAAAATGCTAAAACCCTAAACACCAAATAACCCTGAAAACACTATAAATTCCTTAAAAACCCTAAAAACCATATAAATATTAAAAATCCCTAAAATACCTAAGAATGTAAAAACCCTATAATCCATTAAAATCCCTATGAATGCCTTCAAATAGTAATAACTCATAAAACCCCTTAAAAAACAAAAACATTCAAGATACACAAAAAACCGTCAAAACTATAAAACCCCTCAAAATACCTAAAAACCCTAACAACCATAAAAATCCTAAAAAATCCCTACAAAAACAAAAAAAAATGTAACAAACTAAGACCCTGAAAAAAACCTTAGAAAACCATAAAATCATAAAAAAACTGAATAACTCTAAAATCCTAAAAAATGCTAAAAACCAAAAAAGACCCTAAAAAATCGTAAAACACAAAAAACCCCCTAAAACCATAAAAACACTAAAAACCCAGATACCCATAAACCAATAAATACTTTTTAAACCCCTTAAATCCGTAAATATGTCAAAAAATCTAAAAATATCAAAACACCAAATAATATAATCATAACCATACAAACCCAAATAACAATAAACACCTAAAAATCCCCAAACCCCTAAAAAAAAAAAAAAAATATTAAACACCAGAAATATAATAAAAACCTAGATTTCCATAAAAGCATTAAAAACCCTAAAAACTCTGAAAATCCCTAAGAAAACCATAAAAACCAAAAAAAAAATCCTAAAAAAAAAAAACACATTAAAAATGATAGAAACCCCAAAAAACCCTAAAATCCATAATAATCCAAAAAAAACCATAACTTTTTTAAAAAATACATAAAAATCCATAAAAATGTACAAACGCCAAAAAACATTGAAAACCCCTAATAAAACCATAAAATCATAAAAATACGTAAAACCTTGTGAAAACCTAAAAAATTATAAAAATCATAAAAGACCTAAAAAACCCTAAAAACTCATAAAACCCACCAAACCCCCTAAAAATAAAAAAACCCAAAAAAACATAAAAACCTAAAACCACTAAAAATTATAAAAACCCTTTAAAAACCTAAAATGTTAAACTACCTGAAAAAACGTTTAAAATCCTAAAAAACAATAAAAATATTAAAAAACCCAAAATACCAATAAAAACTCTTAAAACCATTAAAACCATAAAAAACCCCAAAATCCATAAAAATCTAAATATCCCCCCAAAAAGAAATAACTCCCTAAAAATATATAAAAATGAAAAAAATTCTAAAAAACCTGAAAAAAATAAGAAAATATTAAAAAGAAAAAAACACATAAAACCCCTAAAAACCTAAAAATGCTAAAAACACTAAAATCTATAAAACAGAAACACCTGCAAAACCCTGAAAATCCCAAAAAAAACCCAAAACCATAAAAACCGTAAAAATCCATAAAAAGGTAAAAACACTAAAAACATGAAAACCCCTATGAAATCCTAAAAATCCTAAAAACACTTAATCCCTTAAAAACTATAAAATACATTAAAAACCCTAAAAGATCCTAAAAAACATAAAAGACCTAGTAACCCCTAAAAGCCTTAAAACCCCTAAAAACCCATAAAATCCTTAACAAACCCTTAAAAACTCTAAAAACCATTATGCGCCCTAAAACATAAAAAATTCCGAAAACTTCAAAAACTATACTAACCCAAAAATCAAAAAAAAAATAACCATAGAACCCCTAAAATCACTAAAAACCCTCAATATCTCTAAAAACCCTAAAAAACCTGAAAAATTTAAATTAATCCCCAAAAATATATTAAATGTAATAAAAACATTAAAACCCTGAAAAACTGTAAAAATCCCAAAGAAAACCTTAAAAAACTAAAACACATAAAACCCTTAAAAATGTAAAAAAGGGAAAATTCCTAAAAACTTAAGGAAACCCTAAATACCATCAAAATACTTAAAACCCTAAAAACCATAAAAATCATCAAAATCCCTAAATTAATTAAAAATGTTAAAAGAACTTTTAAATCCTTGGAAACACAAAATAAAATCCTTAAAAATGTAAAAAACCCTAAAAACCCTCTATAACCATTAGAAAACCTTAAAAACATAAAACACTTAAAATTCCTAAAAACATAAAAAGACTAAAAAAGGCTAAAAACCAAAAAACCATAAAAATATTTTAAAACTCTAAAACCCATAAAAAACCATAAAACCCATAAAAACTATAAATACCTAAAAACCCACTATATACTCTAAAATCCTTTAAAAACTAAAAATTGATAGAAACCACTTAAAAACATTATAAACCTTGAAACCTATAAAAACACAATAAAACCCAAAAAACATATTTAAACTATAAAAATATTTTGAACCCATAAAATCATTAAAGACACTAAAAACCCGTAAAAATCCTAAAAATTAGAAAAAATCCATAAAAATACAAAAAAAATTATGAAACCCTTAATCCCATAAAAACCTTAAAAAATAAAAGCACTGAAAAACCCTAAATTCCAATAAAATACTAAAAAATCCCTAAAATCCATAAAAATGTAAAAAACCCTTAATGAAATACCTAAAAACCTAATTTTTTTTAAAAAGACCCTAAAAAATATAAATACCTAAAATACCGAAAAAAAACATAAAAACCCTATAAACCTTAAAAACCTAAAGACCCCATAAAACCATAAAAACCCACTAAAAACCTTAAAACCCCTTTAATCCCCTAAATACATTAAAAACTATAAATACCTTAAAGAAAATGAAAATTTAAAAAAATCCCTTGAAACAAAAAAATAAAATAAAACCCATAAAACGCTAAAAAACAAAGAAAACTCCCTAAAAATCCCTAAAATCTTATAAAACCATAAAAATCCCAAAAATTTCTAAAAACATAAAAAAATCCTAAAAACCTGAAAAAAAATAAAACCTTCCAAACATAAAAACACTTAAAACCCATAATACACCTAAAAATGACAAAAACCCTAAATACTGAAAAAACTATAAAAACATCAAAATAAATAAAACCATTAAAAATAAGAAATTCCATAAGATCACTAAAAAATAAAAAACCCTAAAGACCCTGAAAACCATATGAAATTGTTAAAACCTAAAAACACTTTTAACCCATAAAAACCAAAAAACACTAAAAATCCTAAAAACTATAAAAACCCTAAAAACCTCAAAATCCAAAAAGACACCTAATAAATAAATTACCTTACAACCTACTAAAAATACTAAAAAATGAAAATAACCATAAAAACACTTAAAACCCATAAGAAACCCATTAAAACCAAAAAGAACATAAAACCCCTAAAGAATATAAAAATTCTAAAACCCTAAAAGTCTCTAAAACCTCTAAAAACCTATAAATACCTTTAGAACCCATAAACCAGTTAAAAATCTTTTAAATCTCTAAAACCCGTAAAACCAACTAAAAACTATAAAAACCATTAAAACCGCTAAATTTTTCTAAAATTATAAAAAACATTAGACCCATAAAAAACACAAAAAAAATCCATAAACACCAAAGAAACCATATAAACCATAAAACCCCTAAAAACCACTGAAACACTAAACCCCCCTAAAAAGATAAAAAACATAAAAATATTAAAAATAAATTAAAATAACTAAAAATGTAAAAAACCCAAAGCCCTGAAAACACCAATCAAAACCATAAAAATATAAAAACACTTAAAGCCCCGAAAAACATAAAAATTATTAAACTTTGAAAACCTTAAGATGCCAAAAAACCAAAAAACCAAAAAACCCATAAAAACTATAAAACCCTGAGAAATATAAAAACACCTAATACCCTTAAAATACCATAAACCACTAAAAACTCAAAAAATCCACTATACCTCTAAAAATGTTAAAAAACAGGAAACAAAACTTTAAACCCTAAAAAATAAAAATAAAAACATAAAACCCCAAGAAAACCATAAAACACTAAAAACCCTAAAAACTCTAAAAAACTTGAAAATCAATAAAAATAATAAAAACCCATAAAATCCTAAAAGTCCATCAAAATCCATGAACACATAAAGAAGCCTAAAACCCTGAAAAACACTATGAGAACCATAAAAACATAAATACTCTTAAATCCCTTAAATACAAAAAAAAACTAAAACAAATCCTAAAAACCATAAAACCCCTGAAAAATCACTAAAAACCCAGGAAACTATAAAATTACCAAGAACACCGAAAAATCCATAAAACATCAAAAAACCCAAAATTCATAAAAAAACCCAAAAAAACCCATAAAAACTAAAAAAATTAACCCCCCAAACTATAAAATCCATAAAACCCTAAAAATAAAGAATACCCAAAAACACCATAAAAACCATAAAAATCACAAATCATTATAAAAACCCTAAAACCCATAAAAACACTAAAAACACTAAATCACATTAAAAACCAAAATATGTTATAAAACTCTAAAAAACTAAAAACCCTTAGAAATCTTAAAAAATATCCTAAAAACTGAAAAATAAATAAAACCATAAAATCCCTAAAAAACCTAAAAAGCCTCACAGTCCCTAATAATAATAAATAATCATAAAAATCATAGAGAACCACAAATAATTCCTTATAACAAAAAAACCTAAAAACCTGGAAAGCAACCAAAAAATCCTAATTACCCCAAAACACATAAATCACATAAAAAACCTAAATAACGCTAACAAACATAAAAATCATTAAAAACACTTAAAACCCTAAAAAATTTAAACCATCAAAATTCCTACAAACCTTGAAAATCATAAAAATCCCAAATACCCTAAAAATCAATAAAAATGGTAAAACCTATAAAAACCCTGAAAAACCCCACGAAAACCTTAAAAACATTAAAACACATAAAACCCCTAAAAACATAAAAACCCCTAAAAACATTAAAAAATCTTAAAATCCTAAAAACCCTCAAAATCCCTAAAAAAAGCAAAAACATTAAAAAAAATTCAAACCCTAAAAGCATAAAAAACCCTAAGAATCCTTCAAAACATAAAGAAAAACATTAAACCCTAAAAATGCTTAAAACCCCTAAGAAACAAAAAAAATGATAAAAACTCTAAAAACCATAAAATGAACAAAAAACCCATAAAAACAAAAAAAACACCTAAACACATTAAAAATATATAAAAACCCATAAAACCCTAAAAAACTACAGAAACGCTCAAAACACTTGAATCGCCTAAAAAAATTGAAACAATAAAAACCCATTAAAATATAAAAAACCAGAAAAATTCCCTAAAAATCACTAAACACGTAAAAAACACTGAAAACCCAAAGGACCCATTATAAAACCTAAAAAACTAAGAACACTTAACACCCCTGAAATCATAAAAAATGTAAAAGCCCCAAAAACCTAAAAAACCATAAAAACCCATAAAAAACATCAAATTCCCTAAAAAACATAAAAACCATAAAATCATAAAGAATCCCAAAAATATATAAAGACGTAAAACATAATAAAAACATTAAAAAAGAGTAATAAAACGTTAAAATTATAAAAACACTTAAAATGGAGAAAACCCTAAAAAACCTAAAAACCCCTAAATACAATAAATTCCCCTAAAAACCCATGAAACATTTAAAAACCACTAAAAACTCTAAAAATACATCAAACCCCTAAAATCTTTAAAAAATAATGAAAAACATAAAATGCCTAAAAACTCAAAATAACCCAAAAACCCCATAAAACGATAAAAGACCCGAAAAACACTAAATTACCGCAAAATCCATAAAAACCTTAAAAATAAAAAAAATAAGAAAATTTTTTTAAAATTTTTAAAAACATAAAAACCCCTAAAATCACTAAAAAACCCTAAGAATACCTTGAAAATATAAAAAAATTAATACCCTAAAAATAACTAAAATTTCTAACAACAATAAAAATGTTAAAAAACCCCAAAATCATATATCCCTCAAATCCCTAAAACCCCTAAAAAACCTTAAAAATCCTAAAAAAATTCCAAAATACCTAGAACTATAAAAACCCCTAAAACCCCAAAGAAAACTAGAAAAACCAACACACAAATAAAATCCTAAAATACATAAGAAACTGTAAAAAACACTAATAGACCATAAAAACCTTAAAAACTGTAAACACCCTAACACCTTCTGAAAACACTAAAAACCATTTAATCCATTTATATTTTTAAAAAACTCCAAAAACCGTTAAAATCCCAAAAAACTAAATAAAACCATAAAACCCAAAAAACTCCATAAAACCCCTAAATAAACTAAAAACCCTAAAAATCCATAAAAACACTAAAATCCCATAAAAATACAAAAAATCACTAAAAATCCCTTAAAATGTAACAAACCCTATAAATATAGAACAACCCTAAAATTACCTTAAAAAATTAAAACCATATAAATACCTTAAAATATAAAAATGTTAAAACACATAAAGAATCCTAAAACCCTCAAAATCTGTAAAACCGTAAAAAATATAAAAAACATAAAAATCTCATGAAAATCCAAAAAATGTAGAAAAACCTTAAAATGCTATTGAAACCTAAAAAACCATAGAAACCTAAAAAATTAAAAACCTAAAAGATATAAAACCCTAATTCCATAAAAAACACTAAAAAAATTCAAAATCCCTAAAATCTTAAAAAATAATAAAAATCCTAAGAAATACCTAAAATCTTTTAAAATGTAGAAAACCATAAATACCCTGAATAAACCCTAAGAAAACATATAGAAATAAAAACCCTAAAACCCTAAAAACTAAAAAAATTCTAAAAACCCTAAAAGTCCCAAAAACGAAAATAATAATAAAAAAATAATAAAAAATTAAATACCATAACAATCCAAAAATATATATATAAAATAAAAAAACTAAAAAAACTAAAAAATAAAAATACCTAAACACCCTAAAAAATAATAAAAATCCCAAAAAAATGCCTCAATGACATTAAAAATGTAAAAAGGTATAAAACCCATAATAAAAAAAAAATAAAAACTGAAAAACACTTAAACCCAATAAAAACCTGAAATATGATAAAATACACAAAAAACCAACAAATACATGAAACAAGCTAAAACCGATAAAAACATATAAAACAAATTAAAATGCTCAAAAATATAAAAAACCTTAAACCCCTCAATACTAAAAATTAGAAACCCAAAAAAACCATAAAACCCTAAAAACAATAAAACCCCTAAAAACCATCTAAAAACCGTATAACCCCAAAAATCCATTAAATATCCTAAAAATCACAAAAAATCTATAAAAATGTAAAAAACCAAAAAAACATAAAAACACCTAATAAAACATTAAAATCCTAAAAACAATTAAAAACCATAGAAACCTAAAAACCTTAAAACCCATAAAATCCCCCAAAACTGTAAAATTCCGCAAAGCCCCTCAAAATTCTTAAAAAACCATAAAAACCATAAAAATAATAAAAAATCCCTAAATATCCGTAAAAACATAAAAAAAATCTAAAAAACCATAAAAACCTTAAAAAATATTCAAAATACTCTTAAGCCCCTCAAAACCCTAAAAAATTCTAAAACCCTAAAAAACAAAAATACTATAAAAACCACTAGAAACCTTTAAACCCCTAGAAATCCAATAAAATCTATAAATATCTAAAAACCATAAAAACCATAAAAACCTTTAAACCCATAAAATGTTAAAAAAACAAAAAACCCATAAAAACCTCAAAACTGAAGAAAACCCCTAAAACCCAAAAAAAACATGAAAACCCTAAAAACCCTAAAACACTCTAAAATTTTAAAACCCAAAAAACCCATAAAAAACCTAGAAAATCCCAAAAAAATCACTAGAAATAGAAAAAACCAAAAAACTGAAAAACGTAAATACCAAAAAACACTTATAACCCATAAAAGCTAAAAAATTATAAAAAATAGTAAAAAACCAGAAATCCCCTTAAAACACTAAAACCCAAAAATAATCATGAATACCCTAAAAGAACATAAAAATCCTCTAATTATATTAAAATCTATAAAACATAAAAAACCCCTAAAACCCCCATAAAACCATAAAAAATAATAGAAACCTAAAACACTTAAAACTGCGAAGAAACCTAAAAAATGCTAAAACCCCTAAAAATCCCAAAAAACCCCTAAAAACCGTAAAAACCAAAATAAACCCATAAAGCCATAAAAACCATAAAAACCATAAAATAATAAAAAACCCTTAAAAACAATTCAAATCCATTAAACCCCATAAAATTTAAAATAACTCAAAAACCGTAAAAGACATAAAACCCAAATATCCAAAAAATGCCAAAACATTAAAACCCTAAAAACCATATAAATCCCCTAAAAATGATAAAAACCCAAAAAAATCCATAAACCCCCTATAACCACTAAATATAATGAAATTACATTAAACCCCTTAAAATTATTAAACACTATAAAAAACCATAATATCCTATAACCTCTCAGAATCCCCAAAGACCATAAAAACTATATAAATTCTAAAAGCACCTAAAAATCCCTAAAAATATAAAAAATCCAAAAAAACGCTAAAAAACACTGAGAAAAACTTAAAAACATAATAACACTTTAAAACCATAATATATGTAAAAATGATAAAAACCCTAAAAAACCTAAAAACCCTAAATCCCCCTAAAAACACCTCATAATCCCTAAAAAACCCAAAATTCAATAAAAATAATAAAAACTGCACTAAAATCATTAAAAACATAGAAAACACTGAAAACCCTAAAAAATTTCATGTAAACATTGAAAATCAAAAATCACATCAAACCCCTAAAAACAAAAAATTATATAATTTCTAAAAGACCCTAAAAACCATAAAACCTCAAAAACAAAAAAAAACCCTAAAAGCCTTAAACCCCATAAGAAACCTAAAAAACACTAAAAACTATAAAAACCATTAAACCCCTAAAAAATTTAAATAACTATAAAAAAACCTTTAAACCCCAATAACTCAAAGAGGCCTTTAAAACCGAAAAAAACCCTCAAAACCAAAAAAAACTAAAAAAACACAAATTCCCTAAAAACCAATAAAATTATAAATATACATAAAACTCTTTAAAAAATTTAAAAGCCTATAAATTCTGAAAACCCAACAAAATCCATAAATATCTAAACTACTTAAAACCCCTACCAAAATAAAAATCTGTAAAACCCCTAAAAACCCTAAAAACCGTATAAAATAAAATAAAACACTAAAAATCCAAAAAATCCTAAAACCCCTAAAAAACTCCAATAACCATGAAAAATAATAAAAACACAATAAAACCCTTAAAATGTTAAAAAAATATAAAATTCATAAATACCCTAAAACTCATAAAATAATAAAAAAACCCAGAAGAACCCTATAACCCTAAAAACACCGAAACCCCCCCAAAAATTCCCAAATTCCCAAAAAATGAAAAAAGAAAAAAACCCTAAAAAATCTCAGAATAAATTAAAAACCGAAAAAAATTCAAAATCTCTACACACCCAAAAAAACTCTAAAATCCCCCCAAAACCCAAAAAAAAACTATAAGACGCCTAAAACACCTAAAATCCACCAAAAACATGAAAAACCCTAAAATCCCATAAAAATACTAAAAACCATGAAAATACCTAAAATTTTATGAACCTCTAAACACCTGGAAAACCCTAAGAAACCCCTAAAAACCTAAAAGCACTTAATACCACTAAAAACCTATAAAATTCTAAAAACCCAAAAGTCCTTAAAAACCCTAAAACCTCCAAAAAATATAAAACCCCACGAAAAACTATAAAAAACCATTAAAACTCTAACTATATTAATAAAAATTAAAAATCCATAAAAAAATAAAAACAATAAAAACCCTAAAATCCCTAAAAATTCTTAAAACAATAAAACCCCCAAAAACCATCATTATTATTAAACACGATAAAAGCCATAAAATACTAAAAATGAATTAAAATTACTAAAAATGTAAAAACCCTAAAAACCATATAAACCCCCAAAAAATCCATAAAACACTAAAAACAATTAAAAACCTTATAAACATAAAAAATTATAAAAAACAAAAAAAATTAAATACCCAAAAAACCATTAAATCCCCAAAAAATCTAAAAAATCCACCAACCCCAAAAAACCCAAAAAACCCACTAAATCTCAAAAACCCCCATTAAACCCCTAAAATTGTTTCAAAACTCTAAAAAACCTAAAAAACCTCAAAAAACTAAAGAAACACTAAAAACCTAAAAATATCATAAAACAACAAAAAACCCTAAAACACACAAAAAAATGAAAAACCTAAAAACCCTGAAAATCATAAAAAATTCCCTAAAAACCACTAAAAATGAAAAGAAACCTAAATATCTAAAAAATACCTAACAAACGATTAAAAACATAAAACCATTTAAACAACAAAAAAACCAAAAAACACAAAATATCCTAAATATCTATAAAACCCCTAAAACACACTAAAACCATTGAAATCCCCAAAAACCCCAAAAAGAAATAAAATTCCTTAGAAATACCTACAAATCCATAAAAACAAGAAAACCCCTAAAACAATTGAAATATCCTAATAAAACCTTTAGGCGATGGCGATTTCCCCTCGGGTTGAAGGCGATGGCAATCGAAGCTCCCCCTATCTCTACAGGGGAGGATCCTCTCCCTAATGATTTCTCGTTGCTCTATTCTGTTGATCTGTTACCCGCCTTCCCACGAACGGTGCTTGGCCCGAAGATTCTGGAGTTCTTCGATGGCTGCCCTCAGCTTCCTCTCTCATCTCGGGAGTTCACTGAGGCCGCGGATCTCCACCGATTGACTCTGGTTTCAAGCTTTCCGATGCGGCGACCCCCAGTGGTCACCTTCGACAGGTTCGTTGTGGCTTCCTGGAATCTTAGTGCTCACGCGACTGTCGGCCTGGTAGACAGCTCTCATATCATGTTTCAGTTTGCAACGGAGGATGATCTCATCCTTGCATTGCCAGCAGCTCCTCGGTCATGCAATAGCGCTCGGTTCTCCCTCTTTCGATGGAGCATTGATTTTTATATGAAGAGAAGCTCCCCGATTGCTGCTACCTAGGTGCGTTTTCCTGAACTGCCACTCCCCTTTCAGAATTTCTCAATTATTTCGATGCTTGGAAACCTGGTGGGGAGATTCCTATGTGTGGATAGTAGGACGAGGGCCCTCTGTCATACGGTTTCTCCAAGGGCTTTTGTCGAAATTGATGCTTCAAAACCCCCTGTGGACTCTGTCTGGATTGCTGTGGGAGAGGAGCTCAGATGGAGACAATCTGTTGTCTTCGAGCAATGGCCAGTCTTCTGCTCTTTGTGCTGGAGCTTCAGGCACAGTGACTGTTCTGGAATTTGTTCTAGCGCTTCTAGGGGTGGTGAATCTTTGTCTGCTGGTGGGAGCGGCCTCCCTCTGGTGGAGGTGAAGGGGACGATTGGGGAGGTTTCCCTCTCTATGGCTACCGATGTGCCCTGCCCGTCTTCTATGTAGGCTGGTAATGGGTTAGAAATCTCCCTGATGGATTCAGGTGGCTTCTTGGTGAGTCTGGAAGCAAGAACCGGTGTCTCTGGGAATGCTGTTGAGGATGAAGTCATGCTTGATGAGGGAGGAATTCATGGCTTTGCTGAAGGTGTTCACGGGTCTGGTGAAGATATTAGGAAGCAAACTGAGATAGATAGGACAATTGCGATGGATGTCTGGCCAGGAAATGTGAAAAATTCCTACAAGGATCTGGGATGGGATGACACAACTGGCTTAAAGGTTGATGAGAATACTGGTGCATCTGCTCTAACGGATGAGGCTCCTATGAATGTTTCTCAGGCTGCAGGTTCGGCTGAGCCTACCATGGTTGGGGTGCGGGTGGAAGATGATGCAAAGGAGGATGCTGTTTCTCAGAAACCCAGGTCTGGAGATGACTGGAGTTCATGCTCAGCTGAGGAAAATCCCATACTGGATGGGGATATAGACTGGCGCGATTCCCCGCTGGTCCTGCATGGGTATCCTGGCGTGGGGGGACCTAGAAAGGGGCCTGGGTTATCATGCACCTCTGACGGCAGTGCTGAGGACCTGCCTAGTGACCAGCTCCGATATGCTGGTGATGCTGGTGGTCCTTCCATGGACTTGCAGAGGGCGATGATCCTTCATGGTGTTCCATCTGCTGAAGAAATTTGTGTGCAACTCCATGAGATGGTATGGGTTGAAAGGGAAAGGTTCCCTCTTAAAGATGAGGCAAGGATGCTTGGGGAGAGGTTTGCTGAGGATGATCAACGGATAAATGCTGTTATGGTCACATCAAGGGAGAAAAAAATCAGCGGAGGTGCTGAAACTCTTGAGGCAGAAAGCAAGAAATGCCAGGCACCATTAGCCGCTAGTGATGGTGGCAATGGAACAAAGATGTCTACTGCAGGAACCTCCTCGGCCCCACCAAGACGAAGAAGGAGGACAGATTACTCTGCCCTCCCACACCCAATGGAAACTAGGGCCTCCTCGCGAGCTATCAAACTAAATCTAAAGGTGAATAAGCGAGAGAAGCCTTATTTTTATGATGAGCAGGTTAAAGCTATAGAGAAGCTGCGGTCCAGACTTGGCATGCAAAAAGATTTTGACCCTGGATGGGACTCAATGGACCAGGGTGATGAATCATATTTTAGCTTTGCTGACGATGGCGGCGGCTTTGGTGTTGGCATGGGGTTTCGTGATGCGGAGCTGGAGGATTTTGGCGGCGATGTTGACTGACCTACTCTATGTTTGATTTTCTTTTGGACACTGTGTCTTTTTTGGTCATGTGTTTTGTTTATTTTTTTTCTTTCCTTTTGTGGCCCTCGGGCTGAGGTCGTAAGGGGTTTTGGGTGTGGATTGATTGATCCCTCCCCTCCCTTGTCTGCAGTTTCTGTATCATTTGTTTATAAATTTTGGGGGGTTCCGGGAATAGCCTGGACCCATGCCTTCTTTGACCTAATAAAACCTTTAAACCCCTTAAAATTCTAGAAAATAGATTAAAAACTCTAAAAATCCAAAAATAACCATAAAACCTAAAATCCCCTAAAAACCATAAAAACTATTTAAATCCCAAAAAAAATTAAAAAATTTCCCATAAATTAGAAAACCATAAAACCTAGAAAACCCCTAATAAAACATTAAAAAACATCAAAAATATAAAACCCCTAAAAAAATTATAAAAACTGTAAAAAACTCTAAAAACCATAAAACCCCCTAAAAACCATAAAAATCAATAAAATCCAATAAAACGCATAAAACCTGCTAAAAACTCTTACATCCCATTAAAACACTAATTTTTTTAGAAAAACTCTAAAAAAAATTTAAAACATAGAAAACACACAAAAAACCTAAAAACCCATGAAACACTAAAAACCCATAAAATCCACAAAGTTTGTAAAAACCTAAAAAAACATAAAAATATTAAAAAATTATTAAAAATCACTAAAAATTTTAATAGAAATAAAAACCTTGAAATTCCAAATAAAAACCATATAAACCTAAAAACAATTAAAACCCCTAAAACCGAAAAAAGCTAAAAACCATAGAAATCAAAAAACAGTTCAAAATCCCTAAAATCCCCAAAAAACCCTAATAATAATAAAATGTCCCAAAAATTACTAAAAATGTAAATAACCAAAAATACCATGAGAACCTTTATGAAAACAATAAATCAAATCAAACCCTTAAAAACCTAAAGATTTTAAAACCCCCAAATCCCTAAAAGACACTAAAAACCCTAAAAACTATTAGAACCGTAAAACCCCTAAAAACATAAAAAATTCATAAAACACCGAAGACACTTAAAAACCTACTAAAAGCACTAAATACCTATTAAACCCCTAAAAAATTTAAAAACCCTAAAAACCATAAAAATAAAAAACAACTAAAAATTCTTGGAATCCTTAAAAAATATATACACCTAAAAACTCCAAAAACCCTAGAAGCCCAAAAAATTATTAAAAAATATTAAACCATAAAATCCTAAAAAAGATTAAAAAATGTAAGAAACCCTAAAACATCAAAAAACCCAAATTAAACCTAAAAACACTTAAAACCCATGAATTATCTAAAAATGATAAAAACCCTAAATACACAAAACCCCCCTCCCCAAAACCGCCTTATAACCCTCAAAATCCATGAAAAGCCTAAAATACTGTAAAATTCCTTAAAATCCCTTAAAATCCCAATAAAATTAAAAAACACTAATAACCCTTAAAACCTCAAATAAATACTTAAAAACCATAAAACTCTTAGAACCCATAAACCTCTAAAAATGTTAGAAACCATAAAAATACGCTAAAAACCCTTGACGGCTAAAAACCATCAAACCTATAAAAACCTTAGAAACCCATAAAAACCCTAAACACGTCTAAAAACTACAAAAACCATTTAAACCTATAAAAACATTAAAAAATTATTAAAACCCTTTAAATTTTTAAAAAAATCAATAAAAACATAAAACCCAAAAAACAATAAAATCCTAAAATACCCAAAAACCCCAAGAAACACAGAAAATCCCTAAAACCCCAAAAAACAAAAAAAACCTAAAAACCATAAAATCCCAAAAAACATTCCAACCCTTAAAACCCTGAAAAACACTAAGAAAACAGAAAAATCAAAAATCACATAAAACACATGAAAACCCAAAAAAACTCTAAAAACCCTAAAAACCCAAAAATCATTAAAAACAATAAAAACCCTCAAAATCACAAAAAATCATAAAATCCTAAAAATACCTAAAAATCCATAAAACTAGACACAACCATAAGAAAACATTAAAACCATTAAAACACTTAAAACCCCTAAAAACAAAAAAATGTAAAAAATCATAAAAGAAACTAAAACCCCTAAAAAAACTATACAACCCTACAAACCATAAAAAACCTAAAAACCATAAAAACGAGAAAAAAGCAAAATACCCTTTAAACACTTAAAATCATTAAAAAATGTTAATTACTTAATAACAAAAAACCCATAACACCGAAAAAATGTGAAAAACCCCTAGAACCCTAAAAACCCCTAAACCCCTCAAAATCAATAAAATCCTTAATAACCCTAAAACCCTAAAACCCATAAAAATCAATTAAAATCCCAATAATGTAATAAACCCTAAAAACCTTGATAACCCCTAAGAAAACCATAAAATACTAAAATACATAAAAACATTAAAAAAACTAAAAAACACTAAAAACCTTAATAACAGTCAAAAAACCCCTAAAACCGACATAAACTACAAAAAAAACTAAAACCCATAACAATCCCTAAAAACCAATCAAAACAATAAAACCAATAAAAACTATAAAAAACCATTAAACCAACAAAAACATTAAACTACATTAAAAAATGTTAAAAGCCCTAAAAAATAAAAAAAATATGAAGACATAAAAAAACAATAAAAACCCTAAATCCCTAAAACCCTAAATTTCCTCAAATCTCTAAAAACCCTAAAAACCCATTAAAATCATAAAAAATATTTTAACTTCTTAAAAATGTAAAAATCCCAAAAAACATTGAAACCCCAAAAAAAATCTTCACGACAAATAAATGCTTACAAAATTTAAAAACCTAAAATTGATCAAGACCATAAATCCCATTAAAAGATATTTAAAACCCTAAAACCCCTAAAACCCCAAAAAAACCTAAAAATCAATAAAAAATCTAGAAATCCTTCAAACCCCTAAAAATGGTTAAAAATCAGAAAACATTAAAACACCTACAAAACTCAAAAAAACGATAGAATCCTAAAAAACCATAAAAACATTGAAAACCTTAAAAAACCTAGAAACCCTTAAATTACTTAGAAAACAAAAAACAATAAAAATCCTAAAAAATCCTTAAACACGTAAAAAAATTAAAATGCATAAAAAAAAGAAATAAAACTGAAAAAACCTAAATTAACTACACACCCACAAAACCAAAAAATTTAAAAACACACAACTCTTAAAAATCCCTATAAACCCTAAAAACTCTCGAAATCCTAAATATCCCTAAAAACAAAGAAAACCCTAAATAACCCATAAAAATTGTTAAAAATGTAAACAATACTAAAAACCGTAAAAACCCCTAAGTAAACATTAACACCAAAAAGAACTTAAAACCCCGAAACAATATAAAACATGACAAGAACAAGAAAAACCTAAAAGGCCCTAAAAACCCTAAAACTCTAAAACCCATAAAATCACCTAAAAATATTAAAATCCACAGTACCCTAAAAACAACACTAAACACTAAAAATAATTAAAAAACCTAAAAAAGTTAAAAAAAATATTGGGAAATTTGAAAAACTCAAAGAATATATTAAAAACCAAAAAACCCAATAAGATACCTAAAACCATAAAAACCGGAAAAATTATAAAAACCACAAAAAACCAAAAAAAAAATACATAAAAACCATTAAAACATTAAAAAACCCCAAAAAACATAATAAAACCTATAAAACCACAAAAAACATAAGAAACCTATAAACACAAAAAACCACTAAAACTAAAAAATGATAAAGCCCATAAAAACCCCAAAAACTCTAAAAACCCAAAAAACCCTGACAAATTCCTAAAAATACTAAAACTAATAATAAACCTAAAAGCCTTAAAATCCATAAAACCTAAAACCCGCTAAAAATCATAAGAAACCCATAAAAACATGAAAACAATTAATACTTATAAGAATCCTAAAAATTATAAAAACCCTAGAAGTCCTAAAAACCTAAAGGTCCTAAAATAAAATAAAAATCACAAAACCCACATAGACAATAAAAATACCTAGAGCCCATAAAAACAAAAAAAAACCACTAATTACTCTACAAACCCTAAACACTCTAAAAACCCCAAAACCATTAATAACCCTAAAAATACATAAAAACCATAAAAACCCACTAGAAATTACAAAAACACTATAAACTCCTAATAAATTGAAAAAAAATATTAGAAACTATAAAATCCATGAAAACTCCAAATAACCGTAAAAAAAACAATAAGAACCCTTAAACCCTACAAAACCTAAAACCCATCAAAGTACCTACAATCCATAAAACTTCCAAAAAAAATTTAATAATCCTTAACAACATTAAAATCCCTAAAAAAATAGAAAAACCCTTAAGAAAGCATTAGATACCAAAAAACACTTAGATCCCTTCAATCATATATACAATAAAACCCCTAAAAAGACCATAAAAACCTTAAAACCCCTAAAACCATCAAATCCATAAAAACCCAAGGAAACCGTGAAACCTACTAAAACAACTAAATACCCTTTCAAACATTAAAATGTTAAAAAAATCTAAAAAATCATTAAAATTGAGAAAATCTCAAAAAATCCAAAAAACTGTAAAAAACCTAAAAACTATAAAACCCTCAAAATACCTAAAAAACAAAAACCATAAAAATCATAAAAACTACTTAAATATCCCTAAGAAGGTTAAAAAATCCTAAAACCCATCAATAATCCAAATAGAACCTTGAAAATATAAAAATAATTAAACCCATAAAAACCTAAAAACTCTAAAAACCCAAAAAAACCCAAATAAACCGAAGCCCCCAATGAAAACCTGCAAAATCTGTAAAGCCCCTAAAACAAATAAAATAATAAAAAATCCCTAAAACCCCAAAAATATAAAAAAAGTTATACCACATAAAAATATTCAAAATATAAAACCCCCTAAAAACATCTAGAACCCCAAAAAACCACTAAAAATCATAAAAACCCCTAAGAAACCCCAAAAGGAAAAAAATAACTAAAAACTATAAAACACCATATAACCCCTCAAAACATTAATAAATATCTAAAAACCATAAAACTCTTATAAAATTAAATAATACAAAAAACCAAAAAAAAACATAAAAACCATAAAAACATAAAAAACCTAAAACCCTCAAAATTGATAAAAACCCTAAAAATTCTAAAACTCACCATTTTCCTTAAAAATAGAAAAATCTCAAAATTCCCTGAAAACCCATTTGAAAATCTTATAGTCTATACAACACTTATAACCCTTAGAAATTTAGAATTGATAAAAACCTTCAAAACCCCATAATACCCAAAAAAATCTAAAAAATCCATAAAACCCTCCAAATATATAAAAACCCCAAAAATCATAAAAATGTAATAAAAACCCCTTAAAATTTAAGAAACCTTCAAAACCGCTGAAAACCCATAAAGAAAAGTTAAAAAATCTAAATCAATTAAAACCCCCAAAAACATAAAAATGCTAAAAACCCTATAAAGAACCTTAAAACCTAAAACCCCCAAAAAACCAATAAACCACCCCCCGCCCAAACCTTAAAAACCCTAAAACCCTAAAAATTCATAAACCCACTTAACACTCTAAAACCCATTAAATCCATAAAAATGATAAAATCTTTAAAAATCCATAAAAACACTAAAAAACAAAAAAAAATCCCTAAAAACAAAAAACCCATAAAACACTAAGAAATATAAAAAACCCCCCAAACCCCTTAAAATCCCTAAAATCCCTAAAAGGTCGTTAGTTTTTTTAACCCCAAAAAATCCCTAAATTATAAAAACCGTAAAACCCCAAAAAACTCAATAAAACATTAAAAACCTAAAAATACTTAAGAAATCTAAAAAACTAAAAACACAAAAAACCCTAAATAAATTAAAAAACCTAACACCATCTACATCCGTAAAACCATAAGAAATCTAAAAAATCTAAAAAATCCATAAAAACATAAGAAACCCATAAAACCCTAACAACCACTAAGAAAACATTAAAAACTTAAATAGAATAAAAACCCCTAAAACGTAAAATGAAAAAAAAAACACTTAAAACTTCTACATGACCCTCAAAAGACCATAGTAACTGTAAAAACCCATTAAAACCATAAACCCTCTAGAAACCATAAAAACATTTAGATTTCCTAAAAACCATAAAACCCGCTGAAAATCCTAAAAAGTTTCAAACACCTAAAACATTAAATTCACTAAAAACCTTTAAACCCTAAAAATATAATAAAAACCCTAAAAACCTTAAAAAAGCTAAAAAAACTGAAAAAACCTAAAAATCACCCAAATCCCTAAATAGAATAAAAAGGGTAAAAATCTAAAAAATCCCAAAAAATAAATAACAATATAAAAATTCCCCAAAACCCCGAATAACCCCATGAAGGCAATAAAAACTAGAAAAAAACTTAAAATAACTAAATAACCTAAAAATGATAAAAACACTAAATTCATAAAATGACTATAAAACCCTAAAAACCCGATAATCCATAAAACCCCTAAAACCGGAAAAACCATAATAACCCATAAAACCCTAAAAACTCAAAAAAACCCTTTTAACAAATTAAAAGATTTAAAAACCCAAAAAAACCAATAACACAATAAAAAACTCAAAAAACCATAAGAACCCTAAAAACCCTAAAAACCTTTAAACACCTCAAAATATATAAAACTCTTAAAACCCATAAAATTCGAAGAAATCCCTAAAAACATTAAAACCCTTAAGCACCCTTAAACACCCAAAGAAAAATTTATAATCCTAAATACACCTAAACCCAAAAAACATAAAAGTACTAAAACCCAAAAATGCCAAAACCCCTAAAAACCATGAAAACCCTAAATACCCATAAAAACCCTAAAAACACTAAAAACAATTAAAACCCTTCAAAACCCAATAAATGATAAAGAAACTATAAAAAACCATAAAAACCCATATGAAACCCAATAAATACCCATAAAAACCATAAGTATAGTAAAAAACACAAAAACCTAAAACCCCCCCAAAACCATAAAAATTCAAAAAAAAACCTAAATTCCCTAAATACGTAAAAATCCCAAAGAAAATGTTAAAATCTAAATACTCATAAAACCTCTAAATAATCTTAAAAACACTAAACCCCTAAAAAACCATAAAAACATAAAATCTCTCAAAATCTGGAAAAATTATAAAACCATAAAAATCATAAAAATACTTTAAATTCCCAAAAACATAATAAACACTAAAAACCCTAAAACCCCCTAAGAGAACCCTTAAATCCTAAAACCCTTCATATTGCTAAAAAACCAAAAAATGCAAAAAAACCCTAATAACCCTTAAAACCACTAAAAACCATAAAAACCACAAACCCCCTAAAATCATAAAAAACTAAAACCCCACAAAACCCTACAGACCACTGAAAACTAAAAAAACCTTTTAAACATCTCAAATCGTTAAAAAACTCTAAAATCACCAAAATACCCTAAAGACTAAAAAAATAAGTCCCTTTAAAAACTATAAAACCCTTAAAAACAGTAAAAATTGTAAAGAACACAAAAACCCAAAAACACATAAAAATCCAAAAACTCCAAAAAAATCAATAAAATCCCTAAAAAAGTAAAAAATATTAAAAAACATTTAAAACACCATGAGAAAACGTAAAAACCACTAAAAACCTAAAAAAGTTAAAAATGCTAAAAACTTTTAAAACCCTCATAATGCATAAAACCCTAAAAACTAAAAATCCAAAAGAGCCCAAAAAACCAAAAATTATATAGAACCCTAAAGCCCCTTGAAATCACTAAGACAACCATAAAAATCTAAAAATATTTAAATCCCCAAAAAAAACATAAAAAACACTACAAACTTTAAAAAACCCTAAATGACCGTAAAAACACGAAAACCCCCAAAAACCACAAAACCTATAAAAACTATAACAAAAAAACCCATAAAATCATTAAAAACTACTACAAACAATAAAAACCCATTAAACCCCCAAAAACATTACAAAAATCCAAAAACCACTAATAATTAAAAAAATAAACAATCCCAAATAATAATAAAAACCCAAAAAAACCGTAAACCCCTAAAAATCGTTAAAAACCATAAAAACCCATAAACACACATAACAATATAAATACATCGCTAAAAATAAAAAAAATAAAAAAACATAAAACCCTGAAAATTCTTAAGAAAACCTTAAAAACATAAAAACACCTAGAAATCCTAAAAACCAAAATAGGGGAAAACCCTAAGAAAACGTAAAAACCCCCAAAACACTAAAACCCCTCAAAGTCCCTAAAGAAACTAAATACCCATAAAATTCTAAAAAATATTTAATAATACCTAAAATTGAATGAAACCATAACAACCTTGAAAACCCCTTTGAAAATCATAAAAACATAAAAACAAATATAACCCCTAAAAACCAAAAAAAAGGATAAAATGCTAAAAACCCAAAAAACACTAAAAACTCCCAAAATCCCAGAAAACCCTAAACACCATTAAAATCCTAAAGATTATCTAATATGTCTGAAAATATAATAAACCCTAAAATCACTAAAAACCATTAGAAAACGTTAAAAACCTGAAAACACTTAAACCATTAAAAAACCAAAAAATGCTAAAAACCATTAAAATCCTAAAAGACCCTAGTAACCCTAAAACCCTCTAAACCCAAAAAATCACCAAAAACCATAAAAAAACTAATAAACTAAAAACCTAAAAAACCCACTAAAAACTATAAAAACCATTTAATCCCCTAAAATCCTATGAAAACCCAAAAAACCCTAAAAATTTAAAAAAACTAAATAAAACCCTAAAACCCCTAAAAATCCATAAAAACAATGAAAACTATAAATCCGAAAAATACATAAAAACCATTAAAAACCATAAAAATAATATAAATCATAAAAATAACTAAAAATTCCTTAAAATTTAAAAAAAACCCTGAGGATTACTAAGAAAATCTTAAAAACCTAAAAACAATTTAATCCCCTAAAAATCCTAAAACAATCAAAAAAACCTAAAAACCATAATAACCGTTAAAACCCTTAAATCCAAACAAACCTTAACAACCATTTAAATGCTTAAAAAAATAAAATCCATAAAAATAATTAAAACCCCTAAAAATCCTTAAAAACCGTAAAAATTCCTAAAAATTATTAAAAACAATAAAAGTCTTTAAAACCCTGAAAATTCCTAAGAAAATAATAAAATCATAAAAAAAAATTAAAACCCCTTAAAACCTAAAGATGAAAACAACCATAAAAACCCTAAAAACACTAGAAACCATAAATACACAAAGAAACCTTGAAAATACCTTAAACCCAATAAAAACAATAAAAACCCTCTAAACCCTTAAAATAGTTATAAAACTATAAGAACCTAAAATAACATAAATAACTCAAAAAACCCATAAAACACAAAAAAAACAAAAAATCCCTAAAAACCCCTTGAATCACTCAGAATCTCTAGAACCCCCCAAAACCATAAAAAATCTAAAAAATACCGTAAAATGTAAAAACACTAAAAACCCAGAAACCCCTAATGAAAACTATAAAAACGCTAAAATAATAAAATGACTGAAAACCAAAAAAAACATCATAAACCCAAAAACCCCTAAAATTCCTTAAAATCCTTAAAATTCCAAAAAACCCTAACAAAAAAAAATCCTATAAAATTCCTAAAAATCCATAAAAACAAAAAAAAAACATAAAAAACCTAAAAATTCCTAATAAATACTACAAAACCTAAAAGTACATACAACCCTTAAAACCCTAAAAGCACTTAAAACCCATAAAAACCTAAATAATGCTAAAACCCCTAAATACCCTGAAATACTATTAAAATTTTAAAACAAAAAAACCCTCTAAAACCTCTAAAACCCTAAAAAACCAATATAAACCTACAAAACCACTGAAAAAAAATATAAAAACACTTTAAAACTATAAAAACCTGAAAACCGTAAAAACTCTAAAAATCATTAAAAACCTAAAAACCTCAAAAAAAACCCTAAAAACCCAAAAAAACCTAAATATCCTAAAAACCCTTGAAACTTGTAAAACCCATCCAAATCCATAATACCCTAAAAATCCATAAAATACAAAAAAATTTATAAAAAACCTAAAAAATACATAAAAAACCTAAAAAAAACATAAAACCCCAAAATACATAAAAATGCTAAAAACCATAAAAACTATAGAATCCCTCAAAATTCCTAAAACAATCAAAATCCCTAAAAACACTAAAAACACTACAAATTCTAGAAAATCTATAAAAATCCCTTAAAAGATAAAAAACCATAAAAAACATGAAAATCCTTAATAAATCCTTAAAAATATAAGAATAATTAAAATCACTAAAACCGTGAAAAATTGTAACAACCCTATAAGACAATAAAAACCATGAAACCCCTAAAAACAATTAAAAACCTCTAAAACTATAAAAACCCCTAAAAACATTATAAAACCTAAAAACCAATAAAAACTTAAGACCATTGATAACTCTAAAACCCCTTTAAACCATTAAAAATGTTAATGAACTCTATAAATATAAAAACACTAAAAAACTCAAAATAACCATTAAAACTGATTTTTTTTATTAAAACCCTAAAACCCTTAAAAATCCCTAAACACTCTCAAAATTCCTAAAAACTCTAAAAACTATAAAAACACATAAAAAACCCAACAATCCGTAAAAACATAAAAACCCTAAAAACCTTGAAAAACCAAACAAAACCATATAAACAGAAAATATATAAAACACCCATGAATCCAACAATACTCTAAAAATCTCAAAACCCCCTAATATCCACAAAACCCATTAAAATGATAAAAACCATAACCCCATAAAACCATAAAAACACTTAAAAACAAATAAAAACCATAAAAATGGCTATAACTAAAAAATATTATAAAACCATAAATCTTTTAAAAAACATTAAAAACCCATAAAAAAACCCATAAACCATAAAATATCTAAAAAAACAAAAAAAAACTATAAAAACCCTAAAAACCATAAAACCCCCTAAAAACCCACCAAATTCCTAAAATCCATAAGAACCCAAAAATTCCCAAAAAAATCCTAAAAAATCGTTAAAAACATAAAAACACTAAAGTCCCTTGAAAATCACTAAGAAAACCTAAAAATAAATAAACCCCCTAAATAACCTAATACATTATAAAAACCCTATAACCCTATAACCCTAAAACCCCTAAAAACCCCAACAACCTAAAAACCCTCAAAATCAATAAAAACCTAAAACCCATTATGTTACTAAAAATAATTTAAAATTTCTAAAAACATCAAATACCCAAAAAACCCTAAAAACCATATAAAAACCTCTAAACCTAAAAAAACATTAAAACCCTAAAAACCAAAAAAATACTAAAATCATAAAAGGCCCTAAAAACCCAAAAACCCCAAAAACCCATAAAAACCCCTAAAACATTAAAACTCTAAAATCCCACAAAAAATCTAAAAACAACATAAAACTTTAAAAACCCTTTAAATAGATAAATAACAATAAAAGAAACTAAAAACCTTAAAAACACTAAAACCCCTAAAAATCCAAAAAAGTAAAAATAAAAACCCTAAAACCCTAAAACACTAAAAATTCATAAAACCCTAAAAACAAATAAAAATCTTGATAATCACTAAAAATACCTAAAAACATAAAAAACCCCTAAAACCCCTTTTGAAAAGCATAAGAAAACTAAAACACTTAAATCCCCTAAAAACCAAAAAAACACTAAAACCCCAAAATGATCCTAAAAACCGAAAACCCCCTAGAAACCATAAACCCCCCAAAAAATATAAAAACTCATAAAACATAAAAAACAATAAAAACCATGAAAACACCTAAGAAATCCTAAAACAACATAAAAATAATTAAAACCACTAAAACCGTAAAAATTGGTAACAACCCTAAAAGACCATAAAAACCATGAAACGGCTCAAAATAATAAAAAACCCTAAAACCATAAAAACCCCAAAAAACATTAAAACCCCTAAAAACTGATAAAAACCTCAGACCACCTAAAACTCTAAAAACCCATTAAACCTCTAAAATCATTAATGAACTCTATAAATATAAAAAACCCTAAAAAACTCAAAAAAAACCCTAAAAACTCATAAAAAGTTCTTAAAACTCTAAAACCCGTAAAATCCCTTAAACAATCTCAAAATTCCTAAAACCCTAAAAAATATAAAAATACATAACAAATCCCCAAAAATCCCAAAAAACATCTAAACCATAAAAACCATGAAAAACCAATCAAAACCATTTAAACGCAAAAAATCTAAAACCCCTAAGAATCAAATAATACGCTAAAAACCCCAAAACACAAAAAATTTCCTAAAACCCCTTAAAATGATAAAAATCATAAAACCCCTAAAAACATAAAAATACATAAAAACAAATAAAAGACTAAAAAAATTACTATAACTCAAAATATATTATAAACCCATAAAAATTTTAAGAAACACTAAAAACCCAAAAAACCCCAAAAAATCTAAAAAAACAGAAAACTATAAAAACCCTAAAAACCGTAAAACCCCTAAAAGCCCACAAAATTCCTAAAATCCATAAAAAACTAAAAATTCCTAAGAAATCCCCAAAAAACACAAAAAACATAAAAAACAAAAAAACCCTAGAAAATCCCTAAGAATACCTAATAATAATTAAAACCCCCAAAAACCTAGCAGATGATAAAAACACAAAAACCCAAAAGCCCAAAACCTCAAAAACCAATAAAACCTCCAAATCCATAAAAACCGTAAAACACATAAAATTACTAAAAATAATTCAAAATTTCAAAAAAACATCCAAAACTCAGAAAACCCAAAAACCCATATGAAAAACTCAAAACCTAAAAAAACATAAAACCCCTAAAAACCTAAAAACACTGAACACCATAAAAGACCCTAAAAAGATACTACAAACCCTAAAACCCCCTAAAACATTAAAAAACCCTAAACCACATAAAAATTATAAAAACAACATAAATATTTAAAAACCCTTCAAACCCATAAATAACGCTAAAAGACACTAAAAACCTAAAAATCACTGAAAAACTGTTAAAAATCCCTAAAGCAATAAAAACCCTAAAAACCCTAAAAACACTTAAAATCCATAAAACACTAAAAACACATAAATTTTTTAAAAATTTCTTAAAATCCCTAAAAATATAAAAAACACTAAAAACCCTTAAAAACCATAAATACTAAAACACTTAAATCCACTAAAACCCAAAAAACACTGACACCCCAAAAAGATCCTAAAAACCAAAAACCCCTTAGAAACCATAAACCCCCCAAAAAAATAAAAAATTATAACCCCATTAAACCTGTAAAACCCACTAAAAACTCAAAAGGCCCTAAAAACCCAAAAAACCATAAAAAATTCCGATGTCCCTTTAATTCCAAAAAAACACTAAACACATGAAAATTCTAAAATTTCTAAAATTAATAAAAACTTTAAAAAATAAATAAATTTAAAACCCAAAGAAAACATTAAAAACCTAAAACACATAAAGTACCTAAAAACAAAAACCCATTAAAACCCAAAAATCCCTAAAACACTTAAAACCCTAAAACCCTAAACCCCTAAAAATTATAAAAAACCCTAAAACCCTATAAAACCCTAAATACCAACTGGACAAATCTAAAAACCTTTTAAACCCCTAAAACATTAGAAAACTCAAAAAAATACAAACCATAAAACAGTTAATAAAAACCTAAAAACCCAAAAATATTCATATATAAAGTCCTACAGAATCCTAAAATAAAAAAAATCCCTAAACCCCTAAAAATACTCAAAAATGTAAAAACACTAAAAAACCAGAATAACCCTAAAAAATCATAAATTCTAAAAAAACTAAAACCCACCAAAACCACTTGTAACATTAAATACAAAAAAATCCCAAAATAACCTTTAAAATCCCTAAAATCACTAAAATCCACTAAAAACATAAAACCAGACAAATTGTTAAAAACCCTTAAACACCATAAAATTACTAAAACCCCACTAAAAACTAAAAACTCCCTTTAAATCCATAAATTTTATTAAAAAACTCTAATAACCCTTAAAAACAGTAAAAACATAAAAAAACTTAAAAATCAGAAAAAAAACAAAAAAAACACTAAAACACCTAAAATTCCCTAAAAACCATTTAAACGATAAAATTCATAAAAACTACTTAAAATTTTTAAAATAAGTAAAAAATTCTTGAAACCATTAAATACCCTAATAAATAATTTGAAACCAAAAAACACATAAAAGATTTAAATAACCTAAAAATCATTAAAAACCCTAAAACCTTAAAAATTATAAAACCCTCAAAATCCATGAAATCCGAAACAAACCATAAAAATACTAAAAAGGACCTAAAAATCACAAAAAAAATAATAAACCATAAAAAATTAAAAATATTATGAAAAAAAAAAATTAAAACCCAACAAATATCATAAACGCTAAACCCCTAAAAGCATTATGATCCCACAAAATGCCTGAAAAATAATAAAATCCATAAAAATCTCTAAAAATACATAAAACATAAAAAAACTAAAAATACTAAAAACCCCTAATAACAAATTTAAACCCAAAAAAATTAAACCCCTACAAAAACTCTAAAATCCCTAAAAACACTAAAAAGACCCTCAAACCCACTAAAAACAAATAATATATTTTAAAACCCTAAAACAAAAAAAACCTACTAAAACCTACTAAAAACTCTACAAACCCTTTAAAACCAAAAAAATTTAAAAATTATAAAACATTAAAACCATAAATAACTCAACACCCCCCTCAATAAAAACCCAAAAAACCAGAAAAAACACCAAAAACCATCAAAATCCCTAAAACCCTAAAACAATAAATAACCTTTTTTTTAAAATCCCATGAAACGCAAAACCTCTGAAACCCATTAGATAAAATTAAAATTCTAAAAACAATTAAAACCCTAAAAAATTTAAAAATGATAGAAAGCATACAAAAAATCTAAAAACCCTAAAAACCCTAGAAACCATAAAAAATAAAAAAAACCTTAAAAAACCCTAAAAATACTTAAAATATAAAACCCTAGAAGCCATGAAAATCCATAAGATAAATTAAAAACCATAATAAAACAAAAAACTACTAAAAACACAAAACCCCACAAAACCAATAAAAAAATCCTAAAACCCCTTAAAACATAAAAACCTAAAAACAAATAAAAAGAAAATAAAATCATTAAAAAATCCATGAAAATCCCTAAAAATTTAAAAAACCCTAAAAACCTAGAATATTTATATGAAAACCATAAAAACATAAAAACAATTAAATCCCCAAAAAAATCCAAGAAATCTAAAAACCCTAAAAAACCATAAACCCGTCAAATTCCATAAATACCATAAAAACCATAAAAATCCTAAAACCCCTACATATCACTAAAAATATTAAACCCAATTAAAACCCTTACAGTACCATTAAATCATAAAACAATTAAAACCTATAAAAAACATAAAATACTAACCCACCCCCAAACCATAAAAAGAACCTAAAACCCATAGAACTCTTTAAAATCATAAAACCCCTAAAAAATTTAAAACCCATAAAACACATAAAACCAATAAAAACCTATAATAATATAAAAACCCATTAAACCACTAAAAAATTAAATAAACTATAAAATCCATTAAAACCATAAAAAACTAAAAAAATCATTAAAAAAAGTCCAAAATCATAAAAAACTCTAAAACCCCTCAAATCCCTAGAATCATAAAAACCCATAAATATCGTAAGAAGGGTATAAAATTCCCTAAAAACATGAAATCCCTGAAACCCTGAAATCCCCTAAGAAAACCTAAAAAACCTAAATACATACACCCCCAAAATAATCTCAATAACACTAAAAACCCAAAATCACTAAATACCCTAAAAACCTATAAAACCCCTTAAAATCCAAAAAAACCCATAAAATAGTAAAATCCCTAAAAATACCTAAAATGTAAAAAACCATGAAATCCCAGAAATCCCTATGAAAACCTTACAAATATAAAAAACAATTAAACCCCAATATATTATAAAAAATCTTAAAAACCAAAAAAAATCCTAAAACCCCTAAAACTCACTATAAAATATAAAACCCTTTAAACTCCTAAAGAAATTTTAATACTCTAAAAACCCATAAGATTCCAAAAACTAAAAAAACACAAGACACCAAAAAAACCATAATACACTAAAACACTAAAAACATTAAAAACCCTAAAAATATATAAAAATCCTAAAAATCATGAAAATCCTAAAAAAACTCAAAATATATAAAAATGTAAAAAAAACACTAGAATCCCTTAAAACCCTAATAAAACCTTAAAATTTTGATAACAATTTAAACCCCTAAAAACCTAAAAATAATGAAAACCCCTAAAAACCTAAAAATACTAAATACCAAAAAAATCCATTAAAAGATCCTAAAATCCCAAAAACCTCTAAAACCACTTAAATTCTAAAAAAACTCTTAACCACCTTAAAACCCCAAAAAAACCCTAAACAACTACGAAAAACCCTAAAAACACTTTAAACCCCTATAAACCATAAAAAACTCTTAAATTTCTTAAAACTGAATAATAAATAAATAATAATAAAAACCCCTAAAAATCCATGTACCCCTAAAAAATCCCCGAACCGCTAAATAATCATAAAAATCCTAAACACTCCCTAAAAAAACCTAAAAACTTAAAAATTGTTAAAATCCTAAAAAACCCTAAGAAAACCATAAAAAACAAAGAAACATATAAAAACCATAAAAACCTAATAAAACAAAAAAGCTTAAAAACTATAAAAACCATAAAAATACAAAGAAAATACTCAAAATCAGAAAAACCCCAAAAAACCATAAAAATTATAAAAAATACAAAAAATATATAAATACATAAAAATCCTAATAACCATTAACACACTATGAACACCCAAAAAACCAAAAAACATTTAATACCACTAAAAACATTAAAAATGATAAAAACCCTAAAAACAAAAAAGGACCCTAAAAACCCATAAAAACCTTAAAACCCCTAAAAACATTAAAAACCCAAAAAATCCATAAAATTACTACACACCCACTAAATACTCTAAAAACCCTTTATACTCATACTAATGTTACTAAAATCATGAAACATTAAAAACCATTAAAAAATCAAAAATAAATTAAAAACCCTAAAACCCCTCAAAATATCTAAAATCCTTAAAATCAATAAAAATATTTAAAGATGTAAGAATACCTAAAACCCAGAAAAAACCATAAGGAATCCTTAGAGGGCCTAAAAACACTTATAACCCCTATTAACCTATACAATTCTAAACACTTAAAAACCATAAAATGTCCTAAAACATAAAAACCCTTAAAACCAATAAAACCCCCTAAAAACCCTCACAACTGAAAAAAACTAATAAAAATCCTAAAACCACTAAAAATTATAAAAAACTTCTAAACCCATAAAAATGTTAAAAAAATATAAACATCTTTAAAATGATTAAAAAACTCAAAGAACACATAAAGATGAAAAAACCCATAAAACCCTTAACTCCTACAAAATGTAAAACCCTTCAAAGTCCTAAAAGCCCAAAAAACTATAAAATCTAAAAAATCCATAAATATCTCTAAAAATGTAATAATTCATTCAAACCAAAAGACACCCAAGTAAACCCAAAAAAACCTCAAGAAACAAATAACCCCTAAAAACATTAAAACTCAAAAAACCCTAAAAATACTCAAAAACCCAAAAACCCCTCAAAACCCCTAAAGCCAAAAAACCAATGAAAATAATAAAAACACTTTAAAATACATAGAAACTTTTAAAAACCTGGAAAAAAACCTTAGAAACCCATAAAAACCCAAAAAGACTTAACACCCCTAAAAAAATCTAAAACCCATAAAAACCCCTAAAACATTAAATCATGAAAACTATAAATATCACTAAAATCATTAAAAACTCTTTAAAACTGTAAAAGTGTAAAAAAAATTCAATAACCCATAAAAACCATAATAAAATCAAAACCCCCCAAAAAAACACCAAAACCAAAAAAAACCTAAACCCCCTAAAAATCCAAAAAAACACTAAACACAATAAAAATCATAAAAATCAATAAAAATCCATGAAAAGGTAAAAATTCCAAAAAAACATGAAAATCCCTATGAAAACCATAAAAACCTAAGGACACTTAAAACCTAGAAAACCCAAAAAAATCTAAAAATTCTAAAAAACCCCAAAAACCCTAAAAATCCTAAAAACCCTCAAAGTCTCTAAAAACCCTAAAAATCCTAAAAATTCCAAAAATTCCTAAATTATTAAGAAGCCCTAAAAATCATAAAAACCCCTAATCCATAAAAACATAAAACACTTAAAAATCATAAAAAACCGAAGAATAACTAAAATCCCTAAAAACAAAAAGAAGAATCAAAAAACATTAAAAACCACTAAAAACCATAAAAATCCCTAAAAACCATAAAAATTTCGAAAACCCTCTCAAAAACCTAATCACTATAGAAACCCTTTTAAACCCAAAAAAAATTAAAGAACTCTATAAAACCATAAAATCCCTAAAAACATAAAAATTCATAAAACCCTAACAAAACAAATAATCCTAAAACTATAAATAATCCTAAAACCCCTTAAAATAGTAAAAACCCCAAAACCCAATAAAATCCTAGAAAATACATAAAAATACATAAAAATATTAAAACCCTAAAACCTAGAAAAAGCCAAAGAAAACTTTAAAAAAATAAAAACACATAAAACATCTTAAAACCTAATAAAATCTAAAACCATAAAATACACAAAAACCCCTAAAAACCAAACAGCCATTGAAACACCTAAAAACTATAAGAAATACTAACAATCTTAAAAAAATCAATAAAAATCCCTAAAAATGTAAAAAATCCTAAAACCATGAAGAATACCATAAAACCTAAAAAATTAATCCCTTAAGAAAATAAAAAATGTTAAAGAACCTAAAACCATAAAAATACCCTAAAATCAAAATAATACCCTAAATACCATAGAAACTCCAAAAACACCAAATACCATAGAAACTCCTAAAAACCATAAAAACCAATAAAAACTATAAAAACCATTTAAATGCCAAAAAACATTTTAAAACTCTAAAAGTCCTAAAACAGTAAAAAAACATAATACCCTAAAACATAGAATAATTCAAAATTCCTTTAAAATTAGTAAAAAACCACAAACCCATAAAAACATAGAAAAACCCTAATTGAACATTAAAACCCCAAAACACTTAAAACCCCAAAAAACATGAATTTTTTAAACACCCAAAAAACAATAAAACCGAAAAAATCTTTAAAAACGCAATAAATCAATAAAATTCATAACAAATCCTTAAAAATATGAGAAAACATAAAAACCCGTAAAAACCCTAAAATACCATAATAACCCATAGAACCCCTAAAAACCCAAAAAAACTCATCAAACATTAATGAACTAAAAAAACCCATAGTAACTATAAAATACAAAAAATACAAAAAATACTCTAAACCCCTAGAAACAATAATGAACAAAAAAAAACATTAAAACCCCTAAAAACTCAAATACCTCTTGCCCCCCAAAAAATAATAAGAACACTAAGAAAACGTCAAAATGAAAAAAAAACATAAAACCATAGAAATCCTAATAAATGAAAAACTACTAAAAAACTAAAATCCATAAAAACTCAAAAAAACCCACAAAATTTCTCAAAACCCGAAGTAATATAAAATTTTCCAAAAAATCCAAAAAACCAAAAAACCTGTAAAAACATGAAGAACTCCATGAAAACCATAAAACCCAAAAAACACTTAAAACCAAGAAAAACCTAAAAATAATAATAAGAACCCTAAAAATACAAATAAGACTCTAAAACCAAAAAAAAACTAAGAAGACCGTAAAAACACTAAAACCTCTAAAAACCATAAAAACCCCTAAATACATAAAAACAAAAAAAACATAAAAAAACCTAAAACCTCTAAAACCCTAAAAACCCATTAAACCCCTAAAAATATAAAAAAATCTAAAAAACAATAATACCCCAAAAATACAAAAAAACCCCTAAAACACATAAAAACTATTTAACCAATAAAATGTCCAAAAAATCACAAAAACCCTAAAAATCTAAAAAATATAGAAAACCTAAAATTTCATAAAATCCTAATAAACATAAAAAATCTTATAAACGCTAAAAACCCTAAATAATACCATAAAATATAAAAAAATTAAATCCCTTCAAAAACTAAAAAAATGATAGAATCCTTTAAAAATAATAAAAGACCCAAAAACCGAAAATCCCCTAAATACAATAAAGCCCCTAAAATATATAAAAGACCATAAAACCCATAAAACATGAAAACCCCAATAAAAAGCATAAAAGCCCTTATAATCCCTAAAACCATTGAAAATACATAAAAAAAAATCATCCAAAAAAACTCATTAAACACCTAAATTAAAATAATCTCATAAATTCCTAAAACCCATAAAACCCCTAAAAATATCTGAATCCCCTAAAAACTATAAAAATCCAAAAAACACTATAAAAATAAAAAAAATTAAAAACCCTAAAAATGATGAAAAACCCTAAGAAAAAATTAAAAACCTAAAAAATAAAAACCCCTAAATACCTAAAAATAATTAATACCATTAAAAACCATAAGAAACCTAAAAACATAAAAAATCCTAAAACCCTAAAAACCGTAAAAATCCTAAACCCCCAAAAACCCTCAAAATCCCTAAAACCTATAAAAATAATAAAAAAATCCAAAAAAATTCCAAAAACATTAACATACAATAATAACCCTAAAAAAATTATGAAAACCAAAAAAACCTAAGAATACATAAAACCACAAAAAACAGAAAAAATTTCTAAGACACTAAAACCCTCTAAAAAGACAATAAAAACCCAAAACACCCCCAAAAATCCTAAAACCCCCAAAACCCCTTATAAAATTCTAAAAACCAATAAAATACCAACAAACCACTAAAAACTCTAAAACCCATTTAAACCACAATAAATGATAGAAACTCTATAAAAATTTAAATTCCTAAAAAAAATATAAAAATATATAATAAACCGAAAAAACAATAAAAAAAACTAAAAAAACAAAACAAACATAAACCCCACAAAATCCCTAAAAACCCTAAAAATACTTAAAATCCTAATAATTACTAAAAATCTCTAAAATGAATAAACCATAAAATCCCTGAAAACCACTAATAGATCCTCAATGATTATTTAAAAATAAAAAAATTTTATAATCTCAAAAACTATAAAACCCTCAAAAACCCTAAAAATGTTAAAAATACTAAAAAATACCTAAAATCCTTCATAACCTAAAACCCCATAAAAAATATAAGACCACTAAGAATAACTTTAAAACCTAAAAACACTTTAAACCACTACAAAAATAAAAACTCTAAAACTCTAAAAATACACTAAAAGAATTAAAACCCATAAAATGCATTAAATCCCCTAAAGGCCTTTAAAATTTATAGAAACCTATTAAAACACTAAAACTACTCTAATACTCTAAATACAATATAAACCCATCGAAACATTGAAAACTCTAAAAACCAAAATAAACATCCAAAAGTAAGAAAAATATCAAAAAAACCAAAAAACCAAAAAAACCAAAAAAGACCAAAAAACCAAAAAACCCCCCCAAACCCTCAAAATCTCTAAAAACTGAAATAAAATAAAAATCTTAAAAATACATATAAACTTAAAAACCCTAAAAAACCTTTATGAAAAACATAAAATATCTAAAAACACATAAAATAACTAAAAACTTAAAAAATGATAAAATCCCAAAAAAACCCCAAAATCCATAAAACCCCCTAAAAACTCTAAAAATAAATTAAAATCCTGAAAACCATAAAAATCATTAAAAACCCTCAGAATCAATAAATACAGAAAAACCCTAAAATAATAAAATCCCTTAATAAATACATAAAATCCAAAAACCACATAAACCCCCCAAAAATTAAAAAATGAATAAAACCCTAAATAACCCTAAAATCTTAAAACCTTAAAACCCATTAAAATAATAATAAAGAACCAAAATCCCAAAAAAACATAACAAACCTTAAAAACCATGAAAACCCCCCTTTAAAACATTAAATATCTAAAAACACATAAATCCTCTAAAAACCTAAAAAATTCTAGATACCATAAAAAACTTAAAAATCCCTAAAACATTAAAAACCATAAAAACTTCCAAATTTATAAGAAATTATAAAAAAATATAATCCTAAAATACCCAAAATAAATCAAAAATCCCTTTAAAACCCTAAAAACGTTAAAAACAATAAATAACCTTAAATCCATAATAAAACTCAATGAAAACCCTAAAAAGCCAAAAGTCCAAAAAACCCTAAAAATATTGAAAATACAAAAACCCAAAAAATCCATAAAACCCCTAAAAATATAAAAATCATAATAGACCAAAAATTACCAATAAATCTAAAAAACCCATAAAATTCCAAAAACCCTTAAAAATCGTAGAAACACTAAAACCACTAAAAATAGAAAAACATTTAAACCCGTAAAAACCCTAAAATACCACTAAAAAATCTACAACCCCTTTATACATGAAAAAATGTTAAAAAATCTAAAAACCTTATAATCTCTAAAAACAAAAAACCCCAAAAAAACTCAAAAAAACTAAAACCCTAAAACCCATGAAAACTCAGAAAAACCCGAAAATCCCCTATAAAATTTAAAAATTATAAAAGACCAAAAATTCTGTAAGGATGTAAAAAACCCTGAAAACCCTGAAAACCCTATGAAAAACATAAAAACGTAATATAAATTAAATCAATTGAACCCCCAAAAATAATTCTAAATCCCCTAAAGAACGCTAAAACCACTAAAAACACGAAAAAAATAAAAATTACTAAAAACCCTAAAAACGCATAAAATTCCTAAAAAATACCAATAAATCAAAAAATGCTAAAAGAACGAAAAATTCAGAAATTGCCAAATAAAATCTTTAAAACCTAAATACAATTATAACTTTAAAATAATATAAAAATTTAAAAAACCCTAAAAACCCTAAAAACACCATAAAACCCCAAAT
This sequence comes from Viscum album, assembly GCA_963277665.1. NCBI lineage: Eukaryota > Viridiplantae > Streptophyta > Magnoliopsida > Santalales > Viscaceae > Viscum > Viscum album. The sequence goes on from CAUJRU010000225.1 coordinate 323,177, forward strand.
CTATAAAAACCGCAAAAATACATATTCAAACCCTAAAAACACTCAAAACTCCAAAAAACCCCTTAATCCCCTAAAAAAGTTACAAAACCATAAAACCCATAAAAACCATAAAAAATTAAAATAAACCAAAAACCAATAAAACCATAATAGATCCTAAAACACCTAAAAATCCCCAAAATAATAAAATCCATAACAATACTAAAAAGCCTTAAAATAGCTTAAAAAAACCCAAAAATCTGAAAAACCCCTTAGAAGACCTTGAAAACATAAAAACACATAAAACCACTAAAAACCTAAAAAATGATAAAATCCCTAATGAAACTAAAAACCCACAATCCCATTAAACATCAAAAATCTTAAAATCCCTAAACAAACATTAAATTCCAAAATGAAATTCTTGAAGTCCCTAAAAATGTGAAAAATCTAAATAATGCCCCACAAACCCTACGAAAAACATAAAAATATAAAAATACTCAAAAAACCAAAAAACCTAGGAATTATAAAACCCTAAAATGATCCTAGAAAGCCTAAAACCTCTAAAAACAGTAAAACCCATATAAACCTTAAAAACAGTAAAACCCTTACAAACCTTAAAAACCCTAAAACACCGTAATAAATCAAAAAACCTTCTAAAAACTATACAAACCCTTTTAATCCCTAGATAATTAAAATAATATAAAAACCATAAAACCATTAAACCATCAAAAATAATGAAATCCCTAAAAACCATAAAAATCATTGAAAATATCTAAAAATCCATAAAAATGTAAAAAACACTAAAACCATGAAAAACCCCTAATATATCCTTAAATACCTAAAAATAGTAAAATTTTATAAAAAACTAAAATAATATAAAATCCAAAAAAAAGCTAAAAACCATAAACCCCCTAAAACCTTAAAAACCCTAAAAATCCTTAAAAACCTAAAAACCCACAAAATACTCTAAAAACCATATAATCCCCTTAAAACATTAACAAATATAGAAAACCTTAAAACCCAAAAAATCTCAAAAAATCTCTAAAAACCCAAACACCACATAAAATTCATAAAAACCCTAAAAATGGTAAAAACCCCAAATAACTGCTTAAAATACAAAAAACCATAAAAATTATAAAATATCCCTAAAATCCTTAAAAGCATAAGAAACTCAAAAAATCCTGAAAAATAAAATGATATCCTTAAAAACCTAAAAATACAAAAACCCCTAAAAATAAAAAAAATATAAAAACATAAAAAAATAATAAAAATATAAAAAATCCAAAAAACCCTAATGATTTGAAACCCCCTAAGAATAGTGCCAATATTTCTTGGGAACTCTCTCTCGGCGCTGTGCTCACTGTGGTTTCCTCTCTGAATCCTCCATGGCAGCTCCATCCCGGCGATCTTCTGCTCCTCTTCGGCCGTTTCTTTCTCCATCCCTTGGTGGGAGCATCACGAATCGGTCAAGGTGTGGGTCTTCTTCTGTGGTGGCGAGGGTTGGGGTTTCATATGGGATGTTCTCTTTACAAGGTCTTATGTGAGGGTTTCCTCCCTGTGGATCGGTTACTGCAGTGACAGGCATCTGTAGAGGTTTGGCGCGATGATCTCGATCTCCCAAGTGCTACAGTTTTCTCTTCTGGTCTATCTGAAATTCAGTGAGATTTTTGGGTTCTCCGGGCTTCGCGATGGAAGATGGACGATACAGAGGGTGTCACATTTTTTTTTCTGGTGGCATACCTGGTCTGGCAGTGCTGGATTTCAGATCAACTGGTCAATGTCTTGTGCTGACGTTACAGGTTTGGTTTTCTGGTTCCTTGGATTTTTCCACGTTTCATGTTGAGATTTCTGGGTGGCTTAAGTTGTGCTGGGATTTGGTTAGTATGTTGTTATGTGCTTTGTTGGGGTGCCAAATTGGTTTCTTTGGCCCCCTATATCCTACTGAAGTCCTTGGATGGAGATTGACTCTTGCTGATGATCCAGGTTGGTTTGTGTTTTGTTGCTATCTGGTTTTGTTTTATATTTTCACGTGGTGCCAAACCAATACTTTTAGTCCTGTGATGATGGTGTTGTCTGCCGGTTCTAATATGAGGTGTTGTGTACTGGTTGTGCTCTGTGGTTTTTGGCCTGTTGGAAGAGTTGGTTGGGCTGTGGGGATGGTGTCTCTCAGCCCTTGTTTGTGCTGCTGGGTGTGATTTTCTGGGATGTTTTTGGTTACATGGCTGCGATATGTTGAAGATGATGTCCCTATTTTTGGTTTTGGGGATTCTATTCTGCTAAAGATGGATCTTCCTGGCATGGTGGTGATGGCAGATGTGGAAGCTGGGTGTGGAATGTTGTGCTCTGAAAGACCCGGAGGTGCTGGACGAAGGAGCTCGGGATGCTAGCTACTGACTTATTCATTGGGAACTGCTGAAAGTGGTGCTCGCCATTGGAAAAAGATGGTCCAGATACTGGCTGTTGCATGGCCGAGATTTGATGATGTTGATGTTTATTATTCTGGTGCTGGTGGTTTTGTGTGCTTGTGGAGTACTTTCTTAGAGAGAAGAGAATGGATGATGGAAACTGTGCTGTTGGATTGTGATTTTGGATGCTGACTGCTACTTAGCTGGGAGGTGCTGAAGTTGGGTTGTCTATGTTTCATTTGATGGTTTTTATGCTACTGGATACTGGTTGATTTTTGGCTGGAAGATGATGCTGGGGATATTTCAGTTTTATGCTTTGTTTGGTTTTGAATTCTTTTTTATTTTACTTTTTTTGGGGTCTTTTGCGTTTGTGGTTCTAAAGGGTTTTTTGGTGTGGGTTGTTTGACCCCACCACTACCTTGTTTGTGGTGTCTTTTTTTTCTAATAAATTTTGGGGGGACCAGGAATAGCCTAGTCCTTCACCTCTTCTGCCTGTAAACCATAAAAATCCATAACACCCTAAAAACCATAAAATTCAAAAATTCCCTAAAAACCCCAAGAAATGTTAAAATCCCTGAAAACCCAAAAGAACCTCAAAAACCAAAATACACATAAAATCCCGAAAAACAAAAAAATTAAAAAATACATATATACCCTAAAATACAATAAAACCCCATAAATTCTATAAAAACACTAAAACCCTTAAAAACCTTGAAAACTCATTAAACCCATGAAAATCACTAAAAACTCTAAAAACATTTTAAAACCCAAAAAAATTTAAAAATACTCTAAAATCCATAAAAACCATAAAAACTCAAAAAACACCAAAAAATCCATTGAACTAAAAAACCATACAAACCCTAAAATAACATAAAAACCTAGGAAATGCTAAAACCCATAAAACCAAAGAAAAATCCAAAAAACACCCAATCAATTCTAAAAGATCTATGTAACACTAAATAACCTTAAAATCCTAAAAATCCCCATCAATACCTAAAACAATTAAATCCCTAAAAAATCCATAAAATTAATGAAAATTCATAAAAACACCTAAAACACTAAAATTACTAGAAACCCTCAAAATCTCGAAAACCACTAAAAACCACAAAAAACATAAAAATCATAAAAAATCAGCAAAAACCCAAAAAATTAAAAATTCCTAAAAATTATAAACCCCCTAAGAAAACCTTAAATACATAAAAACACTTAAAACCCTCTAAGAACAAAACAAAAACTGAAACCCCTAAAATACCCAAAAACCCAAAAAAACACATAAAGCCATAAAAAAAATAAAAAACCCATAAACCCCCCAAAACCACTAATAACTCTAAAAACCCAAAAACCCACTATAAACATAAAAAAATTTAAAAACCATAAAACCCCAACAATACTCAAAAACCCCCAAAAAACCAAAAAACCCATAAAAACCCTAAAAAACAATCATAATCTCTAAAAATCATAAAGATCCTAAAAAGTAATGAAAATCTCTAAAAATATGAAAAACCCAGAAAAACCCCTATGAAAACCTTAAAAACAAAAAACAAGTAAAACCCCAAAAAACCAAAAAAATACAAAAAAAACATGAAAACCCCTAAAAACCAAAAAGAACTCACACCCTATAAAAACATATACCACCATAAAATCCTTCAAAATACCTAAAAACGAAAACACCATAAAAATCTTGAAAACCCCAAATAAAACATTAAAAATATTAAAAAACACTTAAAACCCCTATAAACCACAAAAAACAGTAGTACACTAAAAACCCATAAACAGTCACAAAAACCCCTAAAACACCTAAAAACTCTAAAACCCCAAAAAACATTAAAATCCAAAAAAAATCCCTACAAAACTTAAAAACAACTAAAACCTCTAAAAACATTAAACCCCTACAAATTTCAAAAATTCAAAAAAACATAAAATTCAAAAAAAAAATCAAAAACAGAAAATATAAAAAGAACCATAAACCCCTAAAAACCTAAAAATCCCTAAAAACCTTAAACACCCCGTAAAATCCAAAATAAATATATAAAAAATATAAAAAACACTAAAATTCTTGAAAGCTGCTAAGAAAACCCTAAAAACCTAAAAACAATTAAAACCCCTAAAACCTAAGAACCCCAAAACCCTAAAGCACTAAAACCCCTCAAAATCCCTAAAAACCATAATTCCGTAATATCCTAAAAATCCTTAAAAATTACTAAAAACATAAAAACACTAAAAACCATGAAAAACCTTTGAAAAAAATAAAAACCTAAAATAATTAAATATCCTAAAACTGTAAAAAAAGGCTAAAACCAACAGAGACTCATAAAATACAGAAAAAACCAATAAAATACATAAAACCGGAAAAAAAACATAATTAAAAAGAACCAAATAAATAAAATAAAACCACTAAAAATAAAAAGACCCCTTAAACCCCCAAAAATGATTAAAACTCTAAAAACCATTAAAGAATAATAAAATTCATAAAGCACTAAAACCACAAAAAACCCTACAACCCTAAAAACCCTAAAAACCCAAAACACCAAAAATCCAAAAAAACCATAAATTATAAAAAACATAAAATCCCTAAAAATCCCAAAAAAATGTAATAATCACTAAAAAACCAAAAAATGGGTAAGAAAACCTTAAAAACCTAAAATCCCTTAAAACAGTTAAAAACATAAAAATCACTAAAACCCTAAAAACCATAAACCCCAAGAAAGTATAAAATCCTAAAAAACCATAAATTCTAGAAACACCATCAAAAATTCAAAATTCCATTTTAAAAACTAAAACATTAGAAAAGTCTAAAACCCCTTAAAAATGGTAAAAACTCAGAAAACCATAAAAACTCAAAAAACCAATAAAAATTATAAAATAACCCTAAACAATCAAAATCCCTAAACTCCTAAAAAACATAAATATCCTAAAAGCCCTAAACATCCCAAAAAATTTAAAAAAACCCATAAAAACAATGAAAATCTCTATAAAAGCTTTAAAAAACTAAATATATTTCAATCCCATAAAAAACACTATAAAACTAAAAAATACTAAAAACCCTCAAAATCACTAAAATAATAAAAACCATAGAAATACTTATAACCCCTAAAAATAAATAATAACATAGAAAACCTTAAATCATGAAAAACCCTAAGAAAACCAAAAAAACCCAAAAACACATAAAACCATGAAAACCCTAAAAACACCAAAAACCCTAAAAACATCTATATTACCAAAAAACCCAACTAAAATCCCTGAAAAAAATAAAATCCCTTTAAAAAACTATAATATAAAAAACAATAAAAAATCATACAAACACAAAAAACAAAAAAAAACCCCCCTAAAACAACAAAATGAATTAAAACTATAAAACAATAAAAACACACAAAATACCTAAACACCCAAAACCCATAAAAATTGTAAAAACCCCTAAAAATAATTCTAATTCCATAAAAACCCTAAAAACATGATAAACTATAGAAAACGCTTAAACCCTAAAGAACACTAAAACCCATTAAAATCCTTAAAAACACTAAATAATCTCTAAAATGAAAAAACCTGTATAACATTTAAGAACCATTAGAAAACCATAAAAACTTAAAAACACCTAAAACCCCTATAAACCGTAAAAGACCCTAAAAACCCTAAAGCACCTTAAAAAAACCCTTTAAAACTCAAAATAAACACTAGAACCTATAAACCCCTTTAAACCCCTAAAAATATTAGAATAACTGAAAAACATTAAATCCAAAAAAAACTCCTAAACCCACTAAAATCTTAAAGAAAGCCTGAAACCCACAAAATCCATTTCAACCAGAAAAATAATAAAAATAATAATATTATATATATAAAATAAAAACACTAAAACCCATAAAAACATTAGTAAAACCATAAAAACTTATAAACCCTAAAAATCTTAAAAAATCTAAAAACCCAAAAATCCTAAAAAACTCTAAAAACCATAGAAACCCAGGAAAAATTTAAAAACTAAAAAAACCATTGGAGACACTAAGAACCATTTAATCCCATAAAACTATAAAAACTCTAAAAGACCATAAAAACACAAACAAACCCAAAAACCCTAAAAACCCAAACAAATCTTATAATAACCTTAAAAAACCTAAAAACCCTAAACCCTCTCAAAATCCCTAAGAACCCTAAAAACCATAAAAATACTAAATAATCAATCAAATTATCTATAATTATAAAAAATTCTAGAAACCCTAAAAATCCATAAGAAAAACTAAAAAAATCACATTAACCCCCCATAAACCCTAAAAATGCTAAAAACCCTAAAAAACCCTAAAATCCCTAAAAATCCCTAAAAATCCAAAAACCCATCAAATCACTAAAACCCCTAAGAAACCAAATATAAATGATAAAAATTCTTAAAAACTCTATGAAAACTTATAAACTCTAAAACCCTAAAAACCCTTAAGAAAAATTTAACAACTTGAAATTTCTTAAAACCTGGAAAAAATGCAAAAACCCCATAAAAGACCATAAAACACCGTAAAAGTCATAAGAGTCATAAAAACATTAAATAAATAAAAAATAACCCATAAAAACCCAAAAATTAGATATAATCTATAAAACCACTTTAAAAATCTAAAAAGGTTGAAAACACAAAAAACACTAAAAAACCCTAAAAACTCAAAAAACCGTAAAAAAACCAGACACCCTCAAAACCCCTAAAACATTTAAATCCCAAAAAATCATAAAATTCCCTACAAATACCTAAAAAACCTTGAAAACCCATATGAGATCCATTAAAATGTAAAAACAATTAAATCCCCTAAAAACCTAAAAATTTCTAAAACCATAAAGACCATAAAAACCCCTAGAAACCTAAAATCCTAAAAACCACATTCCGAACTCTAAAAATGTTTTAAACTCCTAAAAATGTTAAAAAACTCTAAATTCCTTAAAACAATAAAAAATTCAAAAAAAATCCCTTAATAGAGAAAAAACAGAAAAACCATAAAACCATAAAATCCTTCAATATCCACAAAGTCCTCAAAATCCTCAAAATCCCAAAACACCCATAAAAATAAAAAACTCTAAAAATTCTAAAAACATAAAAATCCCTAAAATCCCTGGAAACCCCTAAAAAACCTTAAAAACCTAAAAACACTTTAAACCCATAAAACCATAAAAACATTAAAAACCTTAAATAACCGTAAAGACCCTTAAAACCCTAATACCCCATGAAAAACACTAAAAACTACCAAACACTTTTAAACCGCTAAAAATTTTCAAAACTCAATAAAACATTAAACCCCCTAAAAATTGAAAAAACACTACAAAAAGGATAAAAACCCTAAAAACAATAAACACCTAAAACCCCTAAAAGTCCCTAAAAACCCTAAAAATCCATTAATAATAAAAAATCACTTGAAATCCCTTTAAAACATAAAAAAATTAAAAACCCATAAAATATCAAAGATCACTGTGAAAGCCATAAAATAATAAAAACACCTAAAACCCCTAAAACACCTAAAAATGATAATAATAATAAAACCTTAAACAATAAAAACCCTAAACCCCCCAAAAATCCATAAAAATGAAAAAAACCCAAAAAATCATAAAAATTAGTAAAAATCTCAAAAAAGTAAAAATCCCCAAAAACCTAAAAACCCATAGGAATACCTTAAAACCTAAAAAAACTTAGTATCCCTTATAACCAAAAAATGATTAGAACTTCAAAAACACTAAAAATACCGTAAAACCTTGAAAACCGGTAAAAACTATGAAACCCCCTAATACCTTAAAAAACCCAAAACTCTAAAAACTATAATACCCCTTTCAACACCTAAAAACATAAAAAACTATAAATAAAATTTAAAACCTGTAAAAAATTCAAAATAACCCTATAAATTCATAAAAAATAAAAACTCTAAAACCTTGAAAACCCCTAAATCCAAAAAAATCACAAAAAACCCATAAAAACTGAAAATCCATAAAATTCCATAAAAATGTAAAAACATTAAAGCCCATTAAAATACTTTAAAAAACCTAAAAATTTAAAAACACTTAAAATTTATAAAAAACTAAAAAAAATATAATAATCCCTACTAAAAGACAAAAACCACAAAAACCAAAAAAATCCCAAAAAAACATTAAAACCCCCCAAACCCCAAAAAACCCTAAAAACCACAAAAAATCTTAAAACTATTAAACCCCTAAAAATGTTAAAAACTCAAAAAACATAAAAATCCTAAAACTCATAAAACCTAAAAACCCAAAAAGAACCAAAAAACACCTTGAAACCCTAAAAATCTCTAAACCCCTTCCAAATCATTAAAAACCCAAAAACCCAAAAAAACATAAAAATCAAAAAATTTCCTTAAAAACAAAAAAACCCTAAAAATGATAAGCTTTTCTAATAAAAATATAAAAGACAAAGACACTTAATATCCCTAAAATACCTAAAATCCCTAAAAACCCAAAAAAACCCTAAAAGACACTAAACCCCTCAAAATCCAAAAAACCTTTAAAAATCCATACAAATCCAAAAAATTCCTAAAACATTAAAATTTTAAAAGCACTAAAAACTATATGTGAACATTAAAATCCTATAACACTTAAAATACTTAAAAACATAAAACTACTAAAAACCTATAAAAGTATCTAAAAAGCCTAAAAACGCAGAAACTATAATACCCACAAAACCTTATAAATAACTAAAAAATCATAAAAACCCTAAAAACCACCAAAAACTCTAAAAACACATTTCATTCTCTAAAAATGTAAAAAACTCAAAACACCATAAAATCTTAAGCACATAAAAACCCTAAAATCTTTGAAAATCCATAAAAATCTTAAAAATTCAGTAAATTCCATTAAAACATACAAACCCGGAATAAAAACCTTAAAACCAAAAAATATGTAAACCCCCTAATAACCTAAAGATGTTTCAAAAACACTAAAAACACTAAAAACCATAAAACAAATAAAGAACCCTAAAAACCATGAAAACCCCAAATCCATCCAAAACCATAAAACCCCAAAACCCTCTAAAAAATCTTTAAATCTCTATAAATGTTAAATAAATATTAAAAGCCACAAAAAACCCCAAAACCTGATAAAAATCTAAAAACCCTAAAAAAAACCCTATAACCCTCACAATACATAAAATCCATTAAAATCATAAAAAGCCCTAAAAAAATCTAAAAATGTAAAAACTGCTAAAAACTATGACAAATACTAATGAAACCTTAAAACCATAAATGTACATGAAATCCCCCAAAACAAAAAAAAAACGATAAAAACCCCTAAAAACCCAAAAATTCGTAAAAAATCCTAAAAACCCTAAAAGACCATAAAAACTATAAAAACCCATAAAAATTCAAGAAAACATAAAAACCCCATAAAATCTTAAAAAACATTATGAAATCCTTCAAAAACCTGAAATCGCTTAAAACATCGACAAAACAAAAAAACACAAAAACTCTTAAAAACCAATAAAACCCCTAAAAAAGCTAAAAACACTAAAAAATATTTAAAAACATAAAAACACAAAAAACCCAATACAAAACTAAAAAACCCATTAAAACCCTAACTTTTTTAATAAAAACATTGAAACCCACAAAACCATAAAAATTAAAAAAAACCCCTAATACCTGAAAAAACCACAAATTCCCCCGAATCCCCTAACACTCCTTAAATTTCCTAAAAACCCAAAAAAATACATAAAAATACTTAAAAATCAATAAAATCACTAAAAATTTTAAATAAAATCTAAAACCCGTGAAAATCCGTGGGAAAACATGAAAAATCTAAAAAACACCTAATACCCCTAAAGACCCTAAAAACACTAAAAACCCCAAAAGATGCAAAAAACTGCAATAAATCCTTTAAAACATAAATACCCTTAAAACCTTAAAAACCCCAAAACCACAAAAAATCCTTATAAACAATAAAATCCCATAAAAATTAAAAAAACTTAAAAATACCTAAAAATATTTTAAACCCTAAAAAACCTGAAAACCACTAAGAAAACCTTCAAAAATCATTTAAAACACTAGAAAACCTTACAAATATAAAAACACTAAACAATCCAAAAATACTATGAAAACCATACAACCTTTAAAATCATAAAATCTCATAATACCATAAAAACCCCCAACACCCATGAAGACCCTAAAACCCACTAAAAACGCTAAATAACATTTAGTCACCAATATTTTTTTCAAAAAACACTAAAAAAACTTAAAACTCCTAAAAACTCAAAAATACCCTAAAACGTAAAAAACTAAAAACCCTTTAAAACCCTAAAACCTCTCAAAATCCATAAAAACCATATAAAAAAACAGAAATATTAAAATATAAATAAACCTCTCCAAAAATGAAGAATCCCTAAAATCCTTCCAGACCCTTTAGAAAACCATAAAAACATATAAATTTTTAAAACACCTACAAAACATAAAAATTTATAAAAACCCAAAAAACGTTAAAACCATAAAAAACCCTAAACCCCTAGTAATTAAAAAAACTAAAAACCAATACAATCCTAAAAAATACCTAAAAATACAAAAAAATGTAAAAACACTAAAAACTTTAAGTAAACCATAAAAACAATTTAGACCCTTTATAACCCTTAAAATGAAATAATATCCTAAAAATCTAAAAGGCCCAAAAATCTATAAGAACCCCTAAAACCACAAAAACACATAAAAACCATTAAACCCCTTATAACCTTGAAAAACAAATAAAAACCCGAGAAACCCACTAAACACTCTAAAAACCCTTTGAAGACATAAATATGTTAAAAACACTAAAAACCATGAAAACATAAAATACTAACCCCCAACCTCCCATAAAAACAAAAAAAACATAAACACCTAACATGATTAAGAACCCTAAACCCTCCAAAGTCAATAAAGACACTGAAAACAACATAAACCCCTAAAAACCCTGAAACTCTAAAAAACCCAAAAACCTTGACAACCCATAAATGCTTGGAAAACCCCAAAAAACCTTAAAACCCCTAAAACCACAAAAAATTCATTATAAATCCACTAAAAACACTAAGAACTGTTAACCCCCTAAAAAGTTAAAAAGCAATAAAAAAACATAAAACCCCTAAAAACTAAAAAAATCCTAAAACCCAAAAAAATCTATAAACACCTCTAAATCCCTAAAAACCCTACAGATGTTTAAAACAAAATTAAAATACCTAAAAATAAAAATAATCTAAATAGCCAAAAACCCATTCAAAAACATAAAAAATCTAAAAAATTTAAACCCCTAATAAATTGAAAGAATTCTACAAACCCTTGAATATCTTAAAAATCCTAAAAATCCTCAAAAACCCTAAAACCCCTAATACCCCCCAAAAATCTAAAAAATGACATAAAAATGTCAAAAATGTGAAACCCCAAAAAACCTAAAATTCCCAAAGTTAGACTTTAAATCCAAAAAACACATAAAACCCATAAAAAATAAAAAAACACTAGAAATCCTAAAAGGCACACTAAACCAAAAATCGCTAAAAACCATAAAACCCCTAAAACACATATTAAAAACCTAAAACCAATAAAAACCCCAAAATCCCTAAAACCCTAAAAATATTGAAAAAACTTTAATAGTCGAAAAAACTAAAAGACCCCCTAAAACCCCTAAAAATAATAATAACCATAAAACCCCCAAAATCCCTAAAACCCTAAAACTAATTTAAATCCTTAAAAGTATATAAAAATACAAAAAATGTAAAAAAACCAAATAAATACCAGAAAATCCTAAAGAATGCCTAGAAACCAAAAAAATACATATAATACCAAAAACCCTAAAAAATGTTAAAAACCCTAAATGACTCTCAAGACCATGAAAAACACTAAAAATACCTAAAAACACATAAAATCCCTAAAACCCATAAAATATAAAAAAAACTATTTTAACCCATAAAACTATTAAAAACTCTAAAATGCCTTTAAAACCATAAAAAACACAAAAAAATATTGAAAAACAAAAAAACCAAAAAACACTAGAACCCAATATAAAACATAAAACCGCCAAAATCCCTAAAAATCCAAAAAACAACAAAATCCTCAAAAAATTGCTTAAAATTCATAGGTACCCAAAAAACAGTGAAAATTAATAAGAAAAACATAAAACCCAAAAAAGAAATGAAACCCCCAAAAACCTAAAAAACACTAAAAGACGTAAAAACCCAAAAAACTATAAAATATATCAAAAAATACCAAAGAAGGTCAAAAACATAAAAACCATAAAAACCCTAAGAAATCCATAAAAACATGAAAACATGTAAACCTTTTAAAATCTGAAATAAGCAAAAAACCATAAAATTCACTATAAATCCCTTAAAAACTATAAATATCATTAAAATCCTTAAAACCCCTAAAAACAAAAAAAACGTAAAGACAAAAAAAATAATTAAAAATCACGAAATCCATAAAAATTTTAAAAACCCCCTAAAAACACAAAAAGAATAATAAAACCATAAAAACCCCAAAAACCTCAAAATCCCAAAAAAAATCTTAATAAACCATAAAAAAAATATCCCTAAAATACCTAAAAATATAGAAACCCTAAAACCCCCAAAATATCATAACAAAACATTTAAAACCTAAAAACTTGTAAAACCCGTAAATACATAAAAACGCTAAAAACCTTCAAAACCATCAAAACCTTCAAAATGCCTCAAAACACAAAAAATATCAAAAAAATCCCTATAAATAAATAAAAATGTAAACCCCCTAAAAACATATAAAATCAATAATAAAACATTAGAAACATAAAAAACATGAAATCACTAAAAACTCGAAAAAACTAAAAACATCAAAACACCAAAGAGACCCTAAAACCCAAAAAACCTTTAAAATTTGTTAACACTAGATAACCAATAAAAACTCCAAAAAAAACATTCAACCCCCCAAAATTTTAAAAAACTCTAAAATACCTCAAAACTCCTAAAAAATAAAAAATAATTCTATACATCCAAAAAATACCATAAAACCCAATAAAATCATTAAAATACCAAAAAACAATAAAAGTATTAAAAATATCAAAAATCCCTAAAAATTTAAAAATATATAAAAACCTAGAAAGCACTTAATAAATCCCTAAAAACAAAAAAAACCCTAAAACCCTAAAAACCCCTAAAACCCAAAAAAACACACAAGAATACTAAAAAAATATAAATCCTAAAAAAGACATAAAATTCCCCATAAACATAAAAAACTGTAAACATAGAGACACCCTAAGAAAACCTAAAAACCTATAAAAACACAAAAACCTTAAAACCCTAAAAATCCCCATAAATAACCTTAAACCCCTAAAACCCCCCAATATACCCTAAAAACCATAAATCCCCATGAATACATAAAAACCTTAAATACCAATAAAACTTGTAAAACCCACAAAAAACTATAAAAACCCTTTAAACACCTATCCAATTATAAAAACTCTATAAAATTTTAAAAACCTTAAAAACAAGGAAAATATATAATAAACCCAAAAAACTATATAAACAATAAAAAAACTTAACAAACATAAACCCCACAAAATCCCTAAAATTCTAAAAATACATAAAAATACTTATAAATACAAAAAAACCCCTAAAATGAATAAAACCTAAAATACCTAAAACCCAAAAAGAAAACCTCAATGATTCTTAAAAACATAAAAATGTTATAAACTCAAAAAACTATAAAACCCCAAAAAACCCTAAAAATGTTAAAAATACTAAAAACTACCTAAAATCCTTTATAACCTAAAACCTTTTAAAAAATAGAAGACCACTAAGAATACCTTTAAAACCTAAAAACACTTTAAACCCCTAAAAAATAAAAATTCTAAAAACCTAAAAATACACTAAATAAGTTAAAACCCATAAAATGCATGAAATCCCCTAAAGGCCTTAATAATTTATAGAAACCTATTAAAACCCTAAAACTACACTAATACTCTAAAAACTATATAAACACATTCAAATGTTAAAAACACTAAAAACCTTAATACACTTACAAAAATCAGAAAAATACCAAATAACCCAAAAAACCCATAAAACTGAAAAAACAAAAAAAACACCAAAAAACCTAAAAACCCCCCAAAACCCTCAAAATCCTTAAAAACGGAATAAAATAAAAAACATAAAAATCCATAAAAACATAAAAACCCTAAAAACCCTTTATGAAAAACATAAAAAATCTAAAAACATATAAAACCCCTAAAAACATAAAAAATGATAAAATCCCAAAAAAAAACCCAAAATCCAAAAACTCCGTAAAAACTCTAGAAATAACTAAAAACCCTAAAACCATAAAATTCATTAAATCCCTCTGAATCACTAAAAACAAAAAAAACCCTAAAAATAATTAAAACCCTTAATAAATACATAAAATCCAAAAAACACATAAAACAACTAAAATAAAAAATGAAAAAACCCTAAAAAACCCTAAAATTGTAAAAACCCTAAAAATCATTAAAATCAACATACAGAACTAAAATCCAAAAATACATAAAAAACCTTAAGAACAATGAAAAACCCTTTTAAAACATTAAAAATCTAAAAACTCATAAATCCTCTAAAAACCTAAAAAATTCTAGATACCCTAAAAAACTTAAAAAGACCCTAAAAAATTAAAAACCATAAAAAAAGTTCAAAATAATAAGAAATTATAAAAAAATTTAAACCTAAAATACACCAAATAAATCCAAAATCCCTTTAAAACCCTAAAAAGGTTAAAAAAAATTAAATCCATAATAAAACTCAAAGAAAACCCTAAAACCCAAAAGTCCTAAAAACCCTAAAAATATTGAAAATACTAATAACCAAAATAAATCCATAAACCCCCTAAAAATATAATAATTATAAATAGACCAAAAATTACCAATAAACATAAAAACCCCTTAAAATCCTGAAAACCCTTAAAATCCTAGAAACACTAAAACCGCTAAAAACAAAAAAAACATTAATACCCGTAAAAACCCAAAAATCCCACTAAAAAAATCTAAAAACCCTTTATACTTGAAAAAAATGTTAAAAACTCGAAAAACCTTATAATTACTAAAAAAACACAAAAAAACTCAAAAAAACCTAAAACCCTTAAACCCCTGAAAACTCAAAAAAAAAACCCAAACACCGCAACAAAATATAAAAATTATAAAAGCCCTAAAATTCTCTAAAGAAGTAAAAAACCTTGAAAACCCTATGAAAATCTAAATACCTAATATAAATTAAATCAATTAAACCCCCTAAAATAATGCTAAAGCCCCTAAACAATGCTAAAACCACTAAAAACATGAAAACAATAAAAATTACAAAAAACCCTAAAATGCATAAAAATCCTAAAAAATATCAATAAATCCAAAAAAGGTAAAAGGACAAAAAATGCAGAAATTTCCTAAGAAAACCTTTAAAACCGAAATACACTTATAAATTTAAAAGAATATAAAAATTCCAAAAACACTAAAAACCCTAAAAGACCATAAAACCCCAAATCCATAAAAACCACTAAAATACATATTAAAACACTCAAAACACTCAAAACACGAAAAACCCCTTATACCCCTAAAATCTTAAAAAACTGTAAAAACCATAAAAAACCTAAAAAAGTAAAATAACACAAAAAATCTATAAAAACATAATAAATCCTGAAAACCCTCAAAATCTTAAAATCAATAAAATCCACAACAATTCCAAAAATCCTTAAAATATCATTAAAAACCCTAAAATATGAAAAACCTCTTAGAAGGCCTTGAAAACATAAAAACACATAAAACCACTAAAAACCTAAAAAATTATAAATACCCTAAAAAAACTAAAAACCCAAAAACCTTTATAACATAAAAAATACTAAAATCCCTAAACAAACATGAAATTCCAAAAAGAAATCTTTGAAGTCCCTAAAAATGTAAAAAATCTAAATAATCCCCCAAAAACCATAAGAAACACTTAAAAATCTAAAAATACTCAAAAACCCTAGAAACCTAGGAATTCTAAAACTCTAAAATCAACCTAGAAACCCTAAAACCTCTAAATACAGTTAAACCCCTATAAACATTAAAAAAAGTAAAACCCTTACAAACCTTAAAAGCCCTAAAACACCATAATAAATCAAAAACCCTACTAAACACTATACGAAGACTTTAAATCCCTAGATAATAAAAATAATCTAAAAACCATATAACCATAAAACCCTCAAAATAATAGAAAACCTAATACCCATAAAAATCCTTAAAAATATCTAAAAATCCATAAAAATGTAAAAAACACTAAAACCATGAAAAACCCCTAATATATTCTAAAATACCTAAAAATAGAAAAATATTATAAAAAACTAAAAATATATAAAATCCATAAAAATTGTTAAAAACCATAAACCCCCTAAAACCTTAAAAAACCTAAAAACCCTTAAACACCTGAAACCCCACTAAATACTCTAATAACCATATAAACCCCTTAAAACATTAACAAATATAGAAAACCTTAAAACCCAAAAAATATCAAAAAATCTCTAAAAACCCAAACACCACATAAAATTCGTAAAAACCCTAAAAATGGTAAAAACCCCAAATAACCGCTTAAAATACAAAAGACCATAAAAATCATGAAATATCCTTAAAATCCTTGAAGACATAAGAAACCCAAAAAATCCAGAAAAATAACATGATAACCTTAAAAATGTAAAAATAGAAAAACACCTCAAAATAAAAAAATCTAAAAAAATAAAAAAACCATAAAAATCTAAAAAATCCCAAAAAACCTATAGATTGGAAACCCAATAAGAATGGTGTTTCTATCTCTTGGGCACTATCTCTTGGTGCTGTGTTGGCTGTGGTTTCCTCTCCAAATCCTCTATGGTGGCTCCGTCTCAGCGATCTTCTCCTCCTATTCGGCTGTTTCTTTCTCCCTCCCTTGGTTGGAGCATCACGAATCAGTCAAGAAGGGGGTCTTCTTATATGGTGGAGATGGTTGGAGTTTCGTATAACATGTTCTCTGTGAAAGTTATTGTGTGAGGGTTTCCTTCAGGTGGATCGATTACTGCAGTGATAAGCATCTGTAGAGGTGTGGCGTGATGATCTCGATCTCCCATGTGCTACAGTTTTATCTTCTGGTTGATTAGAAATTCAGTGAGCTTTTTGGGTTCTCCAGGCTTCGTGATGGAATATGGAGGATACGAAGGGTGTCATATTTTTCTTCTGGTGGCATACCTAGTCTGACGGTGTGGGATTTCAGATCTACTGGTCAACGGATTGTTCTGAAGTTACTGGTTTGGTTTTCTGGTTCCATGGATTATTCCACGTTTCATGCTGTGATTTCGGGGTGGCTTAAGTTGTTCTGGGATCTAGTTAATATGTTTTTTTGTGGTTCATCAGGGTTCCAATTTGGTTTCCATGTCCCCCTATATCCTGCTGAAGTCTTTGGTTGGATCTTGACTCTTGCTAATGATCCAGGTTGTTTTGTGTTCTGTTGTTATCTGGTTTTGTTTTATGTTTTCACGCGTTTCCAAAGTAGTTCTTTTAGTACTGTGATGATGGATTTGACTTCGGGTTCTAATATGAGGTGTTGTGTACTAGTCTTTCTCTATGGTTTTTGGCATACTGGAAGAGTTGGTTGGGATGCGGGGCTGGCATCTCTCCGCACTTGTTTGTGCTTCTGGGTGTGATATGATGGGATGTTCTTGGTTACTTGGATGTGATATGTTGAAGAAGATGTCTCTATTTTTGGTGTTGGGGATTCTATGTGCTGGTGGTGTACTTTCTTAGAGAGAAGAGAATGGATGCTGGAAACTGTGTTGTTGGATTGGGCTTTTGGATGCTTGCTGCTTCTTAGCTGGGAGGTGCGGAAGTTGGGATATTGAAGTGGCTACTGATGGTTTTGATGCTACTGGATACTGGTTGTTTTTTGTCTAGGATATGATGTTGGGGAAATTTTGTTTTTATGCTTTGTTTGGTTTTGTATGATTTTTTATTTTTCTTTTTTGGGGTCTTTTGCGTTTGGGGTTCTAAAGGGTTTTTGGGTGTGGGTTGTTTGACCCCACCCCTACCTTGTCTATGGGGTCATTGTTTTTCTAATAAATTTTCGGGGGACCAGGAATAGCCTAGTCCTGCACCTCTTCTACCTAAAAACCATAAAAATCCATAAAAACCATAAAAACCATAAAATTCTAAAATTCCCTAAAAACCCCATGAAATGTTAAAATCCCTGAAAACCCAAAAGAACCTCAAAAACCTAAATACACATAAAACCCCTAAAACCTAAAATTTTAAAAATCCATATAAAACATAAAAGACAATAAGCCCCCATAAATTCTGTAAAAAAACGTAAACACTGAAAAACCATGAAAACTCATAAGACCCATCATTATGAATAAAAACTCTAAAAACATTTTAAAACTAAGAAAATTTTAAAAAAACTCAAAAAACCTTAAAACCCATAAAATCTCAAAAAATACCATAAAATCCAATGAACTAAAAAACCGTAATAACCCTAAAATAACATAAACAGCAAGAAAACACTAAAACCCATAAATCCCAAGAAAAATCTTAAAAACACCCAATAAATTCTGAAAAATCTATGTAACCCTAAATAAAGTTAAAATCTTAAAGAAACCCATAAATACCTACAACAATTAAATCCCTAAAAAATCCCTAAAAATATTAAAAATATAAAAAAACACCTAAAACACTCAAAATACTAGAAACCCTTCGAATCCAGAAAACCACTAAAAACCAAAAAATTCTTAAAAATCATCAAAAATCATCAAAAATCCAAAAATAATTTTCTAACATCTATAAACACCCCTAAGAAAACCTTAAATGCATAAAAACTCTTAAAACCCCTAAAAACCAAACAATCACTAAAACCCCTAAAAGTCCCAAAAACCAAAAAAAAACAAAAAACACCTCAGACAATAAAAAAATAAAAACCCCTAAACCCCAAAAAACCACTAAGAACTCTAAGAACCCAAAAACCCACTATAAACATAAAACCATTTAAAAACTATAAAAACCCTACAAAACTCAATAACCCCAAAAAACACCTAAAAACACTAAAACCCCCCAAAACATTAAAATCCAAAAAAAATCCCTATAAACATTTAAAACAAATAAAACATCTAAAAATACATTAAAACCCTCTAAATTTCAAAAAATCAAAAAAACATAAAATTCATAAAAAATCAAAAACCGAAAATATACAAAAAAACCATGAACCCCTAAAAACCTAAAAATCCCTAAAAACCCATAAAACCCATAAAATCCAAAATAGATATATAAAAAAACATACAAAAGACTAAAATTCTTGATAACTCCTAAGAAAACCCTAAAAACCTAAAAATAATTAAAACCAGTAAAAACCTAAGAACCCCAAACCCTAAAGCAGTAAAACCCTTCAAGATCCCTAAAAACCATAATTCCGTAATGTCCTAAAAAGCCTTAAAAATCACTAAAAACATAAAGACACTAAAAACCATGAAAACCCTTTGAAAAAGAACCTAAAATAATTAAATATCCTAAAACTGTAAAAAATGCTAAAACAAACAGAGACCCTTAAAAGACATAAAAAACTAATAAAACCCATAAAACACGGAAAACCATAATAAACATTAAATCAAAATAAATAAAATAAAACCACTAAAAAATATAAAGACCCCTTAAACCCCAAAAAATGATTAAAACTCTAAAAACCATTAAAGCATAATAAAATTTAAAAAGCACTAAAACCCCAAATAAACAAAAAAACCATACAACCCTAAAAACCCTAAAAACCCAAAACACCAAAAATCCCTAATTACCATAAAAAATAAAAAACATAAAATCCCTTAAAATTCCTAAATATGTAATAATCACTAAAAACCCAAAAATCGGTAAGAAAACCTTCAAAACCTAAAAACCTAAAAACCCTTAAAATTGTTAAAAACATAAATATCACTAAAACCCTAAAAACCATAAACCCCAAGAAAGTAAAAAACCCTAAAAAACCTTAAATTCTATAAACACCATCAAAAATTCCAAATTCCCTTTTAAACCCTGAAACATAAGAAAAGCCTAAAACCCCTTAAAAATGCTAATAACTCAAAAAAAACCACTAAAAATTATAAAATAACCCTAAACAATCAAAATCACTAAACTCCTAAAAACCATAAATATCCTAAAAAATACCTAAACATCCCAAAAAATTTAAAAAAACTGTAAAAATAATGAAATTCTCTATAAAATCTTTAAAAACCTAAAAAGATTTCAAATCCATAAAAAATACTAAAAACTTAAAAAATACTAAAAACCCTCAAAATCACAAAAATAATAAAAACCATAAAAAACCTAAAAACCCCTCAAAATAGATAATAACATAGAAAACCTTAAAACATGAAAAACCCTAAGAAAACCATAAAACCACAAAAACACATAAAATCATGAAAAACCTAAAAACAACAAAAATCCTAAAAACGTCTAAATTACACAAAAACCCAACTAAAATCCCTAAAACACTAAAACCCCATTAAACAACAAAAATATTAAAATCTATAAAAAAACCCTAAAAACACAAAAATCAAAAAAAAACCCCTCCAAAACCACTAAAAAGAATTAGAAATATAAAACAATAAAAACACACAAAATACCTAAACACCCAAAACCCATAAAAAAACTTTAAACCAAGAAAATAATTATAAATCCCTAAAAACCCTAAAAACCAAGAAAAATAATGAAAAACCCTAAGAAAAACAGAAAAATGCAAAAACCTCTCAAACCACTAAAAAACCTAAAAACCATAGAAAACCCTTAAACCCTAACGAACACTAAAACCCATTAAATTCCCAAATAACACAAAATAATCCCTAAAGTGAAAAAACCCGTATGACATTTAAGAACCATTAGAAAACGGTAAAAACATAAAAACACCTAAAAACACTAAAAAACCCCTTGAAACCCATAAAAGACCCTAAAATCCCTAAAAGCACCTTAAAACCATAAAACCCTTTAAAAATCTACATAACCACTAAAACCTATAAACCCCTTTAAACCCCTAAAAATGTTAGAATAACTGAAAAACATTAAATCAAAAAACTCGTAAACCCCCTAAAATCCTGAAGAAAGCCTGAAACCCACAAAATCCATTTCAACCAAAAAAAAATAAAAATTATCAAAAAATAAATAAAAACTAAAAAAACAAACACCCAAAAAAACAATAATAAAACCATAAAAACATATAAATACTTAAAAACCCTAAAAATCTAAAAAATGTTAAAACCCCCCAAAAGCCTAAAAAACTCTAAAAACCATAGAATCCCTAGAAAAATTTAAAAACTAAAAAAACCATTGGAGACTCTAAAAACCATTTAATCCCATAAAAATATAAAAACTCTAAATGACCATAAAAACAAAAAAAAACTCAAAAACCCTAAAACCCCAAAAAACCCATAATAACCTTAAAAACCCTAAAAATCCAATACCCCCTCAAAATCCCTAAGAACCCTAAAAACCATAAAAATACTAAAAAATCAATCAAATTCTCTATAAATATAAAAATTTATAGAAACCCTAAAAATCCCTAAGAAAAACTAAAAAAACAAATTAACCCCCTATAAACCCTAAAAACCCTAAAAATCCAAAAACCACTCATATCACTAAAACCCCCAAGAAACCAAAAATAATGATAAAAATTCTTAAAAACTCCATGAAAACGTAAAAACCCTAATACCCTAAAAACCTTAAAAAAAACCGAACAACATAAAAATTCTTAAAACCAGGAAAACAAAGGATAAAACCTCATAAAAGACCATAAAACCCCCTAAAAATCATAAGAGTCCTAAGAACCTTAAAAAAAATAAAAAAACCCCATAAATACCCAAAAATCCGATAAAAACTATAAAACCACTTTTAACATCTAAAAATGTTGAAAACACTAAAAACACTAAAAAACCCTAAAAACTCAAAAAACCCTAAAAACACCAGACACCCTAAAAATCCCTATAACCCTAAAATCCCTAAAAATAATAAAAAGCGCTAAAAATACCTAAAAATAAAAAACCATGAAAAACCATATGAGATATATTAAAATTTAAAAATAGTTAAATCCCTTAAAAACCTATATATTTCTAAAAACCTTAAAGACCATAAAACCCCTAGAAACCTAAAAACCCTAAAACCACATTGAGAACTCTAAAAATGATTTAAACTCTTAAAAATGTTAAAAAAAACTCTAAATTCCTGAAAATAATAAAAAATTCAAAAAATTTCCTTAATACAGAAAAAACCATAAAAACCATAAAAACCAAAAATCCTTCAATATCCCCAAAGTCCTCAAAATCCTTAAAATCCAAAAACACCCATAAAAATAAAAAAACTCTAAAAAACCCAAAAAACATAAAAAAAACCCTAAAAACCTTGGAAACCCATAAGAAAACCATAAAAACCTAAAAACACTTTAAACCCCTAAAAACATAAAAACATTAAAAACCCTAAAAAACCTTAAAGACCCTTAAAACCATAATACCACATGAAAAACACTAAAAACTATAAAACACTTTTAAACCCCTAAAAATTTTCCAAACTCAAAAATACCTTAAACACCCTAAAAATTGAAAATAACACTAAAATAATAAAAATGACAAAAACCCTAAAAATAATAAACACCTAAAACCCCTAAAAGTCCCTAAAACCCCTAAAACCCTTAAAAACTAATAAATATCTTAAAATCCATTTAAAACTCTATAAATTAAAAAATCCATAAAATTCCTAAGATCTCTATGAAAAATATAAAATCCAAAAAACACCTAAAAACCCAAAAACACCTAAAAATTATAATAACAAAAGAAAAACCTTAAACTATAAAAACCCTAAACCCCCTCAATATCCATAAAAATGCAAAAAACAGAAAAAATCATAAAAATTAGTTAAAATCCCAAAACCGTAAAAATCCCCCCAAAACCTTAAATCTCAAAAGAATACCTTAAAACCTAAAAACACTTAATACCACTAATAACCAAAAAATGATTAAAACATTAAAAAAACTAAAAATACTGTAAAACCTTGAAAACTGGTAAAAACTTTATAACCCCCTTAAACCTTTAAAAACCATAAAATAATAAAAACACTAATACCCCTTTCAACAATTAAAAAACATTAAAAACTATAAAAAAATTTAAAACCCATAAAAAATTCAAAAGAACCCTATAAATTCCTAAAAAATAAAAACTCTAAAACCTTGAAAACCCCTAAATCCCACAAAATCAATAAAAACACAAAAAACCCATAAAAACTAAAAAACCTTAAAATTTCCTAAAAATGTAAAAACAATAAAACCCATGAAAACACAATGAAAAACCTAAAAATATAAAAACACCTAAAATCTATAAAAAACCTAAAAAATCTAATAATCTCTACTAAAATTTAAAAACCACTAAAACCATAAAAATCCCAAAAAAATTTAAAACGCCAAAAACCCCAAAAAACCCTACAAACCACAAAAAATCTAAAAACCTTTAAACCCCAAAAAATGTTAAAAACTCAAAAAACATAAAACTATTAAAACTCATAAAACCCTAAAACCCAAAAAAAACTAAAAACACCTTGAAACACAAAAAATTTCTAAACCCCTTCAAAATCATTAAAACCCCAAAAAACATAAAAAACCATAAAAACCTAAAATCTCCTTAAAAACATAAAAACCCTAAAAATGATAAACTTCCCTAAGAAAAATATAAAAAACAAAAACACTAAATCCCCCTAAAATACCTAAAAACCCTAAAAACCAAAAAAAATAAAAACTGCTAAAAGACACTAAAACCCTCAAAATCCACAAAACCTTTAAAAATACATAAAAACCCAAAAAATTCCTAAAATATTAAAATATTAAAAGAACTAAAAACCATATGTAAAAATTAAAAACCTATTACAATTAAAATCCTTAAAAACATAAAACTACTAAAAACCCATAAAAGTCCCTAGAAACCCTAAAAAACCAGAAAAAATAAAACCCACAAAACCTTAAAAATAACTAAACAGTCATAAAAACCCTAAAACCTCTAAAAACTCTAAAAAATCATTTTATCCTCTAAAAATTTAAAAAACTCAAATAACCATAAAATTTTAAGCACATGAAAACCCTAAAATATTTAAAAATCCATAAAAATTCCTTAAATACCTTAAATTCCCTAAAAACATAAAAACCTTCTATGAAAACCATAAAAACCAAAAATTATGTGAACCCCCTAATAACCTAAATATGTAACAAAAACACTAAAAACACTAAAAACCATAAAAAAATAAAGAACCCTAAAACCATGAAAACCCCCAATCCAACCCAAAACATAAATCCCCTAAATACTCTAAAAAATAATTATATCCCTATAAATGTTAAATAAATATTAAAATCCACAAAAAACCCCAAAACCCAATAAAAATCTAAAAACCCTAAAACAACCCTATAACCCTCACAATACATAAAATCCATAAAAATCATAAAAAGCCCTAAAAATATCTAAAAATGTAAAAACTGCTAAAAACTATGAAAAATACTAATGAAACCATAAAAACATAAAATTAGAGGAAATTCCCCACAACTTAAAAAATGCTAAAAACACCTAAAACCCTAAAATTCATAAAAATACCTAAAACCCATAAAATACCATAAAAACTATAAAACCAATAAAAATTCAAGAAAACATAAAAATCCCTTAAACTCCTAAAATAAAATATGAAATACTTCAAAAACCTAAAATCACTTAAAACATCGACAAAACCAAAAAGCACCAAAAATCCTTTAAACCAATAAAAACCATAAAAACCTAAAAACCTTAAGAACCCTTAAAACACATCAAAACACTGAAAACCTAATACAAAGACTAAAAACCCTTTAAAACACTAATGTTTTTAATTAAAACATCGAAACCCATAAAACCATAAAAATTTAAAAAACCCCTAAAACATGAAAAAACCATAAATTCTCCCAAACCCCCTAAAACTCCTTAAATTTCATAAAACCCCAAAAAAATTATAAAAATACTAAAAAATCTATAAAATAACTAAATAGTTAAAAAATCCTATAAACCATGAAAATCCGTGAGAAAACATGACAACTCTAAAAAACACTTAATACCCCTAAAGACTCTAAAAACACTAAAACCCCAAAAGATGCAAAACACTGCAATAAATCCTTTAAAACATAAATACTCCAAAAACATTAAAAACCCTAAAACCACAAAAAATCGCTTTAAAAAACTCATAAGACCTTAAAAACCTAAAAACCCATAAAGACCCTAAAACCCACTAAAAACTCTAAATAACAATTAATCCCTAACATTTTATTAAAAAACACTAAAAAAATTAAAAATCCAAAAAACTCAAAAATACCCCAAATCCTAAAAAACTAAAAACCCTTTAAAACCCTAAAACCTCTAAAAATCTATAAAAAACCATATAAAACAATTGAAAAAAAAATTAAAACCATAAAAAACCCTAAAAACCTAATAATAAAACAAAACTAAAAACAGATAAAATCTAAAAAAATACATAAAAATACAAAAAAATGTAAAAACAATAAAGACATTAAGTAACCCATAAAAAAAATTATACCATTTATAACCCTAAAAATGAAATAATATCCTAAAACCCTAAAACACCACAAAACCTATAAGAACTCCCAAACCATAAAAACACATAAAAACCATTAAACCCCTTATAACCCTGAAAAACAAATAAAAAACCGAGAAACCCACCGAACACTCTAAAAACCCTTTGAACCTATGAATATGTTAAAAACACTAAAAAACCATGAAATCATAAAAAATTAACCCCCCAACCCCCATAAAAACCAAAAAAACATAAACACCTAACATGATTAAAAACCCAAAACCCCTCAAAGTCAATAAAGACATAGAAAACAATGTAAACCCCGAAAAACCCTAAAACACTAAAAACCCTAACAACCTATAAATGCTTGGAAAACCCCCAAAAACCTTTAAAAACCCTAAAACCACATAAAAATCATTAAATATCCACTAAAAACACTGAAAACTGTTAACCCCCATGAAAAGTTAAAAAGCTTCAAAAAAACATAAAACCCCTAAAAACAAAAAAAACCCTAAAACAAAAAAATAATATATAAACAACTCTACAACCCTAAAAAACATACATATGATTAATACATGATTAAAATCCCGAAAATGAACAAACACTAAATAACCAAGAAACCATTCAAAAACATAAAAAATCAAAAAATTTAAAACCCCTTATAAATCGAAAGAATGATAGAAACCCTTGAATATCCTAAAAATCTTCGAAAGCCTCAAAACCCATAAAACCCCCCAAAAATCTGAATAATTCCATAAAAATATCAAAAATTTATAACCCCTAAAAACCTAAAAAACCCAAAGTAAAACATTAAATCCAAAAAACACATAAAACCCATAAAAAATAAAAAAACTAGAAATCTTAAAAGACACACTAACTCAAAAATCGCTAAAAACCATAAAACCCCTAAAACACATATTAAAAACCTAAAACAAATAAAGACCCCAATACCCCACTAAAAAAAATAAATATCCTTAAAAACCCTAATAATGTTAAAAAAAACTTGAATACTCAAAATAACTAAAAAACCCCTCAAACCCCTAAAAATAAAAAAAAACCATAAAACCCCCAAAATCCCTAAAACCCTAAAACTAATTTAAATCCTTAAAAATCTATAAAAATAACTAAAATGTAAAAAACCATAAAAAACCAAAAAAAACCTAAAGAAATCCAAGAAACCAAAAAATACGTATAATACCAAAAACCCTAAAAATGTTAAAAACCCTAAATGACCCTCAAAACCACGAAAAACCCTAAAAATCCCTAAAAACACATAAAATCCTTAAAACCCATAAAATATCAAAAAAACATTTAACCAATAAAACTTTTAAATACTCTATAAAACCTTAAAAACCATAAAAAACACAAAAAACCCAGAAATACAAAAAAACCGGAAAAAAAAAACCAAAAAACACTAGAACCCTAAATAATACAAAAAACCGTCAAAATCCCTAAAACCCAATGAACGAAAAATACTAAAAAATGATTAAAATTGTTAGGTACCCAAAAAACCATGAAATATAATAAGAAAAAACTAAAACCCAAAAAATAAATGAAACCCCTAAAAACCTAAAAACACTAAAAGACATAAAAAACCAAAAAACTCTAAAATATATCTAAAAAGACCAAACAAGGTAAAAACGTAAAAACCTTATAAACACTAAGAAATCCATAAAAGACAAAATAAATCTTAAAAACTATAAATATCCTTAAAACCATTAAAACCATAAAAACATTAAAAACCGTAAAAACAAAAAAAAAATTAAAAACATGAAATTGATAAAAATTTTAAAAACCCCCTAAGAACACAAAAAGAATCATAAAACCCTAAAAACCCCAAAACCAAATCACTAAAACTTACTCAAAATCACAAAAAAATCATAATAACCATAAAAACATCCCAAAAATTCCTAAAAACATTGAAACCCTCAAACCCTCAAAAAAATCATAATAAAACATTAAAAACCCAAAAACATCTAAAACCCCTAAATACATAAAAATGCTAAAAACATAAAACCCATAAAAACCCTCAAAATGCCTAAAATCCAAAAAAAAATTCAAAAAATCCCTAAAAATAAATAAAACGTGTAAAACCTCTAAAAACTTACAAAAACAATAAGAAAACATTAGAAACATAAAAAACATGAAATCACTAATAACTTGAAAAAACTCAAAACTTTTAAACCCCAAAGAGACCCTAAAACCCAAAAAACCCAAAAAACCTTTAAATCCATTAACATTGATAAATACTAAAAACTCCAAAAAAAACATTCAACTCCCAAAAACGTTAAAAAAATATAAAAAACCTAAAAACCCCTAAAAATTGAAAAAAATCTATAAAACCAAATAAAATCATTATAATCCTGAAAAACAATAAAAGTATTAAAAATCCCAAAAATCCCTAAAAATTTAAAAATATATAAATACCTGGAAA